>KZ303505.1:29566-226288 GCA_002705745.1 Coemansia reversa NRRL 1564
TTGTTTTTAAAAACAGAAAAGTTTAGTCAGTGACAATACTAGTTCAGTGAAAAAAATGTAGACTATCTAAAAGTAATAGTCTGAATAGCTGGAGATATTGTTCCTTGGCTCTCCGAGTCACTGACTACAAGCTATATTGTAGAAACAACTAAAAGAATTAAAAAGGAATGCGGGTTCAAACAATGAACCCACTAGAAAACAATATTATAAGCAATCGGGTAGTCGCCCCGATCGCTCATATTGTTTAGCGATGATCACGTGATATATCACGTGACACCGCAAACAACACCCGCGCACCGCCAAACTCTTATCTACGCATCGCGCCACACAGCAGATTAGCATCGAAAGGCATTGAAGTTCTCGGCGGCATCATCGACCGGAATTATACCGGCGAGATTAAAGTCTTGCTGTTCAATAACTCCTGCTCGAACATCGATATCGCCGCTGGTGACCGAATCGCGCAATTAATTCCTACGATGATCACGCATCCGCAACTAATACAAGTAGATAAACTCTCCGACATGGACTGCGGAACCAGTGGATTTGGTTCTTCGGGGATGGGGAGGACCCCACTTGCACGTATGGCGGTGATCAAAATGCTAAAGATCCCGACAAGTACCAACGCAGCAGACTCATATCTCGGCGATGCGCAGCTCGAACGGATTGCTCATCTGCTACAATCAGGCGACGAAATACATTCAAAGAGCGTGAAGAAAACGGCAGCAAAATACCATTTACATCAGGGCGCCGCTGCGTGGGTAAGAAGGCCGATCATTTGCTACTAATGCACGAGTTCCATGATTCGGAGGCGGCAATGCACCCAGGTGTTCGCAAAACGCATGAGCGTTTGAGTGAAATATTTTACTGGCCTGGCATGTACGTTGATTGCAAGGAATACATTCAGACCTGTGACAAATGCCAATGGATCAAGAACAGCACACGGCCAAGCGATGCACCGCTACAACCTTTAGAGATTCCATGGCGAAATTGGTCGAGTGTGAGTATGGATTTTATTGTGAGCCTGCCAAAAACGAAAGATGGCTATGATGCGATCATGGTGGTCATGGACCGTCTTTCAAAGATGGCTCACTTTATTGCCATGCATGCAACAGCAACAGCACAGGAGACAGTGCAACTCTATTTGGAGCAACTCTACCGCTTACACGGACTGCCAGATTCCATCATCTCAGATCGTGATCCCAAGTTTACTTCATCTTTCTGGCGCACACTGTGGAAACGGACTGGAACGGAATTACGGATGTCGATGGCGGGCCACGCACAGACCGATGGCCAAACGGAAAGAGTTAACCAAACGTTGGAGGCAATGCTACACGCGACCTGCAACAACCACCAAAACGATTGGAAAATGCTGCTCCCGCTGGCTGAATTTGCATACAATTGTCGCAGCAACAGCTCAACGCAGCATAGTCCGTTCTATGTAAATTACGGATTCCAACCTGCAACTGCCGCAAACCTTGCATTTAATACCAATTCTGACGACCCTGCCTCAAGCGAAGTACTCTCAAGGATCGCAGATATCAGCGAGGAAGTACGTGCTAATCTGGAACATGCACAGCTCCGCTGGGTCGATAACCATGATAAAAAGCTGCACGAACCAGATGTCAAGGCTGGTGACAAAGTTATGCTTTCCACGCGCTTCACAACGCCACCATATTTACAGGATCGTACCAACAGCTCGCTTCAACACGAATGGTCAGGCCCTTACAAGGTAATTAAAGCTGTTGGCAAGAACGCGTTTAAGCTAGAGCTACCACTCAACATGTGCATCCATCCAGTGGTGTCTTGGTCCTATCTCAAGAAGTACAATGAATTGGATCGCTTCGAAGAGCGCACCCT
The DNA here is from genome assembly GCA_002705745.1 of Coemansia reversa NRRL 1564. NCBI lineage: Eukaryota > Fungi > Kickxellomycota > Kickxellomycetes > Kickxellales > Kickxellaceae > Coemansia > Coemansia reversa. The sequence goes on from KZ303505.1 coordinate 31,424, forward strand.
GGATAAGCCACCACCGGTTGAAATAAACAACCACCTGGAGTACCGGAATAAAAAGATTGTCTCACACCGGAACTTCAGGAACAAGCGACAATACCTAGTGCACTGGGAAGGCTATGGCAAGAATGACCGCACATGGGAGCCCGAGCCTGCATTTGCCAATGCAAAACAGGTACTGAAAAAGTACAAGGACACTCAGGGGCTCAATGGACGTGCCAGAGTCAAGTCCTAAGAAGGGGCGAATGTGAGGATGATTGGCTGCACTAAAAGGTACAATCATAGCCAATCATACCAGGGCTATATAAAGAGCCCGATAGTCTTATTATTATTGTTTTTAGCTTCCCTTGGTTCTTTTACGGGGATTCTTATCGCACAATACATTATAGTAGAAACCATCTTTACAGATGCTTTCAAGAATGCAACTAAGGCACTTGCGAAGTATCAAAAACAACACAAGATGAACAGATGACCCACGTGATGCTCCTGACATATACATGATAAGAACAATGTGATAAGAGTTTAAGTCGGGGGGAGTGTCACATGCATTAATCAATCAGCAGGACACATCAAGACCCTGCAATCAGTGGGTAGACCTTACAGCTATTTAAAGTTTCAGTTACTGAGATCTTAGTAATGAAACTTTAGTTCATTTTAATCATTTCAAAGGCCAATGCCACTGGCAATCTCTCATGTTGCTGTGGTTGGCTCAACAGCCAACAGAGTACCTAGCAGAGAGTACTGGTATCAAGCTACATCTGGTTTTACAATACAATCCACCTGTAAATGGTCTTGCTGAATATATGGTATGAGAGGCAAAATCAGCACTATGTAAGATGGCATTAGCTGCAACCACTGAGTGGGATTTTCATTTACCACTGGTACAGCTGGTGATGAATATGTGTCAGCACAGAGCCATCAGGATGATGCCTGCTCAAGCAATGTTTGGCCAGCTGGCACGTTCTGCATTAATGCTTATATTGCAACCAACACAGCTTATGGATGAGTTGACCATAACAATGTTATCAGATTTCCAAGACAGAATTGTGCACCCAACTATGGTATGCCACTTATCAGAGTACCAGGCATGCATGAAGAAAACCCGGGATACAAACTGACCACATGCAGAGTTTAATGTTGGTGATATAGTATTGGCACTGAACCCAGCACATAAGTCATATAGTGCACCAAAATGGCTTAGTCCATTTCAAGTAGCAGTAAAATTAGTGGCTGGAGCAGTAATACTAGCTGCCCATGGTTGGGATAATGCCCCATCTCCACCAAAATCCAGATTTGCAGCCCACCAACTAGTATGCCTAGATGAAGCACCAAAACCACCTGCAGATCACTATGAGGTGGACTGCATTCTAGGATATAGGCACAATGGCAAAGCAATGTAACTTAAGGTATACTGGCACAGTTTCCCTAGTCAAAAAGATACTTGGGAACCAACTAGTGCATTTCCTGACCCAGAGTTACTAATGGGCTATGCAAGCGCTTTAGAGAACTTATGCACTGCAAATGCTATTAGGAATGCAGTTGGGGCACCACCACAGAGAGCCAAGGAGCAACACCCCTGCTGTGAGGATGATTAGACACAGAACTCACTTATGACGTCATAGTGGGAAAGGTGTTTACTTTAAACACTTAGCATGTTTATGTTTTCTTTCTAAGTGTTTCCTTAGTCTTTTCATGGGGGTTGAAATATATTGCCTACTTTATAGTTTATTCTTCTTTACACCTGCCATGGCTAGGGTTTGCAGGGGATGATGTTGTTTGCAGTGTCATATGTTCCATTGATAATTATGTGATCACTCGCTAAACAATATGTGCAATTAAGCAGTACATACAATCACTTTATTTGTAAAGATGGTTTGTACTATAATGTATTGTGTGATAAGAATCCCCGTAAAAGAACCAAGGGAAGCTAGAAACAATAATAATAAGACTATCAGGCTCTTTATATAGCCCTGGTATGATTGGCTATGATTGTACCTTTTAGTGCAGCCAATCATCCTCACATTATTAGTAATCTTTCTGCAGGATCCAGGTTTGGACCTGCATTCCTTTTCATATTTCTTTAGTTGTTTCTATGATACATTTGTAGTCAGTGACTTGGGGAGCATTAGGAAATATACTCCATTGTAGATTTAAACAGTTCTATTACACAAAGTAGAACTACAGGGAGGAGGAAAATAGCTGTCTGTTTGGCTTTATTGCCTACAACCAGCCAGATATGATCACGTGAATAGCAGTGATTAGATGGGGGTAAATCTGGATTGGGCAAGTAATGTCAAAAGTAATGTGAAAAAAACAGTATCATATTTCTTATAGTTTTATTGAGAGGTGTATATTGCAATGTGTTAATACAAACTAAATAAATTGAAAAAATAGGAAACATATAAATATAACAGACCTGGTTCAGTTAATATTCCAAACCATCATCTTGCACTTTGGAAACTGCGACTCAATAAGCAATTTTGCATGATGTGTGATCATGCGGCCACACAGAACATGCAGATGGGAAAGTTTTGCCAAGTGCTCAGCACATGCTGAATCATAAGCCATATCAAGATTAAGCAGATTGAAGTGCTGTGAGCGTACACCATTGCTTAGTGCATGTGATGTAAACATGCGCTGGCTGCCAGAGCCTCTGTTTGAATAACTTGTTGGACATGGGCTGCTGGGCATGCTTGTTGGAGGAGACTGTAGTGCGTGGTGGTGTTGTGGGAGTGCATTAGTGGGGAGTGAGGGGATGCTGGCCCAAATATCATTGACTGAGGGGAGAGACTGTTGCAGTCCATTTGGTTGGGATGAGAATCCAGATGTAGTGGCAATATGACTGTTGTTATTACTCAGCGGCTCTTCTAGCATATGAGGACGGCCTGAGACAGTGCCATTATCGCGGCTTAGAGTAGCTGAATCAGTCGAGTGGTGCATGACAACCAATTCGCGCAAGTATCCAAGATTTCCCAAAACCGCGCTCAGGCCATGATCGGTGATTCCATGACAACCAAACAGCCGTAGAGATACAAGACGCGGACAGTTTTCAGCAATAGCTTCAAGAATATCATCGTTCACCATTGAGTCCTGGCGTGGAGAAGCGTGAGGAATGGCGGCCTTCAACTTAAGGTCTCGCAGATATGGCCAAAAGGCCTGCATATTAAACAGACACTGGTATGTATCGGTAGTTACCATGACATTGTACAGGTCAAGACACATCAGCTTAGGAAGCAGCGTCGGGGTCAACTGCGCAATACTTTGCTCAGTGAGTCGATTGCAATCAGAGAGCACAAGTTCTTGTAACTGCGAGCCACGGCTGCGGATAAGAGCAAGCAGAGCATTATCGGATATGTTAGAACCACTGGCATCAAGACGCTGGAAGTTTGGAGCGTCACAGAGCATGCGTATGGTCTGGTCAGTAATATCACCCTTGCCGTCAAGCATAACAAGCGTGTGGAGACTGCAGCTAATCAAATGACGTAACGCAGCCGCTGAAGACATGTCGTTGCGCCCCAGCGAGAACCATCTAATTTGCCGCAGCCGTTGTAGCTCAAGAAAACGAACACTGTTGGGCAAAGCGAGAAGTCCAACGGGACAATCGCCCAAATCCAGAGAGGTCAGCCCAGGAAGCGCGCGCGCAAGGGAGTCCAGGGCCAACGCTCCATAGTGAATTTCACTGTCAGACAGAGCTGAATAAGAGCCAGGGGCGTGTACTTTTAGGCGACGAATTGGCATAGACAAAGATTTCAGTAGCGCAGCCGCGTCGAGGATACGCTGCTTATACATGGTCGACGAGAGAAAGCCCTCGACAAAGCTGACGTCAACGGTCAAGCAGCGGGCACTGCCGAGAAGTCCCTTGCGGCGGTAGTGTGCAATTCGTAGCGGCAGCTGCAAAATATGGCAGTCAATATCGCGCGCAGATTGGATGGTAGCCAGCATGTACCATGTTCTGTTTAGCGTCTTGCATGTGTCAATAGCCCTTTTGCCGAGGTAGGGTATGACGCGCTCAATTATCGCGGCAGCAGCGGGGCCTGAACCATCCATACAGAAATAATGACGGAGCAGTACGTACTCAGGAGCGTGCAATAAAGGGAAAGAACAGTATATAGCAGAGAAGTGACGGGTGTAGAGCAAGAGACAAGAGTTTTTAAGAGTCGCGTCAGTTTTGGAAGAAAGGAAAAGAAAAAGTAAAATCTACTCTCGTTGCTTCGGCAATTTACCAACCAACCAAGGCCTGGGCTTGTAAACGCGGCTATTGGCTCAAAACTCGACTGCAGGCCTGGACAATCTGCTGGTCATCCATGTGACCCATGCCGCGAAAGCACTGAAACGCAACTTGCTTTTCCGCTTGGTATGCTGTGCGAACAATGCTTGCGCCACTGTGTCCCTCCCTCGACGTCTCCATGGACATGGGGGCGAGGGTCTGGGCATCTGGCCATCTTGGTGTGTTGGCTGCGTGTCCGAAAATGAGACGGTGTGCGCCCTTTTTCACTGGCCTAATCACTGTCAGGTGTGTCCGTGCACGGGTCAGCGGGTCACCCCATGCGTGGCGGCCAGCCTCCTAAAGCTTGTCTTATTGTTTGTCACCAGCCTGGAATTCCGCCCCTAATCCCTTTGGCAAGCAGCATGGTCCCAGGCAAGGGCATGCGCACGAGCCCAGTCAGTGGGTAATTGAAATCTCGTTAATGACAATGTGGTACGGACGCATCTTTGAATATCAGCACTTGCGCACCCTGTAAAACATGCTGGCAAATACAATTTCAACGGACGCTACCTATTTTTGAAGACATTTGCGCACATCGTTGCTGTCTTACTTTCCGCACCCGCTCCAGGCATGGCTCGCTACAGTGGCAGAGACCCAAATGATCTTACAACCACAGAAAAGAAAAAGACACTTTATCCGCTTTACCGACGAGCCCGTCATCTGGATAGAAAGTGGACAATCACCTGCACCAAACCCGACGAGTTTACGCTGCTGGGGATGATCCCTGTCTTTGGAGATACAGTGAGCACAATGCTTGCAATCGGCTATTTTTGGCGGGTGCGCAACACGTTTGCGTTGCCAAAGGAGATCAGCAACAAGATGATAAAGAACATCGGCCTGCACGTCGTCATCTCGATTCTTCCAATGATTGGGTGGATACTTAGGCGGATCTTTGGCGTCAACAAACGCAACTATAAAATTTTAGAAAGGTATGTGATGTCTGAGGCGTCACATAACGCGGCAGAGTCAACAAGCGCTGAATCGACATGATAATAAAAGTCGTGGGCCTTGGCGTAGTCCCATACTCTTCCTAGGAAAATACGCCAGACTACAACCACAATGTTTTTGGCGATACTGCAATGCAAAGTCAATGCTCCTCTTCCCACGTATAACGACCGCATAAGCTTTTCAACATCATCTTGCTAAGCGAGCAGTGGGGACGGTAATGAGCCTCGATGGATCTGAAGCTGGCATTGCGATGCGCACGCAAAGTTTGGGTGCTGACAAGGAGAAGCTGCAGTCGTATCTGAACCACAAGATGCGGGTGTTGTGCAGCGATGGGCGCACATTTGCCGGTATTTTTAAATGCGTCGACGCGCACAAGAACTTGGTGCTTTCCGACACAACAGAATGGCGCGATGGTAGGTATTATAGCTATTGAGATGTTTAAAGTCACAGTGGTTATTCTTGTTCCACATGCTACTAACCACCGCAAAGTCCAGCATGCCCCAACCAAATAGGCTTTCATCGGCAAGTTGGCATGATCATGGTGCCAGGAGAGCATATCAAACGAGTTCTAGTTGAGAATCTGGAGTATGTATAGTCCGTACGCCGCTGGATCTAAATAAGTGCATATATCGTATTGTGTCTCTGGACTTATTTTGCTGCCATTTCCAGTCTTTTATTACTTTTAGAGTTTTGGAGAAATATAATCGCAATTTTTTTATGTCCGACTTGATGCTTAGATGCAACAACTTCAACTGTCGCCAGGCATTAACGCATGCTGAGAACGCCTACATTACCAAGTGCTCACGTAAGCCAGTAGCACCAGTATTAAGGTTGCCTAGAAGTACAATTGCAATTTCCACTGGCCACTCACCAGGAAAGGGGGTGGGTGCTTTTCTCCACAGGAAAGATCAATAACGTTACAGCTTCTGCATGGGATATTTAAAACTTGTGCGTACATGGTTATTTGGCACATGTAGATATGTTTTGCACAGGTTGTGCTGAGAAAATCAAGTATCCTTTCTCTCAATGTCTGGCTTGTCAGACTGCTATTGAGCTACCGTAAGTATTGCAAATGCTATGGGCAGGTATTCATCTCTACTTTCTATGATTGTAAGTTTGCAAGCGCACAAGATTGGTGCAGGGTTGCTAATTAAGCATAGAGTACTCACTGTTGGCAGAATAGTTCAGGTATGACAACTGTATCGCTAAATCTCAGCGAAAAGCGCAAGTCACTTATTCTAGCTGGACTAGATCCCAGCACTGTCATGGACATATGCAGTCGTGCACTTTCCTTTTGGTCATATCAGATGGCACTTGAGTTTGCGTATCAAGAAGCTGCTGCTGGTGCGCGAAACAAAAGGATGCAATCTGCTGAGACACATGCATTGTCCAGAACTGCCGATAAAAACAAGAAACTTAAAGGTAAGTGTGAATGTTAAAGGGTTATAGCTAAAAAAAAAAAAACTTTTAGCTTGGCTAGTTTGTTAAAATGTGTGCTAAATTGGCCGATCCTTTTTATGTGAGATTAGAAGCAGAGGCAGAAATGGCATCTATCCAGCACACTCTTTACGCTGAAAGACGCGAGCATGCCACAGTCAGGGCCATGTTGGATAACAAAACCAGGCAGCTCCAAAGTCTTAGGGCTGCATATGACCAGATTTGTCAAAAGCAGGTCTTGTCCGAGGTAAGTTCTTTTTTTTTTTTTTTCTGTAAATATTTGCTCATGTACTTGCCACCAGTAGATATAGCTTCAGAAGCATGGACACTAACACAAGGGCTTGGTGTATACTAAGAATATAACGCTATAAAACCGCTGCCAAACTACAGATCGGCACCAAAAACCAAGATTCTACATCCATCACTTATGAGAAATATCGAATGCCAGATGTACACCAGAGCCGGTACGGGGGAAGCGCCATCTAACACCCCACCACAATTTTAAGGGGGGTGGTCCATCAAAACTTTAAGAACAGGGTGGTGGTGCAAGGTGCTTGTCAGTAAGTAAACAACAAAGGTATTAAAGCAAAATAAATGGTCGCGACACTATGCCTTATGGCCGTCTTCGTTAATTTCGCTAATACTCTCCCATTCGCCTTTAAGATTCTCCTTCCACAGCGTAATTCGATTGTCCCCGCATGAAACAGCCAGGACATTGCCAGACATGGACCAGCTCACACGCCAGACAACATCGGAAAAGGGCGTTGAGGAGAGTGCGCGGGACGTCCACCCCACAGAGTGGTTTTGGCCAGAGTGATCGTCGGATGACGACGCATCCTGCGTCCATATGTAAACATGCTTATCTTGCGAGCAAGATGCAAGGTACGTGCGCGGCAGGCCAATATTTGGCGCATATGCGACATCTCGGACCCAGTCACCGTGGCCCTCGAGTGTTTGGACTACCTCATATGTCTTCTTCTCATCAGAATATGACCATATCTTGACATTGTTATCGCACCCTCCTGTCGCAAACTGTCTTACCAGACCACCCGACTGAGTTGCTCCACCCTGAGTAAACGCGCCAGTTGCAATAACTGGTGCCCAACTCACTGCATTGACGCCTGTAGCATGTGCGCTGCGAAGCATCTGCACATCCCACACACCTTCTTCTGTAAATGACAGCAGCGAAGTCTTTCCATCAGATGAGCCACAGAGAAGCACAGGCCCAAGCTCATGTGATGCCCAGGCAATTGCATTAACTGATGCCTGATGCTTGTCGTGCTTCTTAATAACTGTAAACCCCGATCCAGCAGTCTCCTTCCAAATAAGCACAGTTCCATCGTAAGAACACGATGCAAGCACGCTACCAAACTTTGGGTGCGCCCATGCAACCTGCCACACGGGTCCGCTATGTCCCTTCAGCGCCTCTTGAAACCGCTGCTGGTTGTCTTTAATTTCAAATACATGAATCGTACCGTCCGAGGAACACGTTGCTAGACGCTTTCCATAATAGTCCAGCTGAGCATCGTGCTACATTAGAAGCAAGCGCAAATAGTAATCAACAAACTCCTTTTTAATTTTGGTTGCAAAAAAAACCCCCCCATGCAGAGTAGTGTACCCGGTTCATACATACTATCATGTCCTCGTGCTGCGTGTCAAACTGAAGTGTCTCGTCGTTAGTCTACACTGGAAGAGAAAAGCACAATAAGTACATACTCGCGTATGCAGAGATAATTAAAAAAAAAGTAATATCGCTGGTTCCTACTAAACGCTAACTACATACAACAATAGACTATGGTATAACCAGTAGTCAAACCAATATACAGCAATAGCTCCGAATTCCGTCTAAAAGACCATACCATCTTTTTCGCTGAATTCTACTGCTCTACACAATGTATACTGGCCCAATTCAGCCAGACTCGTTGACGCCGCTAGCAAGCGCAATAGCTTATAAATTTAATGACAAATAGAAGGCCAAGCTTTATCTGCGACCGATGGAAATCTTATGAAAAAATATATAGAGAAAGTGCACGCATGGGAAGAGAGATTTGGAGATGCCTCTGCGGGTTTCGAAAGGACTCCATCAGACAGTACTGAAGAGCTGGCCAGCTGTTATTGGCCCGTTGCAAACGCGATCATCGGCGATCATGTGATTACCACAAAGATAATCCTTAGTGAAAGACAACTAACTGTGCGGGGGAGATATTTTGCTGTTTCTTTATGCATTTTTGGCTTAAATGTTGGTCGCTACAGATACTTCTTAATCCACACACTATGTCAGAAAATACAGGTAACAGCTCGTCGATAAAAGGTGCAGATGCAAGCCGCCCAACACTAGATATCTCACAGCAGGACGCGGCCGGCGATGCAGCGGCCAATATTTTTGACGAACTAGTGGCGCTTAATGTCGATAAGGACGCGCAGGCAGATACATTGCCTGCTGGCGCCAGTCATCCATCAATATTTCGAAAAGGAACATTAGTCGAGATTCCTGGGGTGAGCTCGACTAGTCCGCAGCGGCAAAGATTGCGTCAGACTGTTGCGGCTGCGCACCAGAAGCAGCGGTTGGTGGCAGTGTGCATTAAGGATAATGTCCAAGCCGAGTATGTAGCTGGCTGGGTGTTGCAGAACGAACTAGTGCTGGGGCGGGACAACGTGGTGCTTATAAACGTTCGCGCGGCTGCGAACAGTATTATTGGCGATCTCACATTGTCGAACAGCGCCAAAGATGATGCTGAGCGTACGCGGAGCCACGCGTTGTTGCGGAAACATGCTGATCCGATCAAACAGGAGGGCTTTCCAATCAAGGGCGTATCGATTCGCGGCGTGGATATCCGTGGCGAACTTGTGCGCAAACTAATTGAGCTTAAATGTGATTTGGTTGTCGTTGGCAATGGCCATACAAGGTCTGTCCGCGAGCGGCTGATGGGATGCAAAGCCTCGTATTTGCTGGACTATTCGCCTTGTCCTGTGCTGGTGGTCGGAAGCGGCATGAAGCGGTATGGCAAGGAAGTTGCTGACACCCAGTAGATGGCGACCGCTCTACGCCATGCGTTTCTATGCAGGGAAGGTATGATTTTGTTGCTGTCTCAGATGCGCAGTAGACTTTAATTTAGCGTGTTTAGGGTGCGCGTGGAGATTTCCTAGCACTTGTATTTTTCTGCTATATCTCCGTGTATATATGTTTTTCTGCGCATAATTACATGGCAGTTATGCCGCAACATCTCTTTGCTTTATAAACCATTGTGGCCTAGGCGCCTAGAAATACCATGCGGCCAGATACCAGGATATATATTGGCGCTGCTGTATCTGTTGCTGCCGCAATGGGCCATTTTGCTCTTGGACTTGTAGCCCGCGAGCACAATAATCCCGAGCTGTTACATCTGCACACACTACCTATCTCCATGGCACCTGACATTTCTGTTATTCGGACCACCCCTGATACGCAGGCGATGTCCAGAATTTGCGCCCGTAAGATGGGTGATCCACCCGTATTCACAGTGACTCTGCGTCCTATTGCACATCCAATTTCGTAGCTGTGCGTTAGTGGAAGAGTTGATAGACACTATTACCTGTTTCTGACTATTTAAATTACAGGGATAGAATAACAATTAGCACAAATCGAACTCGCTTATACTTTTTGATTGTAGCATGTCATACACTTGCAAAAAAAAAAAAAAAAGTTGGTTTTTGTCATGCTGTGCAGTGTATAGGTTTTTATCCTATCTTTTTTATGTAATGTAAAGTTATAACAGCAAGAGCAACATAGGGTTTTAAGGTTTCCGGCACTGAGGTTATCATTTCTTATATATAATCTGTCTTACGCATTTTATTAGCTTATGTCCGACCGACCGTCCATGAACAACGCTAGATAAAATAAGTGAATGCGCGATATTTGACAAAAATCAGTCAGCTTGAAGACGTTTGATTGGTTTATATGAAGTGTAGAATTGACAGGCAACATCACCTAGCATATAGCATTGTTTAAATATATTGAATGTGTTTAGAAGCTCTGAGCTTTTTCAGGTAAGAACTTGTTATCGGGGAAACGGTAACTTACCACGGTCCTCTCTACTGTATGAGTTGGAGTTGTTTTGAGTTAAGGTGCAATGGGATCCTGCTCCTGTTTCTTTCACCAACCCCTTCCCCGATCCGTATCCCAATCTGAGGCATTGGAATCGTTATACTGCTGCCGTTTTAAACTTTTGGCATATCCTGTTTAGCCTATGTCGGGGAAAGGGAAATCAACCTGGGCTGAGAATGCATTGTTTTTTTTTTTTCTTTGATCAGGTGGCGTTTTGCTGCTCCTTTCTTTCACTTGTTTTCTTGTGAGATCTTTTCATAACTTTTTATCAGTCGCAAATTTTGCTTTCCAATTGAGGGGGGAAATCGTATTAACATAATCTAAAAAACTGTTTGAAAAACTTGCTTCTGAATGGTTTACAAGAAACCTCAACGGCATGGCGGAGAGAGTCGAGGCACTGGTCCTACGCTGTATAACCACAAGAGAAACCCACTGCCCAGGGGTTATAGACATGGCAGCCCAGCACCTCGCTCCTATAGTCCATATGGATATGATGGCGCGCGCCAGAGTGAGGACAGTCCTGCATGGCAACTCCAGGACTATGGGCAAAATATAGGACGTGGACGTGGACGTGGTAGTGGACGTGGCCGTGGCCGTGGTGGCACTTCAAAGGGGTTGAACCGCAGTAAAGCGTATACTCACAGAGCAGCTAGAGAGTGGTCTCCCAGCCGCAGTCCTCCTCACAAAAGCCCAGGATGTAAGCATTCTAAGTTTAGCCGTATAGAGGAAAGATATGGGCTCCCAGCGCAGCAGTTATCCAGTAGCAGGCGTAGATCACCAAGCCCGGTGAGGCGCTACGGTGGCCCTCCTAATGGCGCCCCAAGGTTCCCCAGTAGGACGCGCTCTGCGAATCGATTTGAAGGTAACTTTGATAAATGTCATATGGCCACAGCAGCAGCTATATTTTGGTTGCGTGTGCGGCTACATGACGATGGTGAGTGAGAAAGGTGAATACTGACTACTGATGTTTGTACCGATTTGGTGGATCTTGCTGGCGTAGAGGAAAGACAAGATGTGAGGCCCTCTTACTATCAGCAGGAAAGTGATATAACACACCACCTTGATTATAGGGACTACCAGAGCCCGCGCACACATGGTTATGAGCAAAATCATTGTCAGATTTTGGCCGCTCATAAATATCCCCCAACAATGCAGCGCGCCACTACCAACAAATATTGTCGTGACAATAGTTACGAGAGGCATGACAATTTCAATGAAAGTAAACCTGGAAGGTATAGAAAGGACGTGCCCTTTTTACCCAGGGGTAAAGTTCTTCGAACGCTTTTTATGCATAGGAAACGCGGTGGCGTGGCGAGCAACCACGCCATTGGCGCCTGTTTTTCGACATTTGGAGAAGTTGCTGATGTGGCCAACTTGTTGGCGTCAAAAAAAATCTGTTATGTAATGTTTTTTGACTCTAGGTCAGCAGAGCAGGCACTGATGCACTTGGACAAACATTTGGTGATTGATAGAACTACTCTTGATCTTAGTGAATCAAATCACCGACCAGACGCGATGGGTCGCCCTCCAACAGAAGAAGATTATCAAGGGACTGTATTGATTTCGTTGACAAGGACCCAACACACACTTAGCAACTTTGATAGGCCGTATTTTGAGGAATATGGCGATATATATCGGTTCTATCCATTCAAAGGATATCAGAATGAGTGGGTTGTTGAATATTATGATGCTCGAGCGGCCCAAAAGGCAGGTTTTTCCAACCATGGATTGTCATACCGCAATGGGACCATTTACACGACCTTTCTTTGGGATGAAGTTGCCAATGAATACCACCAAGATTCGCACAGCCATGATGCACACAGGCCCCGTATTATGAATAGAGGCGATGAGAGCTACAACGAGCATGCTCAGCGAGCAGCAGATAGTAGCAATGGAATGCGCAGAAAAGCACGTACACAGCGTGGACCAAAACTAATAAGTGTTACAAAGCAGGCATTTGGTGTAAATAACACGACCTCGAAGCAGCTGCCTGAATCTACTAAAGCTGTTATTGGTGGCAAACCACAGAAAAGCTCATGTGCTAAGAATATTATTATCAAATATGCTGATGAGCTGGCTAATATAAGAGCAGCCAGTCCAAATCTGGATACTATCGTCAATTCGCCACAAAGCCCAGGGCTTATGCAACAAGTCCGAGATGCAAAAGAGATATTGAAGCAGCACCAAAAGGCATTGGGGCTTGGTACTCCGCTAAGCTCAGTCATGGAGCCTCAGAACCTGGCTAGTGCCTTGTCATATGAACATCAAAATGCAGCATTGTCTGTAAAAGATACGGGTAAGCATGAGTTATCACAGGTTAGTGTGCCAATGCATGGACAACCGCTGCCTGATGTTGTACTGCAGTCTACACCAGCCGCTGACCCTACCCCTGTTCTTTTTGAACAGGGGGCGCGAGGTTTACAGTCTGGAAATTTTGATATGTTGCAGTCTATGAATGAGCAGCTACCGTCTGTGCCAAATAATGACACAAGACAGTCTCCGCCTTTGCAGCAATATTTACAGGTCCATGAGCAGGCGCATGTATTCAACAACACAAAGATAAACAAAAGTATTTATGAGAGCGAGCACTCTGATGGAATTAGTCGTCTGCTTGGCATACTTGGGCAAGTACAACTACCTGACCAGAATGACGGGCTATAATAGGGCTATTAGCACCAATAGTAGCACATATTTCTGTTACTTTCAACAAAGGCAAATAAAAAAAGTGGATATTTAATTTTTATTGCAAAAAACGTAGACACTTTGAGCAAAGAAAGTGAAGCTCAGAAACGGAGCTTAGTGAAGAACCACTTGTTCTTGCCAGCAATATAGCGTTTCTGCAGACTGCTGCGAACAACCTTTTTGGCGGCTGCGCGCTGAGTGGGCTCCTGGAAAGTCTCCGACTGCACGGCGGACTTGATCTCCTCAAGTTCAAGGCTGTAGCGCGTAGGCATCAAGTGAGCATAGTTGACAACCTTGATAAAGGGCTTCACGTGCGAGCGAGCAGCAACCTTCGTCCTGCTCATGCTCTTCGTGACCTTCAGCGGATAGCGTTCAATTCCGGCAACAATGGCATGTGGATAAGGGCGCTCCTTAGTACCCTCGTCGTAGTTCTTGACGATTACAGCCTTCTTACCGGCGTAGCGGCCCTGAAGAATAATGACAACCTAGGCTGGCAACATGCATTAAAAAAAAAAAAAGTCCCAAAAACGCTCACACAGAGTAGAGGATGTTAGTAAAATACAATATGTGGTTCACAGGAAAGCCAAAAGTCACATATGTAAAATATTAAGCAATGAGGTGGAAAATGGACTGGTGTGGACTGGATTGTTGCAACAACAAAAAGCAAACGCGGAAATCTCCCGTTAACAAACTGAATTCGGCAAGCTGTCAACCATCAGCAAAAGCCATGCTTGTAGTCGCATATAGGCCGTTCCGCCACTTGCACAGCTTCTCTTAGAAAGCATTCAGAACGAATTGTCCAAAAAATAATCTGTCAGCTCTTCGCAGCAACAACAGCAATGCTTTAAAATCCCAGAATGCAGAAATTAAGCGAAACTGCAAATGAGGCAGCCAAAAAGTAGATTAAAAACTGCAAGCGTATCCATCCAATCGAAAACGCATCCATCGTCACATCCACAAAAAACGTACTTTGCCTCCGCGCAAAAACTTGGCCATTGTGGAATTCGCAAAAAATATGAAGAGAATTAGGCGTCAAGAGAAAGAATGCTCCTAGTTTTGGATGTGAAAGCTTTCGACCACAAGGCCAGCAGGCAGATCTCTTCACCAGCAAGCAAACAATAATCACGGATGATTAGATCCGCAAGCTGTTTACGATAAAGCTTCACTGCGAAACCTGCACTACGTACCTCTTGGTTTAGCGGCGATGTTTATTATTATTATTATTATTTAATTTTCATCTCTTTCATCTGGCAGCATAGCAAGAGAACATAGGTACAGTGTTAAACAATAAAAAGGCACAGGTTCGGGCTTTACAAGTAGTACAAATTATAGCGGTACGGCAATGGATAGTGAACATATGGAAGCGACGGCAGCTTCAGGTGCAAGCGGAGGCACGCGATTCACACTTCCCGAAACCAGTCTTGCAGAAGACCAGTTTCTGGAGCGGCAGAGACGCTGCCGTGAGTATCTTGAACGTGACAACCGCGTCAACGCAGATATCAACGAGCTCGAGAGAGTGGCGGGGCACGAGAAGCCACGAGTGATTATTTCCATGGACCATATTCGCGAGTTTGACGGCGCGCTGGCAGAAAGGGTGGTTGCAGAGCCAGGAGATTATATCCCAGCGTTCGAAGCGGCAGCGGCGGAAGTGGTGGTGGGACTGGCGCGGCAAGCGGGAGCAGCAGTTGATGAAGCGGCTTTCCAGGTTGCAGTTGGTTTTAGCGGGGCGTTCGGAGCGCATCACTTAACGCCGCGCGGGCTGCGGGCACGGCACTTGGGGCAACTTGTGTGCATTGAGGGAATCGTGACACGATGCTCGCTGGTGCGGCCCAAGGTGGTGCGGTCAGTGCACTATTCGGAGGCGACGAAGACGTTCTTTGCAAAAACATATCGCGACCAAACAAGCAGTGGGACGGGGGCAGGGGCGGGAGGGTTCTCAAGCGCTTATCCGACGACGGACGACAAAGGCAATCCATTGACAACGGAGTACGGATACAGTCGTTATATGGACCACCAGACGGTCAACGTGCAAGAAATGCCAGAGCGCGCACCACCTGGGCAGCTGCCACGTGGGGTGGATGTTGTGCTAGACGACGATCTTGTGGATGTGGTCAAGCCAGGTGACCGGGTGTCGCTAGTGGGTGTTTACCGCGCGCTGGGCGGCAGAGCGACGACGGCGGCATCGGCGATCTTCCGCACAGCAGTAGTTGTAGGGTCGGTGCGCGTGTTCGGGGCAGGGTCGCTGGCGGCAGCAGACAGCACGGCGGCCGAAGTCAATGCACAGGCGGGAGCTGCGGGGCTGCCGGGGGCGTTGCGGCTGACGGACGCAGACATCCGCAACATTCGCGAGGTGGGGCGGCGTGCAGATGTGTTTGAACTGGTGGCAGGGTCCGTGGCACCTAGCATCAGCGGGCACGCGGAGATCAAGCGCGCACTGGTGCTGCAGCAGCTTGGTGGTGTGGAGAAGAACCTGGAGAATGGCACGCACATCCGTGGTGACATTAACGTGATGATGGTGGGTGACCCGTCCACAGCCAAGTCGCAGGTGCTGCGGTACGTGCTACGAATTGCGCCGCTGGCAATCGCGACCACGGGGCGCGGGTCTTCGGGCGTGGGGCTGACGGCCGCGGTGGTGGCGGACAAGGACACAGGCGAGCGGCGGCTGGAGGCAGGCGCGATGGTATTGGCGGATCGTGGCGTAGTGTGCATTGACGAGTTTGACAAGATGACTGACGTAGACCGCGTAGCTATCCATGAGGTTATGGAGCAACAGACTGTGACCGTGGCCAAAGCCGGCATCCACACCACTCTCAACGCTCGCTGTTCTGTTCTGGCTGCCGCCAATCCCGTCTACGGCCGCTACGACCCGCGCCGTCCGCCGCACCAGAATATCGCGTTGCCTGACTCACTATTATCGCGCTTTGACCTTTTATTTATCGTTACCGACTCAATGGATGAGGCGCGCGACCGCGCTATTTCGGCTCACGTGCTGCGCATGCATCGCTACGTGCCGCCTGGCACCGAACCCGGCCAGCCTGTAGCTGATTTGCTGGACCACGGACTGGGTTCCGCTCAGTTGCTGGCCAGCTTCCGCGCCGCTGACGCTATGGGCACGGATGCTGACCCCGACTCTGCTGGTGATGCCGCTCCGCGCCCATGCCGCGTTTTCGAGCCGTACAACGAGTATCTACATGCCGGTGTTGTGCCGCAGCAGCAGCGCCGCACTCGCAGCCGTAGCCGTCGCGCCGTGCTCGCCGCAGCTGACACCGACGGCGCGCCGCGCCGAGAAGTACTGTCCACCGAGTTTCTGCGCCGTTTTCTTTACTTTGCACGCAACATGGTGCGTCCCGTGCTTGCTGCCGATGCTGCAGACGACCTGGCCGCTGCCTATGCTGAGCTACGTGCCCAGGCCAGCGGCCAGGGTCTTGACGGCCACGGCGCGACTGGCCCCGTGCAGACTACTACCCCGGTTACCGCACGCACTCTCGAGACGCTGATTCGCCTGGCCACGGCCCACGCCAAGCTGCGTCTTTCGGCTAATGTGGAAGCTCAGGACGCTGATGTTGCCAAGGCTCTCCTTCGCTTTGCTCTGTTCAAGGAAAAGCCCGCTGCTGCTCTTAGGCCCTCCACACGCGTGCATCACAAGCAGAAGCGCGTGCGCACCAGTGACGACTCGGCTTCTGACGCCGAGCCGCCTGCCGACGAGTCGATGGATGTGGACACGACTGCAACTGAGACCCCCACATCCATTGCCGGTGACAGACTTGCGCTGTTCAGGGCCCAGCTAAGCGCCGCTATTGGCGACCAGCGCCTGGACATCAACTCCTCACCCTGGTCGTTCCCAGATCCTTTCATGTCCATCATCAACGCCACACTTACCCCTGCTCATCGCGCATTTACGCTGGCTGAGGCCGAGCATGCGCTGCTTAGCATGCAGGAGGAGAACCGTCTTATGTTCCGCGACAACATGATCATTATGATGTAGCGTATTTTAGCATTTCATTTCTCTTCTTTTTCTCAATTTTTTTGCGCATTGCCTATTCTTTGCTTCTGCATTTTGTTGCCTTTGCTGGTTGTGCATCCCAGTGATGGCTGTCGACCTTACAGAATCTGATGCAGGCGCTCTTGACTCTTACCTCTCCGAAGAGTTTGGCTGCATCCGGCTGGACACGCTTACGCAGTGTGTTGATGCTGGTCAAATTGAACATGCATACCAGATGCTAGAGCTTGAGGAAGCGCGCGTTGACGTCGAGGTCTCTGAATGCGTCGAAAGCTCTCCCGAAGTTATGCAGCAAATCTCGCAGCTCGCTTCGCTACAGCAAGGCGCATTGGCCGTAGCAGACCAAGTATATCCAATGCAGACAGTTGTTGACGCCACTGCTGCTAATGCGGGCGCGATCAGCGGACACTTGCGCTTTTTAGATCAGGAGCGCGTTAAGCTGGAACGCGCACTGATAATGGTCAAGGAGACGTTGCAGCTGAAGAGCCGCCTGGCCGAGCTGCTAGCGGCCATGGAGGTTAAGGACACTGACGCCGCCGCCACTATTATTCACGACTTTGCCGTTGCAGGCCCTGAGACTTTAAGTAGCCCATTCATTAACTTTGCTGCTCCTCATGCCACATTGGGCGAATCACCGCAAAATCGCTCGCCTCGGGATATAGTTGACGTGGCTACAAAGGAGCTCGTAGAACGTGTGACTTTTATGTTTGAAGATGCCGTCCACAACGCCAACACACGCGAGATTAGTCGGTGCTTTCGGCTGTTTCCATTGCTTGGCGAGGAGTTGCGTGGTTTGGACATATACTCTGATTTTTTGTGTAGCGTTGTCGCCGAAAAGTCGCGTCTTTCAAGTGAGGTGCGCGGTCATGTCTACGCGCTGCGAGTCACACGTCTTTTTGAGGCAATAGCTGCTGTTGTCGATAATCATTTCCCTTTAGTCGAGCGCTACTATGGCCCCGGCCGAATGATCCGTGTTATCCAACGCCTACAGATGGAGGGTGCTAAGCGCGCCTGCATGATTCTTGACTTTTTTGAAGACGAACGCCACGTCAAGCGTCGTCTTGCTCAGATCCATCAAGCTGACGTCAGCATTGCAAAGGCAAAGGCGCAGTCTCGGACAGCGCTGCTGTCTGACCGCACCCGGTCTACACGGTTAAGCGAGGATACAATATCTGAGGCCGATTTTAAGGACATTACAAGTATTTTAGTTGAGATCGTATTGATCGAGCGCCAGATCGCCACATTTGATCGTTTTTTAGAGTCCAGAGCTACTCCTGAAGCGAAGGCGCTGCTTGCCATACCTGAGGCCAGGGAACGCGTGTTTCTATTGCCCGATGCCGTCGCCAAGCTTCTCCCTCTATCTACCCAAGCTAGTCTTGATTCGAGCGCTGTTCGCCGCCCCCGCGTTGCCCCAAGCTTTGTAGAGGATACAGGGCTTGTTAACCATACGCCACTTACCACACGTCTGGAGTGGCTGACTGAAACGTATATTGCGTTGGAAGTGTTTTTTGTAAACAAATCTGCAGCCAAGGCCATGGCTCTCGATGACATTGACGCGCTTTCTGGCTGGGAGAATCCATTTTCCAGCGATGTTGACAGTACCGTCTTGAGGAAACCACATCGCATTAGGCCTCAATCCACTGCGCCTGTCCATGATTCGCTCGGGACTCAGCAGACATCATCCTGTGTGGGAGACATACTTTTTGTTGTGAAGACTGCCCTCGAGCATGCTATTGCAGTTCAGCAGCCTGCTGCGGTTGAGGCAGTCGTCCAATGCGCTATTGGCACCATGAATTCTGGGCTGCTCTTGGCTATGGAGGCGCGTGCACTAGATAAATTGAGCTTTAGTGGTGCTGGAAGTAACAAAAACGTCCAAGATTCTATGCAGTCTGGTGACTCGAGCTGGCGCTTTTCTGGCGTCGGTATTTCAGTCGATTCTACTGGACCAACACTATCCCAGCACAAATCAACACTCAGTCCAGAGGCTTACTCGCAGCGGAGGGCCCTTGTGTCGCTTAATAATTTGGATCTGACATGTACATATCTGCGGTCAACAGCTGATACGCTGCGCTCACGAATGACTTCCGAGTGGTCGCGAATACCTCAACAAGAGAGTCTGGCGTCCGCACTGAAGTCAATCGACACGCTTGCTGCATTTGTAGCAAAGTTTGAGTATGCCAAACAACGGTCGCTAGAGCAGCTTGGCGCGCAGGTTCTCAAGCCGTGGATGCGAACTATACTTCAGCACTCATACAGAGACATAAAGTATGTTCTTACTGACGAGGAGTTTAATGATATGCAGAACGACAATCTGTTTCAAAAGCGCTTTATCTTGAAGTTTGGCATGCTTTCCGATCAACTTAGCCTTCGGCTGACAAAGGCCAACTTTAGTGCTGCATTAGAACTTGCCATTGGATCGCTGTCGCTGGATTGGGAGCGCGCTATCCGTCAGTCCAAATTTAATATGCTTGGGGGAATCATGTTTGAGAAAGATGTGCGGGAGATTCAGCGGTATCTCGAGCACGCGTCAGGCTTGATTCTACGCCAGTGCTTTTCTCGCCTGGTTCAGATGGCAGATATTCTTGCAACTGAATCTGTCGCAGATGTGCAACACATACCCGGCACAAACGCAGCTGTTGATATGCCTAATTTCGTGCCTCTTGCTAAGAAAGAGATCAGGGGACTGCTGCTGAATCGCATTGATTTTACAGAAGCCCAAATTTCAGAGCTGGGTCTGTAGCCATTATTTTTTTTTTTGTGTATACAAGTTTTCAACATACTATAGAAGAGTTTATTTACCTTTTTTAAAGCCAACTCCTCAATAGTGACTACGATTGCATGTACATTTATATCTCCGACATTGTTTATGATACAAATGTTTGCATAGCTGTCTCTGGATCGTTTTTAAACATTTGGATAATAATTTAATGGGTTTTATGTGTGTCACATACTATTGTATTAAAAATTATTTCTGTTTAGCTGGTTTAAAGCAGAAGAAAGCCTTAGAATACTTCCAATATTTTCAGACATTGCTATATGCCAGGTAATGTTGCTTGACCGGTTCTGCTTTTAATACAAACTAATCAAATGTCCGCGACGTGACTGAATCTTATAGAGTATTGCGTAGTCACTTATTTTAACTAGAGTTGACCATCGCTAGAAAATGTGCAAAAAAAAAAAATTATATAATGGAAATAAATTATTATTGCTACACAACAAGTACAAACCAAGATTATTCTAGGCACGATCTACAGGTACATCTCGCTAGCCTCGCTTTCAGACCAGCAGTCAGCCCGAACTTGTGCCTGGTCCCCACTAAAGGTCTCTCGCACAGGTAAACACCATATTAGAACATTGCTATCAGCACCGCTAGTATAAAGCTCCTTATGTCCTGGACGCCAAGCTGCACACATAGTGGGCGCAAAGTGACCATCAAGCAATGCAAGCTGTCTGCCACTTGTAATGTCAGTTGCAGAGACAGTTGTGTCACCGCATGGCCGAAAGAGCACTTCTAAACCGGTGGTGCCATCAACAGCGGCAGTAAGAGCCATTTCACAACTGTTTACTGCACCACACCCAGTATTCCTGGTCGTGGTGGTGGTGGTAGACTGGCCTGAGTTGCATGCGGCATCAGTAATTGGGCTTTGTGGAGTATTGACATCCCAGACATAGACATGTCGATCAGCACCAGTGCTAATAAGGCGCTGACCATCCTCAGTAAACAATAGACCGTTAAGACCGCCTTTATGTGAATACAGAGCGTCAGCGCCAAAGTTTAGTAAATGGGAACGTGTCTGGCGAATATCCCACAGTTTTGGTATACCGTCATTCCCACCGGACACCAACACTGATGGCTGGGTAGGTGACCATGCAACTACATTGCTGCCCGCTTGACTTACCATCAGGGACTGCGCAAAAGCACCAGTCCGAAGATCGCAAAGCCTAACATGAGCTGATTCAGAAGCAGCTGCCACCAGCGCATGAGCGCCAGTTGGTGACATCTTGTGATTGTGGACACGGCATTCAAAATCAAACTGGCAGGCCTCTGTCATTTCGCTTGTATCCCACACTCTGAGTGTATGATCAAAGGAGGCTGTAGAAAACATACCATTATCAACCGGATACCACTCAATGCTAGAAATCATCCGTGTGTGGCCGGATCCTCTGGAAATGTGCTGGGCACTTTCAATTTTTCGTACGCCATTGTCACTCTGTGCATATATATCGAGATCAAAGAGTTGAACCGAGGTGTCAGCGCCTGCTGAAAGTAGATATCGATAATTAAGAGTGTCTATAGAGAGGCTGCATACAGAGGACGTGTGTTCGCGGGCTATACGCTTTGTCTCAGCAAGTTTCATTGTGCTGAAGACTGTGGTCGACACCAAGCTGCGAGCAGCAGCAGCATGGGCCGGGCTGTGAGCCCGTGCTCGAACAACGCTACTTATTGAAGCGTTGATCGGCATCCCAGAGATCCGTGCTCCAGATCGGCAAAGGCAAATATAGAAATTCGCTCGGACAAAATGACGACAGCTGTGCAAAAAAAAAAACGGTAATTTGCTGCTTTGATTAATGTTGTATTATTAAATCCCTTAACGGAGACAGCATTATATGGGTGAGGCCATGCAATATTTTGTAGGCGACTGTATTTTGGTAACTCTCAGAGTACGATCGGCTGGTAAACAGCCAAGCAAGAAAACCCACCGGATTTCTATTCGCAGTCTTGTGTTTTGCGTCAAGAGAAACAAAGTGTGTGCGTAATTGGCGTGTGTAGTTGGCGGGTACAGTCTTGCGTTGGCAGACAAGAAGAAAAAACCAAGAAACAGATCAACAAGATATTAGTAGTAGTTTTTGAGTAGACACATAACATAGATGGTTTTAGCAATAACATAGCAATACAATAAGATACATCTAACTTACCCGCCCATGCACAAACGACGCCCTGCCCACAACGCAAATACACTACCCGAATGGCGCAAACCCGCTTATACCAAATAACGCCAAAATAATCTTTTCTAAATGCCAATATTTTAGTAGAATACTACATTGGCGGGCGGCACGTGCAAAATAAGGTGCGGTACTTTCACATGCAGCAGCCCCGTGCAATAAAATCCCCCGCTGTGCGGCGGCTTCTTCAAACCTCCGTAGCCAGCAGCAACTGCAGCACACTCTTTTTCTACTTGTTTTCGGATTCCTTGCTATTCAGTTTTTGTATTATATTGCGGTTGTCCTTCTAGCAGTGAACTAAATGTCGACAGAGACGCCGCCCTTGGATGTACCTGCACAGCCTTTGCCGCCACCGCAGGCCCTGCGCGAGGACATAATTGAGTCTGCAGTGCGATTCCTATCTGACCCCAAGGTGCAGTCGTCGACATTAGCAAAAAAGGTGTCGTTTCTGGAGACGAAGGGTCTTAGTAATGCTGAGATTGAGGACGCATTGTCGCGCGCCAAAAAGGCGCAGGCGCCGATATCTACACAGGCGACTGAACATAGCCCAAATGCAGTGTCCCCACCTACGCGAGCCCCAGGATACGCGCAGCCACTTAGGCCCCCTGCATCTTCACCACCACGGCCACACTTGGACTGGAAGGACTACTTTATTGCGACGGTAGTTGCTGGTGGGTTAGGATACGGGCTGTTTATGCTTGCCAAAAAGTATGTTGTACCTCTGCTTGCAGTACGTGACGATAACAAGCGTCTAGCGGAGGAGAGGAAGCTGCTAGTAGAGCAGAACGAGCTTACACGCAAGCAATTGGAGACACTTGGGGAGTCTACCACACAGGTGCTTGACACGCTTGCGATGCAGTCGCAAAAGACTAGCGAAGCGATCGAGAGTATGGTGTCGATGATGGACAACATCTCGACACAGGGCTTGGAGCAGCGATCGCTGTCGAGTCGGCTGCTGGTGACCCTGGAGGATCTACAACGAGAGGTTTCCGCGCTTTCCTCAGCAACAAACACGGCTCGCGAAGGCTCGATATCAGATGTGCAGTCTGACATCCGTAGCCTCAGATCGCTACTGCTGAGCCAGCGAGTACCTGCGCGTAGCTCATCGTCAGCAGTGCGTCCGCCGGTCTTGCCATCACAAACGATGGTTGATTCCATGAGTGCTGCTAGCGGATCTCCTGATGCAATGTCGACTTTGTCTGATGTCTCTGAGCTACAAAACGCCGCTGCAGCTGCAGCCAGCACATCACGGTCTGCAGCATCCACACCAACACCTACTATCCCGGCCTGGCAGCTCGACCAGACGGAGGAAAGCGCCACAGAGAATACAGACAAGGGAAAACAGACAGCGACCGGATAGATCCATTAGCAACTCTTAACACATTTGCCATGCAATGGGTGTACACTGATTTGATTTTAATGAATAGAGTACTGAGGCATTCTATACAACACAGCTACTCAGATCACTGTCTGTGAGTCCCTCACCAGTGTAGATAACCTTGTTCTTGGGTGTCTCTGAAAGCACAATCTGGTGCAACAAACCATGTGGTATTGTCTGTGCTAGCCGAATCCAAATAAAGGCGGCAAGGTTCTCGGTTGTGCTTGGATGTTGTTCAAAGTAGGAAACGTCCACATCGAGATTACGATGGTCGACGACATCGAGCACTGCAGATTTGATCCAACGCTTGAGGTCGTCGATGTTGACCACCATGCCCGTTCTCTCGTCAACAGGCCCGCGCAGGATAGTCTCCAGCACATAGTTGTGGCCGTGGCCGCTTGCGTGGTTGCATTTGCCAAATATGCGGCGGTTCTCCTCCACGCTTAGATATGGACTATGCAGACGATGTGCAGCTGAAAAGTGCTCCGTGCGTGACACGCAGGCTACCAACGGCATTCTCTCTTTCAAAATGCACGTGTACCCGCCGTACCCGTTTATGTTGACATACAAAAGCCGAAATTCACCACAGCAGAAACAAGAGTGATAAAAGCTGGGTGTGGCGCTTGAGTGATTACTTGATGGCTTGTGGAAAAGAGCCAGGCTTTTGCTACAAGCGGTACTGTCCTTAGACAAGATATACTTAACGCATCACGAGAATGGTATTTACGTTGGTTGGGGGGGGGGGTTTTGGCAGCGAGTGGCTCTACGTTTTGCGTTGTAGGAGATACAGTTTGTAAGTGCATTGTGTATGTGGTTGGAAGGCACCGTTTACATTGGTAAAACCCCAATAAATGTAGAAATCTATTATTGATTTTAAATAGACACAGTAGCTGTTTTCGCTTTGTTAGTATATTTTATAGAAAACATAAACTGTAGCATCTATCTAAATTAATTAGAAAGGTGTATATAGTGTTACTATTGCATGATGTTTAGTTTGTGCTTGTAAGATATCCTGTGGATGGAAATACTGACATCTACTGTTTGCTTCTAACAATAACAGATACAGGCTATCTCCGCTGGTATTAGTGCTTTACGGGGATGTTACAATTGCAAACTCCTCTTCTTGCTCCCACTGCCACTGCTACTCATGTTCTGTGAGGTTTAATTCGCATGGGCTGCTTCATATCCTACTGTCTGCGGCACAAAACTAACGCCAATCACACCACTTGCAAACCCTCTGCTTATGCTCAAACCATTCCCCTACCACAGCGCAAACTCTCTATTCCATTAGTGGCAAAAATAATCAATTTGAAACACCAACATTTTTGCTAAAAAAAATTATTTGGAGGTGACACCCAGAATGGCCTTTGAACGCTCAGGAGCACGGGGCTTGGAGCCGGGCCTAGCAGTCTTGCGCTCGTTTTCCTCTTTGCGGCGACGCGAGGCATGCATGTCCTGCTTGGTCTGCGACGCACGCTTGATCGCTTTTGGTATGTTACGTTGGCGCAGTACCTTGCGGACATCATCCACATGCTTGTAGCGGTCTTTGAGCTTATCAGCATACTCAATTGTGGCGCGCTCACGATTTGATTTGGGGCCCATGCGCTCAGAGGCACGGGCACGCCACAGACGCAGGTTGCTATCGTCACTGCCCGAGAGGACGTAGGCGTTGTCCTGTGTATACTTGACGCAAAAGACGCGCTGCATGCGCTTGGTGTGGTAGACATCGCGAGAGTGGCCGCGGGCGGCATCCCACAGGCGCACCGAGCGGTCATAGCTCCCGCTCACCAGCTCCTGGCCTGTGGGGGCATAGTCAACATCCATAACAGCCGATACGTGGTCGCGGAGCACATTGGTAGCATGGTCCATACGCCGCATATCAAAGGTGTACACGTTGTGGTCCTCGTTGGCAGCAGCAAACACAAATGCCTCCATCGGATTCCATGCGATGGCGTTTGTGCTGAGCGTCATGACCAGCTTTGCCAATGGCGAGTTTGTGCGCAGATCATAAAGGATAACCGAGCGGTCTGTTCCGCAACTCGCTAAGACATTGACCTCGGTCTGGTTCATACGCACTGTATTCACTGTATCTGCTCCCCAGGTCAGATTTGCAATGGGCTCCGAGCGGTCAACATCCCACACCTCCACCAGCGACGAGCTGGTCGCAAAAAGTGGCCGGCTGCGGTGGTGGTCGACGGCTCCAAATGCATGCTTCCCGCTGTAAGTTGCCACTGGTTCTGGCGTTGTCCCGTCTGCTGTCACGGCACCCTCGGTGCGACTCCATACCTTGGCCAGCTTATCCGTACCCACCGACAAAAAGCGGTCTGTCGAGCCACCAGGAACATTGCAGATGCCCTTTACCATCCCCCGATGTGCTCCGGGAGCACGCCAGGCCGTTGCTTGTTTTGACAGCGACCACACACGAACTTCACCGTCTCCGCTGCCTGTGGTAATATGATCCAGATCCCACGCATTCTTTGCCATTGCGTATATGCCGTCAATATGCCCGCCAAGACTAGCAAGGAACGGCTTTGCAAACATCCGCTCCAGCTTAGCTGCATTCAGCGCTCGCTTGTACTCGCGCGCGCGCTCTAGCGGGTGTAGCACTGGATCGACGTTCCGTGGAAGCCGCTGTATGTCGCTCTTAGTCTCGCGTGCATAGTCTGCTGCACTTCGCGATAACGCCTTGACTTTCTACACTGCTGCCAAGCAGAATAACCAAGAACAAACCGCGGGCTAATGGTATTTAGCATATTGCGCAAAGGAACTCTACCCGTGGGGGGGACACAGGAGCCCTAAATGCTCGGACTTACCATTTATTTGTACAGTGCCGTAAAGAAATGGAGAATAGTATGACGCCAGTATGTATGTAGTGTAGCTGTTGAGTACAATAGAGAGTCTCAAGGGTGTACTGTGAGCTGCTTTTCTGGGCTATCCACGGAAGAAGGCATTTATTTTTCACTTGATCTGGGAATCAGATGATCAAACAAAAAAGTTCATCCATTGATGCAAACGCAGCCGCAAAATGAGCGTTGCACTTCTTTCTTGTTGAGAGTCCAAAGCCCACATGCCAGACTACTTGTAATAGCATACTCTACTTATTTTGTCATTATAAACCTAAACTCGACACCCTATACAGCTGGCTACGATGGGTAAGGTCAAGAAGGCAACCAAAAAGTATAACCAGAAGCACCTCAAGGGTGAGCTGGAACGTCGCAACAAAAATAAAAAGGCACAACAGCAGCACAAGAAGCGTGAGCTGGCCAAGCGCAAAAGGGGGGATGCAGAGGGCGAGGGAGATGACACTGAGCTGTTTACAGGGATCGAGGAGGTCGACGACCTTGCCAACTTTGCCGGATCAAGCATTAAAGGAGTCGACGATGATCTAGGCAGATTTATGCAAGCTGATCCCGAAAACGAGGATAGAAGTGCTAGCGATGACGAATACAACACCTCCGCTCTGCTTGGCGGTAGCGACGACGAGACTGAGGGCAGCGATGACGATGCAGATATAGATGACGATGATGTCAAAGATGAAAGTGGTGCCAGCGACGGCGGCTCGGGCGAGGAGGACGGAGGTGACTCGGATGACGAGGAAACGGTGTTTAAGAAAGAGTTGAAGGCCATGAAGGAGAAGGACCCTGCGTTCTTCCAGTTTATGGAGAAGAACGATCCTGGATCGCTAAGGATTCTCGAGCAGGACAGTGAAGGCGAGGGTTCAGATGGAGAGGATGCCGAGATGGACGAAGATGAGGAGGAGGAGGAGGATGAGAAGGCAGAAAGCACGGGTGCAATAGAAGTGACAACCAAACTGCTGGTGGACTGGGAGCGTGAGATTAAGCGTGATTACTCACTCCGAGCACTCAAGAAGCTGCTGCTTGCGTTCTATGCTGCGTCGCACATGGATTCTGAGAATGGTGAATCCGGAGATACACCGTACCGCATTCAGGGCATGCGCATCTTCAACAAGACGGTCAGCACGGCTATCCGCGCCGTCCCAAAAGCGCTTGGACACCATGCTCCTGTCGTTGGCGGTAGGGTTGACAGGAAAAGCAAAAAATGGAGTGTTGTCCAGGCGCTAATCAAATCCTACCTCGCCAGTCTACTTGAGCTGCAGGGGCAGATGAGCGATGCAGCTATGATCCAGTATCTGCTGAAGGAGTGCGAGCGCATGGTGCCGTACTTTGCTTGTTTTGTGCGGTACACCCGCGAGCTGGTGAGGGGGCTGCTGCGGCAGTTTGGCTCAACTGCAGCAGATGACGGCGTGCGCATCATGGCGCTGCTGACGCTGCGGCAGTTGGTGGCGATCTCGCCTGCGGAGATCGTAGACATGGCGTTGAAGGGCCTGTATCTAACATATGTGCGCAGCAGCAACGTCAAGAACATGGCTTCGCTAACAACAATCCAGCTCATGCGCAACTGTGGTGTTGAGCTGTACGGAAACGATGCCCACGCCAGCTACCAGCACGCCTTTGTGTACATCCGACAGCTGGCAATACACCTGCGCAACTCGATGCAGCTTCGGAGCAAGGAATCGTTCCGCGCTATCTACAACTGGCAGTTTGTCAACAGCCTGGATTTCTGGACAGAGGTCTTGGCTACCTACTGCGGTGACCGTGCTGAAGAAAAGCCCGAGCTCTGTAGCACGCTCGAGTCGCTTGTGTATCCGCTGTCTCAGATCATCTTGGGTGTTGCGCGTCTCGTGCCCACGGCAAAGTACTTTCCGCTGCGTCTGCGGTGCATCGGCCTGTTGCTGCGGCTGTCCTCTGCCACGGGTGTCTATATCCCCGTGCTTCCAATGATCATTGAAGTTCTCGAGTCGCCCGAGTTCCTGGGTCGCCGCCCTGTCAAGAGCACGCTGAAACCGCTGGCATTGGACGTGCATCTCAAGGCACCTGCCGAGTATGAGCACACGCGTGTATATCTAGAAGCTGTGTTGGAGTGCGTCTTTGGTCTCCTAGCTGACGCAATTGCCTCGCAGTCTGTCCGCATTGCGTTCCCGGAATGGACTGTTCCCGTGACCCTCCAGCTGCGGCGCTGGAGGAAGCACGTCGGCAAGTCGTGGGTGCGCTTTTCGAAGCAGCTGCAGGGCTTGCTGGACAAGATTGACCAGACCTCGCGGCTGGTCCAGCAGCACCGGAACAATGTTGAGTTTGGCCCTTCTAACTTTGGGGCTGCTAACCGTTTTATGAACACCGTGGACCCTGATAACACGCCCGTCGGTGTCTATGCCTCTTCACTGCGCAATGTTCGGGCGCAACAGCGTGCGACGCTGCTCAAAGCTGAAATGGAGGCATAAACCACGGCAGCCATTTTACGCTCTTTTATCTTTTACTTTTTGCTTGGTATTAAAGTGGAATCTGTTATTTGTGGAATTGACGCAGATGAGTGTAAAGTTAGCGATACTGTAATTTGCAAAAGTATTAGCGTTGGCGTATAATTATTATGGCGGAAGTTGATATAGTGGGTTTGCTCCATTCGGGCAGTGCGTTTGCGTTGTGTGTGGGGGTGTTGTTTGCGCATGGTCGGAGAGGTCGTTGGCAGTGTGGTTTTGCGTTGGTGTTGGCGGTGGAAAAGAATGAAACGGTAGAAAAACATTGCTTATTAGTAGCACAGTTGTACATCAATAAATAAACACATCCACAACATATCCATTTAATCCACAAGTGCTTGCGCTTTACCACAATATATAAAACTTACCTCGAAAGTATCGTGTTCAGCCAGGGCTTTTTTTGCAAAGTCCAACATATGAAAATGCTTTCTTCATGCGGACTGTTGTTCTTGTATTGTTAGTATTTTTATAGAAGTCATATAGAAACTATATCAACTATCTACTTTTATTTAGAGAGGATTATGTAGTAAATGTTTATTATGTGATACTTGGTTTGTGTTTGTCGGGTGTCTTTTCCTGTGGATGGATAGGCTGTCTTTTGCTGGCTGTGTATTGAAACGAGAGAAGAATATGGACTAGTTAAATAGTATTGCTTGCCAAGTAAATCAAATAAAAGCAAGCATCGCAGATGTTGATGCTCCATGGGCTTTCACTACCAGTGCTGTTGACTGCGATTGCTACCCATGTCGCAGGACATGTGTAGTTGCCAGTGGCTGCTTCCTACTCCACTGCCAACACCAACGCAAAACCACACTGCCAACGACCATGCGCAAACAACACCCCCACCTGCAACGCAAACACATTACATAATTGGCGCAAACCCGCTATACCAACTCCTGCCAAAATAATCATATGCCGACGCTAATACTTTTGCAAATTACAGTATGCGATGATATCAGTACAGGTCGTTGTCCGCAAAGTCCACGCTGAACCCTTGCTTGCGAAGTAGCTGGAAGCGCAGCTTGTCCTTGCGTGCCTTCTCCTCGGCCTCCTCGCGCAGCCTCTGCAAAATCTCTTGCACAGACAGCTGTCGCAGAGGGAGCGTGTCCTCCATGTTGCCATCGATTTCGCCAAGAAGCACAACGTTCTCGCCGCGGATAATGAATACACCCCGCTCGATGTCCCCGTATGCATCACCGACGTAGATACGCTCGAGGCTGTCCTGCAGCACTAAATTGGCAAACTGGTCATATGAGCGCAGCACTCCAATGACCTTGCGGCCGTCGCGAAGAATTACAAGCACCTTTTTGTCCAGCGAGTCGACCAGGCTCTCCGCTGTGGTGAAAAACTGCGGCGTGAATGACATTGCAGGAGACGCGACAGCAGCAACAGCAGCAGCAGCCGTATAAGATACTGGTACTGAATGATAGGAAGAAAAATAGGTTAGCAGACACCAGGCGACGGAATGCCGATACGTCAGCCGGCGCAAGTAATGTGATTGTGTATGGCTGCCCTGTGCTGCGGCAGAGGTTATGGACCCAGAACAAGCAGCTGTGGTAAAGAAAATGCCTTGGCAATAGCTGGAGATTTTTTTTAACCCAGGGAGTCTTTTTTTTTTTTTTAATACTACTCGCAGGCCTTTATTTCACCACATATTTGAAACGGCAGCCTCTCTTTGTCTCGGCGGACGACGTGAATTTTGGTAGTGTACGATGGAGGGCCCTTCGATCCGCGACTACATTGACGCGCGCAAAAAGTCAGGACTTTCTTGGGAAGAGTTCCGTGCTTTGAAGGAGCAAGGCAATGAGAATGAGTTCTCAACTAGTGCAATGGCAGACTGGCGCAAACAGCTAGACGCTGAGCGCGAGGCCAAGCTCAGCAAGAGTATTGGCCGTAAGGCCCGAAAGAAAGACGCAGGGCGTGAGGGCGATGGGTCGGGCAAGGAGCACAAGCGCTGCCAAAGCAGCAAACACCGCCACCATCGGCGTACGCACCACAACTGCAGCAGCGATCGCCAAAATAGCGGCCTGCGACACAGAACAGGGCGGCACCGCAGCCGTAGTCGCAGCAGGAGCAGAAGCCAGGACCGTGCCAAACGCCGACACAGGAGGAGTAGCAGATCACGGTCCCCGGTTCATAGTCATGGTCGCAAAGAAGCTAGCGAGAGTATGTCAGATTTGAATGTTCCAAATGCAGCATGTAAAGAAGGCGACCGGCGAGATAAAAAGCCAAAAATCGAGGTATGAGGAGCAGCAAGTTGCAGTTCTTACTTAAAAGTATGCATATTAATATATAGGTGGTTTGGCTAACAAGTATTCAACAAAATATAAAGGACTGTTAACCAGTCTTGTTCTTGGCTTAGAGTAGACATCACTACTCTGAATGTTGTTGTTGTTCTAAAGTCTGTGTTGTGGGCTTCTTGGTGCTCTTCTTGCGGCGCTTTGGCGGTTTCTGCAGCGGATCAGCAGGAGCCACAGTATTCTTGCATTGGAGACGCTCAGAAATTTCTTTTACCTCTCCCAGGCTGAGTAGGATGTGCCGAGAGTATAAAACAATAGCAACATCACGATCCTAATGCCTCATATTGGGATACAAATCATAAGAATCGGATTCACTCCACAGCTCAGGCTCAACGCACTTCCCGTTAGCTTAGAAAAGGGATCTACGGCAATTAAATTTCTTCCTGATGGCCCATCCTTTCTAAGAAAAGCTCAGAGCTTAACACATTCAATATTTCCATATCAAACGATATGCCAGATAATCTTCCCTAACCATTTCTACTTTTCATACTATCCAATCATATATCTGCAACTTGAATAAAATTTGTCGAATATCGCGCATTTACTCATTTTACCTAGCATTTTCCATGGACAGACAGATAAAAGCTAGCAAAATACGTAAAGCAGATTATATATAGGAGGGGGAGGGAACAACCGCCGTAGAGTGTTGTAGCCTCAAATATATGTGGCTTTTAGGGCACCCAAATTTTCTGCATTGATGATGGCATTTGAGGGCGAAGCTAAAGCCACTTTCAGATTTTTAGACATGCAGCGCTTGCTCAAACAGATCGAGGCGCATTCTAAGAAAACCTTCAAGACAAACAAGTGTAATAAACAGAATAAGCAGGTGGGAGTTTTGGCACTCTTAAATGTCACTAATCTTCTTAAAATGGACGGGCAAGCCAAACAATACCAGTGGTCAAGCTAGAAGATCGCCGCTGTGACTGGCATCCCACACTAATCAGAGGCCGGAAATCGACCGTTTGCCGCTGATGAGTGGTGGACCTTGCCCCTGTTTTTGGCAAGTTGACTGCCGCGTCCATTGGTTTTTGCGCTACTTGCCGGGGTTTGTTTCTGTGTGCCGGCGGGGTATATGGAGGAGGGTCATTAGACAAGCAAGTGTGACAGTTGCAACGAGGCTGGGAAAGCCCGGGCATGTGGTCCAGGTTCTGTAGATGTTTGCAGGAAACAGCTGGCTCTCATGTTTGCTTAGTTTAGGCTTGAGGCACACAACGTCTGCCTTGTGACCAAAGCTGCTCTGTGCGGGATGGCGATCTACAGCAGAAAAATAGATAAGCTCTGAAAGAAAACGTCAATCCTAAGGACAGGCCACCCTGTTGGTTTAAATGGCGCGTGAAGCGGCGTCTCTTTCTTATCTTCAAAAACTGACTCGATCACAGGGCATTGCAGCCTGCGGCAACAACGCTGGAGTCTCCCCGTATAAAATGCGGATACGCAGGCGTGTTGGTAACAGCCAGAGCAGCGTGGAAGGGAAACACAGACAAGGGCAGTGGTGGCTCAGGGCGAGAAAAAGGCTGGGACGCACAAGCCTATCATTGGTGTCCACCTGACAGCATTCGCTTATCTCGCAGATGGGAGGTGCAGCGCGTGGTAGCTTTGGAATATTCCAGCTATCTGGCGGAAGTCTCCGTCGGCAGTTGCCGAATCAGGAAAGCCTGCAGCGGTAGTGGGCCCGTTCATCAGCGGCGCACGGATTGCTGCCAGGCGGCTTCCGTCGTGGAACTGCGCATGTGGTGACTGGCTTTCAGTAGGTCGTTTTGTGCATTTTGAACGAGGAGGGGTTGCGGTCCCGGGGATCCCAGCCTGCCCTCTTTTCGGCGCGCGCACCATAGCGGTGGGTGGCACTCTATGTAACTCTGGAAATGCGCCGCCGCTGCAGCAGGTGAACATAGACCACTTCCCCCTATAAAACAGCCGCCCGCCGCTGCATCGCTCACATGCATGCTGGCACAACCCCTCGCTTTCCCTATCTAATTCCTATTGCCTGTAACATTAGCACGACTTTTTTTTTTTTTTTTTTCCTAAACCACTGCCTTCCCAATCAAGCCACCTTAAACTTTGGCAGCAAGCACACAAGGTACGTCGAACAACCCACCTCCCACGCATAAGCCGCCGGGTTAGCCACCCCCTCCCACCGTCTTCTGCTCTCTTGGTTGCCAAGCAACACATTAAAAAGAGCAACTGCCGCTACTCAGCTCTCTCTTTTGCTCTATATTACCTTCTCCCCAACCTTTGCGCGCCTACGCGTACTAACTCAACTTTTGTGCCTTCCACTTATCGTAGCCATGACCACCACCACCATCGACGAAAAGGTCACGAGCGTTGCGGTCTACCCGCCGCATCCGCGCCTAGCCAACCCAGAGGGCCGCGAGAAGCCGTGGGTCAGCAGCATGGCCGAGTATAAGGCGCTTTACAAGGAGTCCATTGAGGATCCCACTAGTTTCTGGACGCGCATTGCCAACGAGACGCTCTCATGGGACCGGCCTTTCAGTCAGGTTTCACTGGGCTCACTTAAGAACGGCGACATGGCGTGGTTCCCTGACGGCAGGCTCAACGTGGCTTATAACTGCGTGGATCGCTGGGCAAGCAAAGACCCGAACCGAGTTGCGTTTGTGTACGAGGCCGACGAGCCCGGTCAGGCCACAAAGGTCACATATGGCGAGCTCCTAGCACAGGTCTGCAGCCTGGCCAATGTGCTCAGCAGCTTTGGGCTGCGCAAGGGCGAGACAGTTGCGATCTATATGCCAATGATCCCCGAGGCAGCGGTGGCGATGCTTGCCTGCGCGCGTCTTGGGCTGGTTCACACCGTTGTCTTTGCCGGCTTCTCATCGTCTTCACTTGCCGAGCGTGTCATTGACGCACGCGCGCGTGTGGTTATCACAGCCGACGAGGGGCTGCGTGGCGGACGCCCCATCCGCACCAAGGCGATTGTGGACGAGGCGCTCAAGACTTGCCCCGACGTTGAGAAGGTGCTTGTCTTCCGCCGCACAGGCAACGAGAGCGTTCCATTTAACGCGCCGCGTGACGTCTGGTGGCACGAGGCCGTGGCAGCGCAGCGCCCCTACTGCCCGCCTGTGCCTGTTAGCGCAGAGGATCCTTTGTTTCTGCTGTACACATCCGGATCGACTGGCAAACCCAAGGGTGTCGTGCACACTTCGGGCGGGTATCTGCTCGGTGCGGGGCTCACGCTAAAGTATGTATTTGACATCCACGATGGCGATGTCTTCTGCTGCACAGCCGACATTGGCTGGATCACCGGGCACAGCTACGTCGTATACGGTCCCCTGGCGCTGGGCGCCACCAGCGTTATCTTTGAGTCGGTACCTACATACCCCGACGCGTCGCGCTACTGGAGACTGGTCGAAGAGCACAAGATCACGCAGTTCTACACTGCACCTACCGCCATTCGCGCCCTGCGCCGTCACGGCGACGACTTTGTCACACGCTGCGACCTGTCGACTCTGCGCGTCATTGGTTCTGTCGGCGAGCCAATCAACCCCGAGGCCTGGACCTGGTACAACGAGGTTGTCGGCGGCAGCCGTTGCGCTGTAGTTGACACATACTGGCAGACCGAGACGGGCTCTCATGTTATCACGCCACTTCCTGGCGCCACACCAGCTAAGCCTGGCTCTGCAACGTTCCCTTTCTTCGGCGTTGAGCTTGCTATTCTGGACCCCACCACCGGCGTCGAGCTGCAGGGTGATGACGTCAGCGGCGTGCTTGCTATTAAGCGCCCATGGCCTTCGATGGCGCGCACCATTGCTGGTGACCACAAGCGCTTCCTTGACACATACCTGAATCCCTACCCGGGATACTACTTTGCTGGAGACGGGGCCAGCCGCGATGCCGACGGCTACTACTGGATCCGCGGGCGGGTCGACGACGTGATTAACGTGTCTGGCCACCGCATGTCCACTGCTGAGGTCGAGTCTGCGCTGATCGGACACAAGGCTGTCGCTGAGTCTGCTGTTGTTGGCGCCCCAGACGAGCTCAGTGGACAGGCCATCTGTGCCTTTGTAACTCTTAAGGATGGCTTTGAAGCCAATGACGTTCTTAAAAGCGAGCTGGTCAAGGAGGTGCGCACACGCATTGGACCTATTGCCACCCCCAAGACGCTTATTCTGGTAGATGACCTGCCCAAGACCCGCTCGGGCAAGATCATTCGCCGCATTCTGCGCAAGGTTGTCGCGGGCGAAGCCGACCAACTCGGCGACCTGTCTACGCTCTCTGACCCCTCAATCCTCGATGTGCTGATCAACAAGGTTTCAGCTGCGTTGAAGTAGGCTGCTGTCCCAATCCAAACTCCTATTAAAGTGCAAGTGCTTTTACTCTTGTTTCCATTGGAATTAAAAAAACATGTGATAAATCTCAAAACTTATCTGAGCATCGCTACAGGCTCCTACTAGCTTGAGCCAGTTCGTGAGACACCTCTGTAGCATTGGTGAGCGGCGTTGTCTTTTTAATACTTTAAGCGCACAAACATACTTCCCTACACGAGGACAATGGCATTGGCGGCAAGCTCGGCGGCGCCAATGGTGTGGATCGACTGCGAGATGACTGGCCTCGACTACCAGCACGACACAATCATCGAGATTGCCTGTATTATCACTGATGGCGAGTTAAACATACTCGAGACTGGTGATGACATTGTGATCCACCACCCCAGGAATGTGATGGATGCAATGGGCGACTGGTGCAGAGTGCATCATAGCAGGTCTGGTCTGACGCAGAGCGTGCTGAACTCGGAGGTGTCGATGGCGGAGGCCGAGGCTGCAGTACTAAGGCTCGTCAAGCGCCATTGCAGCAGACCACACACCGCATTGCTGGCTGGGAACTCAGTGCATGCTGACCGCGCATTTCTGTCCAGGCTGATGCCTAAGCTGACGGCCTACCTCAGTCACCGCATCATCGATGTGAGCTCGGTGAAGGAGCTGGCACGGCGCTGGAACCATCAGGTGCTCCAGACTGCTCCGTATAAGAAATGCACACACAGGTAGGCCATATGCTATGCTTTTTAGCTAACCTAGGCCAAATGTACGGTGCATAAAAATAGGAGCTGACCATGAATTTACCTTGCTTGTGGTATCTGTAGGGCTCTGGATGACATTGTTGAGAGTATTGAGGAGCTTCGCCACTACAAGAAGCACTTCTTCATCCAACAGACTTAGGGCATGCTTGAATTTCTTTTTTTTTTTTTCTTGTTGCTGCTCTATTCTGTTTGCAGACAAACAAAAACAACCTGACCAGATCGGACGAGATCTGTAGGATATGACGCGGCTCAGTCGGGTTAAAAATAGTCAAGAAACTGTTTAGTGGCCTTTTGTGCTCTCTAAGTATGCTTTAATTTTATTTGGCGGACGCAGAAGAGAATCCATATTTGATAAATAAAGATGCTCACATGTGTGTGATCTGGTCGGGGGTGTCGATGGAATCAAGGATGGCATGGTGGCTGTCATCTACCATGGCCTCCCCGTACTTGCGGAGGAGCTTGTCGACATCGTCCAGGCTAAGTGGCCGGATGTCCGCAAGATTCTTTATCTTGGCTGTAATACGCTTGCAGTCGGAATCGCTGAGTCCCAGACTCAGCTGCTCCACGCGGTTCTTAACGGCATTCCAACCAGTTAGCCGGTGGCCGATGGCGACGTAACGGGTCATGCCAAAGTCCTCAGGCTTCAAGATCTCGTAGGTCGAGGGGTTGTTAAGAATAGCCTTGGCATGGATGCCGGCCTTGTGCGTGAAGGCACAGTAGCCAGTGATGGGGTTGTTGAAAGGAACAGATACGCCGACAGCATCGGCAACCAGGTTCTCAATCTCGCGCAGCTTGGTCAGGTTATACTTGCTCTTGACATGCTCCTTGTCGGCCGCGTACATGCGCGCAATGAAGCCGCCAAGCGACGGAATGCCATTGCGCTCGCCAATTCCCAGGACCGACGTGTCGACGTGCGTGGCGCCGTTTTGCAAGGCGGCATAAGCGTTGGCAATGGCGCAGTTAGTGTCGTTGTGGAAATGGCACTCGATGTCACACGAGACAACCCCACGCAGCGTGCGCACAAGCTCTGCAACCTGATCGGGCGACGCGCAACCCACCGTGTCCGCAATTCCAACGCGGTTGACGCCGAGCTTATCTACGGCGCGATACAAGTTTAGCAGATCAACAATGTCCGAGCGGAACGAGTCCTCGGAGGAAAACCGCACCTCAAGGCCCTTGCTCTTGATGTACTGTATCACCTCGGTTGCAGTGTCAATAATGTACTGCATGTCCTTGCCGTGCGAGAACTCGCGCAGATACGAGGAGGTGCCAATGACGACGTCGAGACCGTCCACACCCGTCTCAACAGCCAGCTTGGCGTCGTCCATGTGGCAGCGGACGTGCGTTAGGATCTTCGCCTTGAGGCCTAGGTTGGAGATGGCCTTGCAGTCGTTGTATGACTGCGTCGATGCAGCTGGTGACGTGAGCTCGAGGTACTCGACGCCAAAGTCGTCAAGAGCCTTGGCGATTTCAATCTTCTTCTCGGTGGTAAAGAACGCATTGGCAAACTGCTCACCCTCTACATGCGATGACAAATGTAATATAGGAAGGAGTGGAGTTTAACAGCACTATTCGACACAGCATAGAAGAACTGGAATCACGACAGTGGTGCCAAAATCCGGAGATCCACAGAGGCGATTGCTGTGGGGGTTGGCAATCTAGCAGAAAAAAAAAAAACTTTTCTTCATCAGCTGAAAAAACAAACAGCCTTCAGAGACAAGCTACTTACCGCGAAGTGTGGATTCGATGATCTTAAAGTTGGAGACGTTGCTGAGATAGCCCGAGGCAGCGCCCGCAATAGTGCTGCGCGACGGATCCCTTTGTGACGGTGACATGGAAGCGAGGTTCTACAAAAGAAAGTGAGAAGGATTGCAAGCGCAGACGCAGGCACAGCAGATAATAAAACGCACGACAGCGGGTTGTTTGGTTTGTTAGGTAGACGTAATGCGTGTCTCTGTCAGATAAGACCAAGAATAAACCCCCAACGCAGAAAAAAGAAAATTGAATCGATAGTAAGAGAGATGTGGGCTGGTGCGCACGGAGCAGCAAAAACGCTTTATATAAGGGGGCAAACTTGGGTGGAGGGAAGAGCAGCTTGTACGCTAAATGGTCACAAACGCGCGAGCCTCGGCAATCAAAGAAGCAGTGGTTGTTCCTGGCGTATGAATACACGCGGCATGAATGGGGGTGGATGCAGAGCAAGGCAAAATTGAATAGGCCTGAGGGCTCTGGCCACAGGGGCACGCAGCCTAGATCGCTTTGGCAAAAGATGGG
Organism: Coemansia reversa NRRL 1564; assembly: GCA_002705745.1. Classification (NCBI taxonomy): domain Eukaryota; kingdom Fungi; phylum Kickxellomycota; class Kickxellomycetes; order Kickxellales; family Kickxellaceae; genus Coemansia; species Coemansia reversa. The sequence goes on from KZ303505.1 coordinate 70,093, forward strand.
GCGCGGGCGCCAGAGCTTAGTCATAAGCGGGATCGGCGAGTTGCGCTGGTGGATGAGAGAGCGTGGGAGGCGCGGAAGAATGGGGAGTGACGCATGTCAGAGTCATCGTTGACTCTGCCAGACAAAAGAAACCCGATGAAAGATAAGCGCCACGCTGTCATATCTGGTTACCTACCCGTGAGGCCATCGAGGCGCGCACAGTCTGTCGGCGCATAGCACTGGCTAGAGCGGTTGTGGAAGCCACGCGAGAAACTGAAAGTGACAGCATTACAGGTACGGGAGCTGATTTCCAGTAAAAGTGCGTATGAATAAGATGATTGGCAAGATAATGGGGGTGGGGGTGGGGAAAGCGACCAGTGGTTGCGGACTGCGAGTCCGCTGCGCCAGAGCGCTCCCAATTTATATTCAAACGACTGCCTCAGCAGCTCACAACACATTCGGCAAGCCAAAATGTTGGGAAATTGAGGCCGGCCAATCGGGGTTTGGATAGCCAGGCAAGGACAAACGCACTCTGCAAGATGCACAGTCCAGTTGCTGCGAGAAGGCCGGGTGCAGCGCCTGCATTTGCGTATCCGGATGGGAAGTATCTTATATCAGAACGACTAAAGTACCAACAACAGAGCTACAAGAGATAGCTATAAAACTGGTGACAACGCCTGCGGAATTACAGGTGCTTGCACACCTCGTCGGCAACCTCAGAGGTACGGGACGAGCCGCCGAGATCCGGGGTGCGGACATTACCAGCAGCCAGGACGCAGTCCACGGCGCGATAGATGGCCAAGGCAGCAGCGGCGTGGCCCGTGCGCTCGAGAAGCATGGCAGCGCTACGAATAGCGGCAATGGGGTTGGCAATGTTACGGCCGGCGATGTCGGGGGCAGAGCCGTGCACAGGCTCGCCGACAACAAAGTTGTCGCCAACGTTTGCGCTAGGCACAAGACCCAGGCTGCCGACCAACGCAGCGGCGCCGTCGCTGATAATGTCTCCGTACATGTTGGGTGCGACGACAACGTCAAAGGCGTCGGGCTCGCGGAACATACGGTAGACCATTGAGTCGACCAGCTGCTCCTCGACGTCGACGCCAGCATGGTACGCAGCGTTGCTGGCGTGTACGCCGCGCACCGTCTCGCGCCACAGCCCATCCGTTACGCTCAGCACGTTCGACTTGTGCACAATCGTCACCTTGGGCCGACCCTTCCAAGTGCGGTCTGCGTCACCAACCAGCCGCCGCATGCCATCGCGCTGCAGCGCCATTGCAAACGCCATCTCGCCAGCACGCCGCGACGCCCGCTCGCTAATGCGGCGCTTGGCCACCGCGTACCTGCCGTCGGGGCCCTCGTGCTGCTCCTCGTCCTTGACGTACAAGCACTCAGTGTTCTCGCGGATGATCAGCATGTCAATTGCACGTCGCGCCCCTGATGCCGTCGCCGCCGCTCCCGACACCACCGGCCGCACGTTGGCGTACAGGTCCAGCTTCTTGCGCAGTCCTACGATCGGTGACGAGTACCCCGCCACCTTGTGCGACGGCGAGCTCACTGCCCCAAACAGTGCGCCATCGCAGTCGCTCCTGAGTGCTGCAAGCGTCTCCTCTGGAAGCGCCTCGCCGTGTTTCTGAAAATACTCGAAACCTGCGTCCAGCTCTACAAACCCAAGCCGCGCCGCCAGCACGCTGCTTGGAAGCGCCTCCAGCACCTGCCGTGCTGCTGGGATCACCTCGCGCCCGATTCCGTCTGCCGGGATAAGCCCAATCGTGAGTTGTTTTCCTGCTGCTGCGGCGGCGGTGGACGCTGTGCGTCGGGTTACTGCCTGGACCGATCTTAGCGCTGAATGCATTTTATATCACTGAATTCACCTTTGGTTGCAAAAAATGTGCCTGCTTTAGGTGTGTGCAAGAAAATAAAAATAAAACCCAACTATTCCAAGGTAGCCTCTTATCTCTCACATGCAAACCCTTAGCAGAAGAAAGTGACAAAGCCTTGATCCTGATTTAGAACAATGGCAATCTCTATTTTTTTTTTTTTTTTTTTTTTGCGATGTTAGTGTTTCAAAGTGAATAATTTTGCCACTAATGGAATAGAGAGTTTGCGCTGTGGTAGGGGAATGGTTTGAGCATAAGCAGAGGGTTTGCAAGTGGTGTGATTGGCGTTAGTTTTGTGCCGCAGACAGTAGGATATGAAGCAGCCCATGCGAATTAAACCTCACAGAACATGAGTAGCAGTGGGAGTGGGAGCAAGAAGAGGAGTTTGCAATTGTAACATCCCCGTAAAGCACTAATACCAGCGGAGATAGCCTGTATCTGTTATTGTTAGAAGCAAACAGTAGATGTCAGTATTTCCATCCACAGGATATCTTACAAGCACAAACTAAACATCATGCAATAGTAACACTATATACACCTTTCTAATTAATTTAGATAGATGCTACAGTTTATGTTTTCTATAAAATATACTAACAAAGCGAAAACAGCTACTGTGTCTATTTAAAATCAATAATAGATTTCTACATTTATTGGGGTTTTACCAATGTAAACGGTGCCTTCCAACCACATACACAATGCACTTACAAACTGTATCTCCTACAACGCAAAACGTAGAGCCACTCGCTGCCAAAACCCCCCCCCCAACCAACGTAAATACCATTCTCGTGATGCGTTTAGATTTTTCTAAAAGCATCAAATGTAACCACACTGTGCATGCGCCCTCGATGTACAAGTGCATTCATTATATGCGCGGTGCTGCCTGGCAATAAAACTCTCATGCACTATTGTGCCTGCTTTCTTTGTCTATCGACGAGACGCAGAATGGAATCCCCACTGTCGACACTGTTGCTATTCTCTAATTCTAGTTGCCACAACTCCCTACAGTCTACAGAGTTGTCCGACAATGCTACCAGTCTAATGCTTACTGATTCTCAGAGCGAAGGATACAACGTTAGCGATACATTTACTAACAGATCAAGTCAAAGCTGCAGCGATGACAAATGTACTAGCATCCGCGAACAGGCGAGTAGTACTGGTCTGCTAGATCAATACAATGCAGCTCATTCGCAGCATGAAGAAAATTACATTTACAAATGCAATCAGATAATGTACAATTCACCTAAAACTTACCAAGAAATACCCAAGATAAAGACATTTAGGTACTATCGCTAGTCAGTTTATTGTAATTAGTACTTTACTTTATGCTAACGACATGCAAACCCAGTTATATTTTTGGTTGATATAGCGAATTCCGCTTAACGCTAAAGTTACACGCGCTACTGGAGAAGGTAGCTAATGGGAGACTAACACCATCCGCGCTCTATTGTTTGGTTACAGGGTATGTATATTTGCTCACAAATGCTGGGTTTATGCTTGTATTACTAAAGTCGCGTCGTATTGTTTTTTCCTGTGTTTTCATCTACTCAGCATCTAGAAAAAAGCTGGTGCTTGAAAGAAACCAACAAGTCCATCAAAAAGGGTGTATGTATTTTGCCAACAATGCCTTGTACACGTTTGAATGACAAACTACCAAACTTTCACAATTTATTTACTAAACCCAGTCGGCGGACGAATGCTACTCCTAGTGCAATTATGCTGTGTCCTTGAAATTGCACACGAGCTATTAATTTCTGGGCAGGTCGCATACCAACGTGATGTCTACTATCGCCATAAGGTGTTGTTGAAAAGCGTCGAAAATGTGCGATATCTTTGCGGCCAATTAGCATTATTCTTAACAGTGCGGCCATCACAGCTGGGCATTATATCTTGTCCAAAGGGGCTGATGGCTGGCCAGATTTCCTTTGAGCTAAATGATGGAAGCGTTATAGACTTTTCTACCTCAAGTGTAAGTAGAAGCCTTGATTTTAAGATTAAAACGCAACTGTGTGTGTATTCACTTAATAAAGTTACAATCAAGGCGTTTGCTCCGATGTAGGGTCAGACACTCCCACATGCAGACTTTGTGGTATGTTTAGAAACCAATGCGAACATTGCGTGCATTAAAATAGTAGGAAGTGGATAAAAGTTGGCAAAAAAATATTGCCAATAAATTATTTTTTTCTATTGAACCAGTGTAGCAACAGATGTCTATCGGCTGGCAAGTGCGCAAGGTGCTATTAGTTGAAAAGCAGGCAAGTTGTGTCATGTATTTACAGATACAGAAAAAACATAAAGATGTTCTATAATTATGTGGCTAAGCCTGAACGCTATATCAAGTGTAGACTGCCTATTTTGCTCTGCTGGAAAGCGGATTCAGGCTGCGATTCCCGTGGGCTATTCTAGCCACTGGCAAGGGGTACCCAGTAAGGATATAAAACGTGTTAAAAAATACAACAGTAGCAAGGATTTGCATTAATAATAGCAAGGCTATTTGTGTAGGACATCAACACCCGGAGGCTGATATCTATGCTTCCCAGCATGCTCGAGATAGTTGTACTTGTTGACTATGACCCAGATGGCGCGCACATCTACCAGGTTTATGCGGAGGGTGGATTAGCTGGCATGCATCAGGTAAGTGTGCGAAACGGCAACATTTGTAGTGGACTTGAATAACATACAGACTAAAACTTGATGGTGTAAACTATGTTAATTGCCTCTCTACCCCACTCTCCATACAAAGTACGGTAGTATCAACTAAATGCTCGCTGGGCAGGGCTCGATTGCTCAATGGCGCGCATTGGGAGATGGGGATTAGACGCGAACCGCATGATCGAGTTCACATTCCATGACTGGAGATTGGGGCTGCGACTCATAAATCACTGGGCGCAGAGACCAACACTGCGACGGAGGATAGCCAGGATGGTTTATCGCGGCAAGAAGGCCGAACTCGAAATTGTGACCAGGTTTCGTGAAATGCTCCTGGATTACGTGGATAGCGTTTTGTGATCAAAATCACACCGAAAAGTAGACATGATACAAGCACCTGAACAGATAAATCGTGTCTTTTTATCTTTTTTTTTTTTTTTTTTTACACTGTTTTAAATTCGACAAAAATACAATGGTTAATCTCGGGGTACTTTCGGGGCTGTCATGGCGCGCTTCTCTTGGTGCCGCGCGCAAGGCAATTGTGCAGCGGCAAATAAGCACAGGCAACCGGGAGGTGAGTGGGTCACTGCGAGGACACAGACAGGAATTTGCGAGCGACCTGACAGGGCAGATTATAAGGAAGGACAACGGGATGGTAAGCAGATCAGTTTCGGTACTACACGGAGATGCGGTTAAGGCATATGGACGCTTGAACCGGATTCTCGCGGAGAATGACATCCGAAGGGAACTTAAGCTACGCGAGCGATACGAAAAACCAACATACAAGCGGCAGCGGTTGCGACGTGAGTCTCACGCACGCAGGTTCAAGGATGAAGTGCGCAGGAAGGTCCATCTGATCTATAGGATGAGCCGGTGGGGCCTGTGAGCATTAACAGACATCGATATCAGAGGGTAGAAGAGGAAGGGAGCTGTGGCACGGGCCTCTCTTATTTTCTTGAGGGATAGGACGCACTGAGGACCATTTCACAATCTCAGACCTTTCTTTTGTATTCTTAACTGGTATTATTTTCAGAACTTTTGTTGCTATAGAAATAAGTAAAGGGTGCGGTTTGTTGGAAAAGTGTCATTCGGCAGAATTAATTCTAGAGTTTGGAGGTAGAAACTTGCGGGTGTGTTGGTACTTTTAGCAGGTTGACAAAGCGCATTGGGTGGAATGCTGGGCACAAAAGGCAAATACCAGCTGGTCAGCGAGCAAGACATGGCGGCAGCTAAGGATAGCGAGTCCGAACACCAGCTGCAACAAGACCGTGGGCCAGAGTATGAGGAGCTAGAGGTCAGCGACCACGCACATGGCTTTGGGGAGGAAGAGGACGCGCGGTTCTACGAAGAGTTTACGGGGTATGACGAGCGCGGCACCAAGACACAGACATGGAAGCGCAAGCGCTTTACGCTGATACACCTTTGCCTTACGGCGCTGGGATGTCTTGGAGTGTACGCGGCGGTGTCGGTCATATGGAGCGCAGCGAATCATAGTCGCAGCGGTGGGAGGGCAGAGGGGGCGGACAGCATGAGTACCGCGGCGGCGGACGACGCGCGCACTGAAACTGGCGGCAACGAAGGAGGTCCTAGCGGGCGGGGAGGGAAGAAGCTGCTGACGTACGACAACTTTGCTTCCGTGAATGGGTTAGTGCAGAGCAGGGCACTGGACTGGGTAGCACACCCGTCTGACGGCAGCGTGGACGGACTGTACCGCGAGGCAACAAACGATATGTTTGTCATCCGCAAGATAGACAATGGGACATGGGAGCATGTGCTGGCAAAGCGGGCGGAGGTGGAGGCGGCGGCGGCGGGACTGGAAATGGCGTTTACACCGGAATGGTGGTCGGTGTCGGCAGACTGGGAGTACATGCTGTTCAACGTGAAGATGGAGCGACAATGGCGTCACTCGGCCAAGGGTACATACGTAGTTTACAACACGCGCGAGCGCACGATGATTCCGCTTGGTAGTGCTGGTAGTAATGCGGTGCAGCGCGTAGAATGGGCGCCAACGGGACACCGACTACAGTTTGTGCGCGACAACAATATATTTGTAACGGACATGATGCGCGAGATCCAGATCACCGAAGACGGCAGTGACAGCGTGTCGAATGGCGTAGCGGACTGGGTATACGAAGAGGAGGTGTTGGGCTCAAGTGCTTCGGGGTTGTGGTCGCCCGATGGGGAGGCTGTGGCGTTTCTGCGGCTGGACGACACGAAGGTGCCGGTGTTTCAGTTTCAAATGTTCCATCCACAAAACCGCAGCGCATTGTATCCGGAAAATATTGAGGTGCGCTACCCGAGTCCCGGCACGCCGAACCCGCTGGTGTCGCTCTTCGTCTGTCGCCCTGACTTTGGCGGCGCATCTGCACAGAATAGCAAGGCAAGTGACAACCCCGACACGCGCACGCATCCCCAGCAGATCAGTTTTGAGTCGCCGTTTGCGCCAGAGGATACTATTATTGTCAGCATGGCATGGCTGACAGACCACAGCGACCGGCTGATTGTACACGTGATGAACCGGGTGCAGGACCATCTTAAAGTGTACATGGTAAGCACCAACCCAAAGCAGCTTTCGGGTAGGCTGGTACGCCAGCGCAACACAGCCAGTGCTGGCGGCGACGGTGCGTGGATTGAAATTCCCTCTCCACCCATCTATGTTCCGCCGAACACTGTCGCAAACCTGACGACTGACGGGTATCTTGAGGTTGTTGAGAATGGTGAGTACATGCACCTGGCGCTGTTTTCGCCACCTGAAGCCGCGCAGCCAGTACGCTGGCTGACATCAGGCAACTACGACGTTGTCAGCAACAGAGTGGCCCTTGATCGTAAAGCCGCTCTGGTCAGATTTTTGAGCACTCAACAGTCAAGTATTCAGCCTGCGCTGTACCAGGTCGCGCTCAATAGCAACTCAACAGGTGCTGTGCCCCACGCGCTGAGCCCGCCCACGCTTAAAAGTGCTAGCGCTCGCCTCAATGCCAGGGGTGCGCGCCACGGATCTTATGATGCGAGCTTCTCGGCCGGCGCAAGCTTCTACATGCTGAGCTATAAGGGACCCCGGCTGCCTTGGCAGGCCGTCTACAGCAGCGCAGATCCAGGATTTGAGTTTGTGCTAAATGATAACGCGAATGCAGAGCATGAACTGGCTGCGTTCAATCTTCCGACTACAGAGTTCTTTGAAATTGCAAACGATGCCGGCGATATGATGAACGCCATGGCTATGTACCCGCCCGACTTTGACCGCAGTGCCCGCAAAAAGTACGGCGTGCTGTTCTTTGTCTATGGGGGCCCAAATTCTCAGCATGTCTCACAGGCGTTCTCGCTTGATTGGATGGGAGCGTTGGTGTCGCAGCAGGACGTGCCAGGCATGCAGTGGATTGTGGTTCGGGTTGATGCGCGCGGCACCGGCCACAAGGGCCGCCGGTTCCGCAGCGCCGTCAACCGGCGCCTTGGCGTTATCGAACCCGCTGACCAGGCTGCTGCTGCCAGGCACTTTCAGACTCTGCCCTATGTCAACCCGCACCGCATCGCGATCTGGGGCTGGTCCTACGGCGGCTACGTCACTGCCCGCGCTGTGGAGCACCACTCGGATGTGTTTCGCGTTGGCATGGCCGTGGCCCCAGTCTCTGACTGGCGCTTCTACGACTCGATATACACTGAGCGCTATATGAAGACTCCGCTGATGAACCCTGACGGCTACGCTGCTAGTGCCGTATCCAACGTCTCTGGCTTTGCGGGCGCACGCTTCCTTGTACAACACGGCACTGCTGATGATAACGTGCACATGAAGAACACGCTGGCATTGACCACTCTGCTCCAGACTAACAACGTGCCTGGGTTTGAGATGGCCCTCTACGCCGACTCGGACCACAGTATCTACACTTACGGTGTCCGCCCAGCCCTCTACGCGCGCATGGTCAACTTCCTCTTCCGCTCCTTCCACGAGCTTGAAAACTCTGAATTTTCCTATTGGGCCCACACGGATCCTAACGACGACGCGAGTAGCTGAGCGCATGCGCCGCTTGACCCTGCCACGCCTTATCAGCCGAATCACTTGTGCCTGCACCGACTCTGCTTTTCTTTCGTCTTGTTTTATCGCCCACTCTATTTTTCTTGCACACTTTTCAAATAAACCGCTCCTCTGGAATTTCGTACGCAATGTTCCGGAACGTCCTGAAGAATGTACGCTGTCCCTCCTAGGTCTTTCTCCGTCCAAGGCAAGCCAAGTTCTGTTTGCTCTACTGTCTCCTATGCTGCTATTGGAATATTAGCCTTGCTCCCAAGTTGCTGCAGATTGCTGCTGTTAAGATGCCTGCGCTTTTTTTCTCTATGCGCCGTGTTTCTGGAGCTGTAGACGGCCCTGTTCACGCGAAGTGCCAGGGCTGCGCCTGCGCACCAGCTTGTAGCTACCCGTCTCATCACTGCCAACGCCAAGGCCAAAATCGACACCGCGGTGAAGAGCCCACTCGTAGTGTTCATGAAGGGCACCCCAGATGAGCCCATGTGCGGCTTCAGCAGAGCTGTCGTTCAGATTTTGCAGATGCACGGCGTAGATAAGATTACCAGCGTCGACTGCCTGCAGGATCCTGAAATCCGTGAGGGCATCAAGGAGTACACCGACTGGCCCACCATTCCTCAGGTATATGTCAAGGGCGAGTTTATTGGTGGCTGCGATGTCATGGTTCAGATGCACCAGTCTGGAGAGCTCCACGAGCTTCTGGTCAAGGAGGAGATACTGCCTCCTGATCATGCCTCCGAGCCTGAGTCCGAATCCAAGAACTAGCAAATGGCTGTATATTTTGACGGCTTTCAAACATATTTTTGTTTTTATTGAAAAGACATCAGTACCATGATTATTTTAATGCAGAGGCGTGTCCCTTTAATTTCTTCCAAGCTCTGTGCGAAGCAGGTCGATTAGGCGGTCTTTGCTATCCAGTGCACGCAAAAGATGTATGATCCGCACGCGCTGCTGCTCATTTTCGCTCTGCAGACGCCGCATAGTCTCTAGGGCACGCTTGTCTTGCGGATCATCGCTGCTACTGCCGTTGCCGTTGCCACTGAGGCCGAGGCGGATAAGCTCGCGTAGCTCGTCAAGCTGCCGCTGAAGCCCGGCTGCTATTGTGTCTTCGTGGCTTTGTCCCGCAGTCGGCCAGCTTACGTTTGTCGTCCCTGTGGATGTCATTGCCGCGTGTTGAAAATTTGGAAGGATTGTAGCTCGTGTGACTGTGGCTATGTGCTGCAGGTGGACTGCAGGTACCGTTGCTCTCGGCGCGATTTTCGGCATCGAGCCTCATTATGGAGCCAAGCCATAAGTGTTTGTGTGTAGATAAGCTAACCCCCTTGGAGTGCGCATCAGGCGCCGCTGCACTTCACAGCAGCCTAGCTTAGGATCCATTAAGTTGCAGCATCGCAAGCAGCCTGCTCCAGATAATGAGCTGGCTGTTAGTATGTATGCACAGATCCAGACTAGCCCTGGCACCTCTGTGTTCCTTGGAGCATGTACGCGAGCCCGTGCCCGGTTTTAGCCTCTTGTGGCAAGAGGTTCTGCTGAGGATGCTGAGGCAACATTGGCTACCCCTCCCTCTAATCTCATCATTTACCAAAGTGTTTCTTGTTGTTCCCCAGAATTTTGCGAACTTTTTCCAACCTGAATTCCTCTTTGCAATGCTTCGTCGAATATCGCATAGAGTTGTTTTGGGAGCTCGTTCTCAACGCAGCCGCGTAGTTAGTCTGGGTGTTTGCGCTATCAGAGAAGGCGCTGCGAGCATTGATGGCTCTACACTGAATACTTACCCAGCAAATAAAGAATATCTACAACCACGACGCACGTATACGTCAGGCTTGGTTGCCAGTTCCAGTACTTGCGGTAGCAGCAGCAGCATGCTTTATAAAGCCCCAATAGATGCGAGCAGTTACGACGTAGTTGTCATCGGCGGTGGACATGCTGGCTGCGAAGCGTGTACTGCAGCGGCACGAGCCGGCGCGAGCAGCTTATTAGTGACACAGAAGATCGAGACTATTGGTGAGATGTCTTGCAATCCGTCGTTTGGCGGCATCGGAAAGGGAACCCTGGTGCGCGAGGTTGATGCGATGGATGGCCTTTGTGGACGTATGGCTGATCTGGGTGGCGTCCAGTTTCGCATTTTGAACCGCTCCAAGGGCCCTGCTGTGCACGGGCCGCGCGCCCAGGTGGATCGAGTGATTTACAAACGAAACATGCTGCAGGCACTCCAGTCATATGAGGGTTTAACGATAAAGGCTGGCAGTGTTGCGGACATTCTGTTTGAGCGGCCAACAGATATGGACGACGAGTCCCAGAGGAAGCTAGCTAAGCTGGACAGCGCAGTAGCTCAGCCATCGGCTTGCGTAGCTGGAGTCCGTCTTGAGTCTGGCGAGATCATCCGAACGCGCAAGGTAGTGATAACCACAGGAACATTTCTTGGTGGTCAGATACTTATAGGGCTGGAGACGTATTCCTCCGGACGCAGGGGTGAGGCGGCATCGAACGGGCTATCAAAGTCGCTAAAGGATGCAGGGTTTCGTCTGGGTAGAATGAAGACAGGCACGCCCCCGAGGCTTGACGGTAGGACCATCGATTACTCGCATCTGCCCAGGCAATTTGGCGATATGCCGGTAACTCCATTTTCGTATATGCACGATTCGGTGCCATATGCAGACCAGCAGGTTGTTTGTTATCAGACGAGGACTACTGCTGAGGCGCACGACATCATAAGAGCCAACTTTGACAAGTCAATTCATATCCGAGAGACCGTGCAGGGACCGCGATACTGCCCGTCATTAGAATCCAAGATTAAGCGATTTACTTCGAAGCATTCTCATGCAATCTGGCTCGAACCGGAGGGACTGGCAGAGCACACCAATACAATATACCCAAACGGGATATCAAACACCATGCCTGCAGATATCCAGCAGCAGTTTCTGCGCAAGATCCCAGGGTTAGAGAATGTGACAATGACATATCCGGGCTATGGCGTTCAATACGATCACATCGATCCGCGCGAGCTAAAGCGCAACCTCGAGACCAAGCGAGTAAATGGTCTATATATGGCAGGACAGATCAATGGGACGACTGGCTACGAAGAAGCGGCGGCACAGGGGATATTGGCCGGGTCCAATGCCGGACTAGCAGCTGTTCACGGCGCAACTGGTGGTGCGCCACGGGATATACCACAGCTGGTGCTGGATCGCTCGGATGGTTATCTAGGAGTGCTTATAGATGATCTGATTACTCGTGGAGTCGAGGAGCCATATCGGGTTTTCACAGCAAGGTCGGAGTACCGAATTTCTTCGCGGGCGGACAATGCCGATCTACGGCTGACGCGGCGTGCGGCAGCGCTGGGCCTTGTTCGAGACAGCGCGCGGATTGCACGGCTGGAAAGCTTGGAGACAGACATTGCACACGCACACGCGCTATTGGAACGGGTAGTATACTCGCCAAATGTGTGGGCGGCAAAGCTTGGAGATGGTGTGCAGGTGGTGCTTGATGGCGTAGTCAGGTCGGCGCTGGACATGGTGCGCAGGGGGTTCTTACGTAAAGATGTGTGGGTGGGAGCGCGCGACGCTTATGGCGAACCTGTGCAATCGCAGACATCGGGGCCTAATCTGGCAACGCTGGTGCCTGGGTGGGAGGATGTTCCATTAGATATCCGACGACGCGTAGTCACGGAAGCAGCATACCATGGGTACTTGAAGCATCAGCAAGGGGAGATCAACACGTTCAAGCGCGACGAGGGTCTACGGCTACCGGCAAATATTGACTATTCTCAGATAGGCGTGCTTTCGCGCGAGGAGGTGGAGAAGCTTAGCGCTATACGCCCAGATACATTTGGGGCCGCTAAGCGCATTGACGGGATTACACCCGGGGGCATCTTTGCACTGCTGAAGCATGCCCAGCGCCAGTCTGTCGCAGGGTGATTGCGCAGATGAGCCAGGATCAGGGGTGGGCAAGTTACGCCAAGCCAGGCACATATTTTTTTGATACAGCGCATGCCTCTATTCTTTGTCTGAATTCTTTATTGTCAGTTTACTTGAAGCCTACTCTGCAAAAGCTGAGAAACAAATTGAAAGATGGGGGTTTTGGATGAGTACAACTTTCCATTTTGTGTGACGGCGCATGCATTCAACCACGACAAGACACGTAAGTAATCGCAGTGAAGTTGAAAAACTAGAATGTCGAGGCTGGTTAGACAGGCACTACTGATGAAGGTCCAATCGGCTTAGTGTAGAGGTGGCAGTGTGTCCTAACTCTAACGAGGTACACATCTACCAGCGCAGCGGGACGCAGTGGGCGCTGGGACATGTGCTGGCGGAGCACGACCTACGGGTAACGAGCATCGACTGGGCACCGCGTACAAACCGACTGGTGACGTGCTCGCAGGACAAGAACGCGTACGTATGGACGCAGGATGCGACGGGGACATGGCGACCGACACTAGTACATCTGCGGATTCAGCGTGCGGCGACGCAGGCAAAGTGGAGTCCGCTGGAGAACAAGTTTGCAGTGGCCAGCGGCGACAAATGCGTGGCAGTGTGCTACTTTGGCGAGGACAACGACTGGTGGGTTAGCAAGCATATTAAGCGGCCCATTGCGAGCACGGTGCTGTGTGTTGCCTGGCATCCCAACAACGTGTTGCTTGCGTGCGGGGGCGCCGATATGAAGGCACGTGTGCTGTCGGCTTACATAAAAGGGGTCGATGAGAAGCCCGTCGCCTCGGCCTGGGGCGAGCGCCTACCCTTCAACACGCTGTGTGGTGAGTTTGCAGCACCCAGCGGCGGGTGGATTCATGGTGTTGCCTTCTCACCCGATGGCGAGTCGGTCGCTTTTGTGTCCCATGATTCAAGCCTCACTGTCGCTACGCCTGCCTCTGGTGAAGTCGTATCGGTTCGTGCATCTGGTCTTCCTTTTGTTACGCTGGCGTGGCCTGCCGCAGACACGATTGTCGCCGCTGGTTACGACTGCTCACCGATGGTTTACACTCGTGATGGTGCTTCATGGCGACTGGTAAAGCGCCTGGGCGAAGACGATCGCAGCCGTCGCTCTGCAACTGCATCGCCCAGCAGCGGCAACAGCGCTTTCAATCTTTTTCGCCAGATGGACAGTCGCAATCAGCCTGCACGCACCGGCTCAGCTGCAGACGGTGGCTCGCTGCGCTCCGTTCATCAGAACACTATTACCGAGCTGCACCGCGATCCCACCACTGATGCCGACGTCAGCACCAGTGGCCTTGACGGGAAGCTTGTGCAGTGGAGTATTCGCGCTTAGCTCTTTTTTTTAGTTTATTTCAACGTTCTCTGGCTGCTCTCCGGGGGCTCTGTTGTGTGTGTGTCTGGAAGCAGACAAAGCCCCTTCTTGCCTTGCAAATTGTTACACTGTCCTCTTTACACACCATGTCACAGCAAATACCAAATACCGTACTATTGCAAAAGTATTAGCGTTAAAAAAATTAGCGGGAGTTGGTATAGCGGGTTTGCGCCATTCGGGCAGTGCGTTTGCGTTGTGGGCAGGGCGTCGTTTGTGCATGGGCGGGTAAGTTAGATGTATCTTATTGTATTGCTATGTTATTGCTAAAACCATATATGCTATGCTTTTACTCAAAACTACTACTAATATCTTGTTAATCTGTTTCTTGGTTTTTTCTTCTTGTCTGCCGACACAAACTGTACCCGCCAACTACACACGCCAATGATGCACACACTTTGTTTCTCTTGACACAAAACATAAGAATTAGCTTGATTATCACAAACGCCATTCACTTGATGCGCTAATAGGCTTTTTTAAAAACAGTACAATAAAACATGGATCTAGCAAAAAAACAAATCTATTTGCACCCAACCTCGCCACATGCAAGGGACGCTGTCGATCCCGAAGTTGTCGCGTTTTCTGTGTTAGCAGCTGAGTAGTTGCTGCAGCTGCTATCCCCGCTGATTCTGCTGTCTGTACTGGGGCCTCTGTCTGCGCTGGGTCTGATTTCAGTACTTCGTTTCGCCAGATCGTCTAAACCATCATTCTCATCATCTGAGCTATCCGCATGCGTCCAGACGTGTGCGGCTGGTAAATCGGGCTCATAATCTTCTACTTTCGAATGAGCACTGGTATCCAAACGCTGCATATTGGCAATACATACTTGCGCAATACCCTGCTCTAAAGCTGCGCACACATCATCACCCGTATTAACAGTAATCTCGACGCAGATAAGACTACGGTTGAGCTTGATCGAGGCAGAGAGCGCCATTAGCCCGGCCATGTCAATACCTGCGTTCTCAGACACATCCAGGCGCTCTAAACGCTGCTGCTCTGGAAGGCATTCCGCCAAGATAATAGCACCCTCGGAGGTCATACCTGTAGCTGACATGAACAAGCCGCGTAGTGTCTGGTTCTGACTGACAACCTTTGACAGCACCTCCAGCACCACAGGGTTGGGCCCGCATACAGGATTACGGCTAATGTCCAGGTGCGCCAGACCTCGGTTAATGCCTAGACACTCGATAAATGGCGCAAATGATGCTGGCTGCAATCGGTTCTCTCGCAACGTAAGGCTGCGCAGATTAATGTTCCAGAGCAGACCCTCCGCTAGATCAAGAGCCGCACGTCCAAGATCGTTCTGCGACAGATCCAAAGAGCGCAGTTGCGATACGCGCGGCGTATCACCGGGCCCGCCACTGCCGCCGCCAACTATCTGCGCGTCTGACAGCCCATGCAGCGACACGCTGATTGGGCGACGTGGGTGGGGTGTAGGGCGTTCGCGCGACTGCTGTGGCGGGTCGCCATACAGCATCTCGCGTAGTATAGGCCCTGCAGCTGCACCCAGGGAATTCAAACGAAGAGCAAAGTGCTGTAGCGGAGAAAGACGCACGCCTGATGCTAGAATGGCCAGCGTATCGGGCTTTATAGCGCAGTTGTTCATGTGTAAGGCCTGCAGGCTAATTGGCTCGCAGGAACTGCTCTTGCGCTGCATAGAGCCACGCTTTAGAGACCAGTTTGCACCTAGACCCGTCAAGGCGGCAGCCAGATACCCCGCGCTTTTCTTGCGAATAGCAACTCCAGACATGTCCAGAAACTGAAGCTGTTTGCTGTGGCGCACCAGGATTGCCACGCTCCGCACACCATCGCTACGCACGCGTGCGTTGTTGGCCAGACTCAGATAGCGCACGCTGTCGTTGCAGAGCAGGCTGTACGCAAGCACCCGCGCCGCGTCGTCATCAATACCGCAATGGCTCAGCTCGAGCCGCACAAGGCCAATATTCAGGTCCAGCATTTCTGCAAAGCTTCGCATCTGTGCCCCATGTAGTACGCTGCCAGCCATGTTCACGCTCCCCAGCTGCCGCGCGTCGCGCGCGTGTCGTACAAGTGTCTTTGAAAAAGCTGTCAGCGGCTCCATCTCCAGTGCCTGACACGATCGCTCGTATAGCTCACGAACCTCTTGAGCCCCGTACTGCCGCCGTGACAGCGCCTCTACATCCCACTGCAACGGCTTCCGCTCAACCGCATCATCGACTATGCGCCTGACCTCCTTGTCTGTGTCCGCATCTACCTCGCCTCCAGAGGTTCCATCGGATCTGAGCTGCACAATCTTGTTGGTCTCATCGCCTTTCTTATTATCGTTGTGCATTCCCTCGTCTGAATGCAAAGAATCCTCGGCATCGTCCGGTCCCTCTGTCTCACCATCTTTAGCAGGGTATTCCCCTCGCGTGCTGGCACTTTCAGCAGCGCGCATCTCGTCACCAAGGCCCCCTCCCAGTGCATCACTTTTGGTCTCAAGTGATGTCACCAGCGAGTCTTCAGAGTCGCACACGCGGCTTGTATCGGGATCAAACTCCGTGACAATTAGTGGCATAGAGAATCGGATGCGTTTAAGTCTGGATGGGTCCAGTTCCAGCGCAAAATTTGTCCAGAATTCGGTTGATTTTATCCGCTCCTGACTCAGAGGGGGCACAATATTAGTCGTGCGCTCAAAGTCTAGACTCGGCGCAGTCCTGCTCGGCTCAGCTGCCTCATCACTACTCGGCCGGCTAGCTGGAATACCGGCACCCTGCGCAAAGGTTGGGTGATCGGACCGGGCATTCTGCATAATTGCACCAGTAAACCACTTTTTCGCTCCCGGCCACAGCGACCAGCGCGAGCTCCCCCCATCCTCCTGCTTCGGCTCCTTTAAAATACCCTTCTCTGGAGCTAGTGGTGCAGTAGTTGCTGTAGCTATAGGCTCACTGCTGTCTTCCGGGTCTGGTGAGGTCACGCCCCGATCCTCATCGGCCTGAAAGCCTGTCCCCGCAAAAGAAAATAGAGGAGCAAGCTCGAGTCCTGGAGCTGGTAAAGCTACAGGAGCTTTTGTATCGTTAGTGATATTGTCAGCACTGTTGTTAACAGTGTCTGTTTCCATTGCTGTGTCTCCGGTCATGTATTTGCTGGTTTCACTGACCGAAGCCGAATTTGGCGGCGATAGACTTGCAGTCAAACCGCTCATAAGTTCGGAGGGAAGCAAAATCTCCTCTGCTGTAGTGGCACTCGCCTTCCGCGCATGCCTCCTGGTTGGGCGTGGCATTTGGACGACACACAATTAAATAAAAATAAAATACACGACGTAACAAAAATAATAGTAAGAATGCTGTACGATGCAACGAGTATATAAAGTTTAGAGCAATGGAGAGAAGACACGCCTTGACAGACCACAAGGAGAAATGGAAATGTTGAAAGCATTTCGTTCTGTAGGAAACACCCTGGCTCTGCGCACGGGATCACGGCTTGATTGATGTGGGCTGTGTTTAAGGACTGTAATGGAATGGGAACCCTCCCTTGCTTGGTTGATTTATTCCACGGGATTTGGGTGCCAGGACTACAACGTCATAGCCGCGCACAGTATTAGATACGTCTTCAGAAGTCTGTGTGCTAGAAAAAGAAAATAAGAGAATCACAGTTCATTTGGGCATGGGAGTGGCCAACGGACGGAGCATCAACCGACTGGCAATCGCCAGTCCACAGCAGAAACCAGTTCACACACGCCTATCAGGAAACCTCTGGAAAGACTGTTGCCACGGAAAGCCAAGAAATAAAAGCTGGATACTCTTTACACTCTGATATCCCCAGCGGATGTTGGTTAATCAACTATTTGCAATATTTGTACTGTTTTTAAGAAAACTATTGGCACATAAAAAAATAATATTTGCGTTGGTCAAGGTAATTTTTGGCAGCGAGTGGTCTGGTGTTTTCCATTGTGAGATACAAAGCTTATGCGTGGTTGGTCTTGTGTAGTCGGCGTGTGTAGTTGGCATTAGCAGACAAGAAAATACCAAGAAACAGAACAGCGACATATTAGTAGCAGTTTTGAATAGACATATAGACATTTTTAACAATGTCATAGCAATAATATACAACACAACACATGCAACTTACCTTAATGTCGCTTGTATTCTCGTAAAGGAGGGTGTAGTCAGTTGTGGAATTGTTAAATACCACACGGTTTGTGAGGTTATTCTGTCCGCTGGTGCCTCGTAGGGGATCCATCGTCAGGAGCCATCGCAAGAACATTACCTATGTGTCTTGGGCGCATAAAGCACTCAGGTACACTGCCATGCTCCCGCAGTTTATCCACGACATTCCTGAAGTTCAGGCATGCAGCGAGATTGCAGTTAATAATCTGTGGACATGACTAGCCAGTAATAGGAGTTTACCACCCATTCTTTGCAGTTGCCGTTGTTAAAACGTAGGAAAGCGTGACTCTTAATAACTGGCGTTTCAGCTCGTCTGTGCGGCCGCGGATTATTGACATCAAGGAACTTTTTAAGTTGTCTTCCTCCACAGTACAGACACCACGTTGATATCTTGAATTCATCAATAAGCAGGACGCGGAAGCCTTGTTTGATGAGCATGCGCCGCAGACCCTTTCCAGGGATGGAGGCATGGTGGCCAACTATCCCTGCAGACAAATTACTGAGTATAAGTGTCAGATCCTACTATGTTTAAAATATGTTGCTGTTCTTTCCTGTGGTAAAGTTTTAAAGTTTCAAGGTTCTTTTCTTTCACTAACAAAACAATAGAAAAACTGATGCCTGCGAACACTACCATATTTATACCATGACGTCGGGTCAATGCTGCTTTGCCGCTGGCCTCTGCGCTCACAAATCAAATATCTGTAGGCTCAAGAGAATAATTTATTGGTGGTTGGTGGTTGCCAATGTATTGCAAATGATATTTCATCTACGCAACAAGATGAATACCGAGTCAGCTGCAAGGGACCGGAATTAATGTATAGCTAATGATCGGTAGAGAACATGTAGATGTGCTACCCAAATACATCCAATGTCCTGTCTCCTCAATTCCATAAAAGAAGAACACCTTGCACGACTTACAGATGTTGATGCTCCATGGGCTGTAACTGCCAGTGCTGTTGACTGCGACTGCTACTCATGTCACAGGGCAGGGGTAGTTGCCATTGGCTGCTTCCTACTCCACCACCAACACCAACGCAAATGACACTGTCAATGACCCCTACAACCATGTGCAAACAAAACCTCTCTGCCTGCAACGCAAACGCACTGCCCGAATGGCACAAACCCACTATACCAACTCCCGCCAAAATAATTATATGCTAACGCTAATACTTTAGTAAAGAAAAACAATAAATAGCTGGGTAGCCGCTAGAAACCATAAGCGTGGGCAACCATCTGTTGATTACCCGATCACTAACGGGGAACCGCCGTTTTTGGGCACCAGAGATCGTATTAAGTTGATTGCTAAAAATTCTGACCTTAAGACGCCCTGGCACAGAAGAAGATGAGCGCTACCAGAATTTGTGCGGCTTCGGCGACGCGATCACGGCCACAGCGACAGGAGCAGCAGCCGTCAACGGAATGTGACAGCACAAGTGATACGAATGACGGAGGTTTGGCATCGCTAGTTGAGCTGTTGCAGACGTATCCTGGACTGCTTGGAAACGAGGTAGAGGTAGTGGCGCGAGCACTTGCACAGGCCACGGTTGCAGCATCAAAAGTTGCGTCGCTGGGAGCACGCGGCAGCGCAATGGCGGCGACGGAGAGGGTTCGGGTAGGGCAGTCGCTGGTGCAGGCGGCAACGAGAGTCACAAACGCCCACATCCGGGGGCGGACATTGACAGAAGGGACAGCCAGAGGCAATGTGGGCGGCGAATGCAACGGACGGGACAACGAGGATGCGGGAGGTCAGTGGGGCGGAGCTAGGCGGCGATGGTTTACCCAGGAACATGTACGGCGGCTGCAGAGTGAGGGAATGGTGTTCAAAAAGGGCAAATTCACGGACGAGGAAAACGCAGCAATAGACGAGGCAGTGGCGGGGCTTGCAGAGGCGCACGGGGTGAGTGGGGAGGAAATGTACGGGCACCTGTTTCAGCGCAAGGGGCACGGCGAGGCAGGAAAGCGTATGCGCAAGGCGTTCTGGCCGGCGCTGGCAGAGGCGCTACCGTCGCGGCAGATGCAGGCGATCTACCACCACGTACGGCGCAAGATACACCCGCACAACTACCAGGGCGCGTGGACGGCGAATGAAGACAAGCGGCTGCGGGCGCTGGTGGCGGCCCACGGGCCAGCATGGGAGGCGATCTCGCAACAGCTGGGGCGTATGGGGTCCAACTGCCGCGACCGGTGGCGTTATATCCATGGAGCGCCGCGTGTTGCCCACAGCGGGGTAGACGGCTCAGAGATGGTAGGTGTGAGCGGCGCAGAGGCTGCAAACGCAGACAACATAGCAGTAGGCACAGGTGGCGTGGGCGATGACGGCACAGAGGTAACAAGTGCAGGCGGCGTCATTTCCATGATCGTGGAGGGGCCCACATGAGGGCTGCAGGGGGGCGGGCACACATGCATTCTTCGCTTTGCTGCGACTGGCATAGCTGTGAAGACAGGGAAGAGGCACATGCAAGGGAACACAGGAACAGATAGAGAGAATTAGAGCCCAGAGGAGTTCCCGGGGTGCAGCGCCCAGCGGGTTAATTGCGGCAATCCTCGGTCAGATGCGCAGAATCGGCGGAGGGATTAGCAGATACCGTGCTGGATGAGGCAGGCAGGCGACCGTCATCAATGCACGTATGAAGTGGGGGAACACGCGGCCAATCGGATGACAGGACGGCCAGCAGCGTGTGCTTTATGGAATCGGTGAGCCTTTGTTGTTGCTTTTGAGCGCCTTGCCCCATTGTGCCTGAACGGCAGCATTTCTTCTCTTTTGTGGCACTGGCAGGCTAGTCGTCTTCTTCTAAAAACCCCTTTAAAACTCACTAGTACGCGTCTGCTTTGTAACCGGGCATCTATCCAGTCCGTCCAAACACCACGGCTCCTTGGACAGCGTCGCTCACCTTTCTGTTCCTTTTCATCGGCACTGTACACTATCACAAGACACTACTCGACGACAGCCACACCACAGCCACCACGGACTATTGAACAACATGTCCACACACGGAACTACAGCGCTGGCAGTTGCGACCAGCGACCTAGACACTTGCGCAACTCTAACAAACACACACATCAGCGACACGCAACACGCTCACCACACAGCCCACACCCTCCACACACCTCATACGCATACAAAGGGTACAACGCAGGGATGGGCAGCGGACCCAGAAGACGATAGCGAGCGCACACGCCGGGCACCATGGTGGCTCAACTCAGACGGAGAGCACGCGCATACAGCGTGTCCGCTGCGACCATTTGCGCATATGGTGGTGGCGCTTCCGGACGGCGAACAAGCGAGCTCAACGGAGGCCGGCGGCACGTGCGCGTGGGCGGGCGAAGGGTGCACAATTGATCCCCCAATTTCTGCGGAACGACTGACGGCGGCCGCAGTGGTGCATATGTCGGACACGCTGAGGCGCAAACTGCACGGCGCCGCTGCGGGCGCCACAGTCGGTGACATCTTGGTGCTTGCGGCGCAAGACAGCGTCGGAGATGGGGAGCGCGCAGCACCTGCGGCTCGTGTGCGTGCAATGAGTACAGGGCTGTGGCATATGTTGGAGTGGCTGGTCGGCTCGCATGAGGGCGGCACACGACGCAAAGCGACTTCCCGTCTTGACAACTTAGAGGACGGTCATGTCACGCACACACCGCTTCAGCGGCGCAGGCACGCTGTGGTGCGGGATGACGACCCGCAGCTGGTGGGCAACGAGGGGCTCGGCACGGTAGAGTTGGCATCTGCGCGGGCAGCACGGCATGGCGGCGTGTTTGCAGTGTGCGCGCATGCGCTTTCGGCGGAGGGACAGTGCGAGTGGCAGGCGTGGCAAGCGCGGCGCGGCACGGTAGGCACGGCAGCTGGCGTGCGGCTGGCGGTGGTGCACGTGGCGGAAGTTTCGACGCTGCACCGTGTGGCGTGCGGCGGGCTCGACGCGCTAGTGCCGCCGGAACTGGCGCTGGAGCAACACTTTGCACGCATGTTGGACGGCACTCGCACACTGGGACCGCCGCCGCAGTTGCCGGCGCTGCGCGTGGACGGGCGCACAACCACGACGAATGCAGCGATCCGATGGATGTCGCTGCTGGTGTCGCGCCACGGGCTGGTAGAGATGGCCTTTCCGCTGACGCGTACTGTGATCGCACCGGCGGACGGCTTTGATGCCGGGCTGCAGACCGGCCCGGCTGTGGCATTGGCATCGAGTCTGGGCGAGTCACTTTTTGCGCGCGTGCACCCCGAAGATGTGGCGCGAGTCGTCAAAGCGTTGCGCTTGGCATGGGACGCGCGCCCAGACGTCTACCACTTTGCGCGGCTTCGCCGCGAGTGGCAGCGCCGGCGCCTAGGTGCTGATGGTGGCCGCGCGGTGGCATCGGCTCCCAGCACGCCGCCATTGCGCCCGGCGCGTGCGGCGACACTGGACGCGGCGCGGTTTGAAACGGGCCGGCTTGACACTGGGCGGCGGGTGCTGCATCGCGACGGCATTGAGGTAGCCAATGGTATTGTGGAGCTGACGATGCAACTGCAGGTTGCTGGCGCCGCAACTGACGTTGACTGGACTGACGCTGATAGCATGGCCGCCCACACGCGCTTTGCACGCATGCGGCTGACGCGCTGGCCGCTTATTGCCAAGCCGTCGCGCCACACACCCGAAGAGCCGCCGGACGGGTTTGTGTTGGTTGCTGTGCGTCCGCTACCTGAGCCGGCGCGCATGCGCGAGCCTCTAAATGTCGACCGCAAGCAACGCTCGATTTCTTCGGTTGCTTCGACCTCAACACTGGTCGGTGTTGCGCGCACACGCAGCGGCAGCAGCGGGGCATCGGGTCTGGACGCCGCAGAACTAGCGCGCCTGTGTCGCTGCGCCAGCAGCCTGTCTTGTCACGAAACCATTGCGCGCCCGTCCATCGAGTTTTCTGACGTGCCGCGCGCTACGCAGCCTTCTGCCGGCGTGCCTATTCCTGCTTCGCGCCCTGTCGTTGCGCTTGTTGCCCATGCTGTGAACACTGCCACTGCGATGTCACCGCATCTGTCCATGCGACGCCGCTCCAACATTCCTGTCGGTTCACATCCTGGCCCCACCGAGGATGGATTAGCCGCCCAGGCCGTATGTTTGGCTGGAGGGCTAGCATATTAGCTCTTTCCTGCAGGGACTAGGATACATGGGCAGCTCTGCGGTAGGCTGGAATACAAGCTATCGTTATGGCTCTTAGCGACTGGGCGCAGCAATGCTATCATTTGCTGGCCTCTGCTTATCAGTCTGCACTGCAAAAACCAACACCAACCACACTGCCAATGGCACTTCTGCACATGCACAAACGACACCCTCCACCCACAACGCAAACACGATACCTGAATGGCGCAAACCTGCCATACCAAATGACGCCAGAATAATCTTTTCTAAACGCTAATACTTTTGCAGAATATTGTATTCCAATAGACTCAAATGCGTAACTGCTAGTGCTTTTCCTTGACTGCCTCCTAATTGTAATACCGTGGCTCTTTGAACACATGGTAAAAGTGCCCACGCACTCCCTTTCCGCGAAACACCTTCGGGAAGTGGTACTCGGGCGCATAGTGGTCTTCCGCCACACGTGTATAGCTAGGCGTCCACCCCGTGAGATCCTTTTCTGCCGCCGGCACAACAAACTTGGCTGCTTGGATCTCCGTGTCGGTGATCGTGCCACGTGAGATGCGCGCGTACGCGACGCGCTGAACGCCGCGGAACCCGATGTACTGGCACCAGCGATCCGAGTCTGTCGGATCGACATCGTGCATGCGCCCGCCGTCAAACAGGAGTCGATAGTTCCTGGCGTGCGGTTTGGTCACCACATAACCCGCAAAGACAAACGGGTTGCGTGACTCACGCATAATGCGCGCCAGCTCGGCCGTCTGCAAGCGCCTGTCCAGTGGGTTTTCTTGTTGACCGTTATGTGAGATAATGACGTCCACGTCGCGGCCGTGCACGTCCAGCGTCGCATGGATTGCACACGCCAGTTCCCCCTGCGGCGATGGCAGCAGATGATGCGTAGAGTTGCGGATCGGGAACTTGGAGATCATCGCACAGCCCCACGTGTGCTTGCGCGGCGACGGCCCGTAATCCACGTAATACTGTAGCTCCTCGCCTAGCCGCTGCGTCCAATCGCGCGTGCCCATGATAATGCGCTCCGTGTCGGACTCGAGGAACCCCATAACGTCAGGTTGCAAATCACGCACCGCTGCGATGATGCGGTTGTCCGCCAGCCACATGTCGTTATCCAAGTCAAAGTGTACCGTCCAAATAGCCACCGTCAGCAGTCGCTGCTCGCTGTGAAACGGTACAGGCGTGTGAGTCGCTGCTGGCAGCCGCACCAGCATCGCTGCCCATCCAAGTGCTGCCGCTGCCCACCACACGCGCCGCGCACGCTGCCTGCCCACTCCCTCTGCAGAGTTCGCCGCAGAGCCACCTGTCATAGAACTTCCCACTGAATATTCGT
The DNA here is from genome assembly GCA_002705745.1 of Coemansia reversa NRRL 1564. NCBI lineage: Eukaryota > Fungi > Kickxellomycota > Kickxellomycetes > Kickxellales > Kickxellaceae > Coemansia > Coemansia reversa. The sequence continues at coordinate 94,488 of KZ303505.1, forward strand.
TTGCCCCGCGCGCAACCAGGGCACTGCGCGCTGCGCGCACGCCCGCATACAGAGACGCCATTGTAACCGCCATCACCACCCATGTACGCTCGCGCAGGATTGGCCCGCCTGGTACAAACTCGTACGCAACCACCCACACGTGTCCAAGCACCAGAATGTTGTACCACATTGCCCCCACAAAAAGTGTGCGGCCCGGAGGGCAACGCGCCACGCCCTGCAGCAAGCTGCGCGTGACTGAGCCCAAATACACTGCCAGTATCAATCCGCCGGCGAACCCAGCCCAGCCCGATATCAAAGTTACCAGCGTCGCGCCCACTGCGCCAACGCCCCACCACAACATTGCCGTCGCCAGCTCAGCACGGTGTCCCACTGAAAACCCACCCACCAGCGCCGTGATCACCAGGCCACCCCATGGCACTGGATGAGGCCCCGTCGCTGGGTACCCGTCCCATGACCACCGCCCTATTATAGCGCTGTCCGAGTACATCGAATGCAGCGCAAACAACAACGCGCCAAACCCCAGCGCTGTAGGCTGCCATGCGGGCGTGCGCCGCGCTGGTGCGTGCGTGGGTACTGGAAGATCGTCCTTCTTGGCTGCTTGCGCCGCCGTCACGGCATCGGAGCGCCGCGAGATCACGTCAAGAAGTGCAAGAACGCCCAACGCAAGCGCTGTCTTGTTCCATCCACCGTTAATTGCGTTCATTGCCGGCCATGCCGGGTTGTTTGTCTGGAACAGCATGCGCACTGCGACGCTTACAAGCAGCCCCGCCTCCCAAGCATAGATGTCTCTGTCCAGCCGCCCAGTGCCAGGGATACGGTCCTCGTACAGCGTCGCGCCCAGCCCTAGCATAACCCCAGCGCTGCCCACTGCAACCGTCAGCATGCGCTGCGTTGGGCTGGACACAGCGTACGCCGCAACTCCAACCAGTCCGAGCGCTGCTGCAAACGCGCGATGCTGCCTTAGAACGCGCCGTACCGCCGGCACGCCAAGCAGCACTGGCGCTGTGTCGGCAAGCAAAGCCACCTCGTAACCCGAGATCCCCATGTGCCAGAGCGGGAAGTACCAGATGCACAGCCCTAGGGACGTCAGGACCGTCCAGAATACGAACGCGAGGTACGTGTCAGCAAGAAAGTGCCGCATAGGCGGCGCCAGCACGCTCATGTCAAATTGATTCTTGTAATCCCAGGTAGTAGCAATGCGTATATTTATGTGTCCAAGTAAGGATAGAGAAAAGGAATCATGAACAATAGTTATCAGCAAGGAAAAACAGAATGGGTGTGTGTTCGTTGGGTGCAACTGTAAACAAAGTTCAAGCAAACGGGGACAGCATGGGCTGCAGAGTTCGAAAATTAGTTCAACATGGGCTTGCAAGTGAACCCCAATCTGCAATCCCTGATCAACGCTTTTCGCTGATTGCACGCATCTCGTCTGCTAGGATGCGGTTAAAATCTGTGGGGTTCTCTAGATGCAGGTTGTGCCCTGCGTTCGGTACGCGAAACAGCCCCGTAGAGATGTTACCGGCCGCAGCGATGCGACGAATTGCCTGCGCGCCGCCGGCATGATCGACCCAGTCGTTAGCCCCATACATGAACACTGTGGGCATGGAAATGGGACCCAGCCGGTCGACCAGCGGTCTGCGCGCAAAAGCTCCAGGGCGCAAAATGTCGCCCAGCGCCGCCTCCGAGCTACCCGGCAGCACCGTTATTTGATGTGTGTACGCCGCCAGTGCCCGCCGCTGTGTGTCGCTAAGCCAGTCAAATCGGCCAACATACAAGTCAATCAAACGCCGGCTGAATGGCCCAGTGCTGCGCACGAGCCATTGCGGCGCGTAGTTGCGCTCCCACAGACTCATCGCCAGACGGAACATCAGCACACGCGAGCGACTGGGTTGCATAGACTCCGCAGCTGCCATTTCCTCGTTTTCTGACGTGGCTCCCTCACCCTTAACCGGCAGCCGCTGCCGCGCAGGCCCATAGCCACCGCGCAGGCGTTCCTCAAAGTCTGTAGGCTGCGCCGGTACACCGATCGGCGACACCAGTACCAGCTTCTCGACGCGCTCAGGGTACTTGAGCGCATACAGGGCGCTCATATACCCGCCAAAGCTGTGGCCACACAGCGTCATACGCTCAATGCCCATGCGCTGCCGCCACTCCTCCAACGACTCAATAAAAAAGTTCTCTGCGTGTGCGACACGCGCGTCCTCGGACTCTTCGCGCCGGCTGTTGTATGGCGGACGTGAGCTGCGCCCCATTCCAAGCCAGTCAATTGCATATACATCCCACCCTGGGACGCGGCTGAGCTCATGGATGTTGCGAAAGAAAAACCCGAGGCCTGTGAAGTATCCATGCGTGAGCACCAGGCTGTGTCGTTTTGTGGCCCCGTCCCCATTACTTCCGCGTATTGCTAGCGTGTGGATGTAGTTGTCAGAATCATCAATGTCTACGTCAATCAGTTCGGCCTTTGTGTCGGCTGCTGCGCTTGTCGCCAGCATCTGGTTTGATGACGACACAACCTCCAGGCCACTGTCCGCCAGCAACTCCAACTCGACCTGGTGGTCGCTCTTAGTGTCTGCAGGCCGCGGCCAAAGCCGGAATAGAAACGGCGCGCTCTTCGTTACGCCCCATGCGGGCACATTGGTTATCGGCGCCTGGGTCGACATTTGGTGTGAAAGAAGTGTAAGAACAAAGCAGTTGATTAAGAAGAGATTAAGATGTATAAACATGTTCTTTAGACTCTGACATCCCTAAAGGCGAGGCGTGCCTCGACTCTTTATGTGGAAAAAAATAATGCCAAGACTCCTTGAGAAGGAGTAGCTTCGGGAATTTATCGGCGCCCGCTGTAATACTGCGTTCTTGCGCAATTGTCATCCACACGCATTCTGAAGTTTTATTTTGTTCCTGCCAAGGCCTACCCAGCAGTGACTATCGTGCGTGTACATGAGGGGTTTGCTACAGGATGGCCGGGAAGGCCCTGAAAACACCCCTTCTTCTGGACCCTTCTCTTCCACCTTGTGTCTTCTTGGCTTGGTCCCCACACAACTGATGCTACTGAAACCTTATCGTCCACCTGTCTCCGCCATGTCTTGGTGCATGCAACAAACAACAAAAGTCGCCCACCACCCAGAAAGAGGCGCTGCTGCCGCAATGGTTGCAGATTAGCACCCGGAAGCATGCTGCAGCACGAGACATCTGTGCTTGTTGTTGTCGCAAATAGAAAAATAATTACCTGCTTTTCTCTTTATTTCTTTCAAGGTAATGGCGGCGTCGGGGACCGCAATGTCAAGCAGCTCTACAATGTCGAACACCAAGGACAGCCAGCAGCATGTGCTGCGCGTGTACGAGCTGGAGGCTACCGTGGCTCAGCTACGCGAAGCCAATGCGCAGTCCCAGCGGACGACAGAGCGCCTGGACCGCGACTACCAACGCACACTGGATGAACTTGAGTCGCTGCACAGTGCACACAGCCGATTGGAGGCACGATTTTTTGAAAGCGAGGCTGGGCTGGCCACAGCCAATGCCAGCCTCGAACGCATACAGCGCGCAAACACCGCGCTCACAGCCAGTCTTGAACGCAAGGACGCGGCCCTGGACCACGAGCGTGACGCCTGGCAGCGCAACGAAGCCGAGCTACGCAATGAGCTGGCGGCCGCCAAACGTAGAGCGACAATTGGCCGACGCCAGACAGTATCAACCACGATGCACGCGCGCACAGGCTCGGCCTCATTTGCGCATGGCGTACCGGTCTCCGATGCAAGCGATGCGGCTGATGTTATGCAGAATCAGATTCGCCTTTTGACGCACCGTCTGCGCGATGCCGATGCTCGCACCCAGGAAGCTGTCGAGCAGGCTGCGCGTTTACAGGCTGATGCTGAACATGCGGCCGCCGCTCTCGACTTCAGCCAACGGCGTACCGAGAAGCTTGAACTTGCGGCCCAACAGCTCGGCGAGCTTAATGAGTCCCTGCGCGAGGATAACGAGTCGTATCAGATGCTGCTGCAGATGAGCACCATCAAGGGAGGACTCACTTTTGCCAATCACCCACGCGCGAGCCTTGACAGTCGCACTAGCAGTGGACCACACACCACTTCGCCAGCCCCAGCTGACGCTCGTGAGCTGGCTGCTGATGCTGGCACGCTTGACCTAGCTTCTGAGCTGGATCAGGTATTGTCGCCGTTCAGCTGCAACAGCAGTGTCGAAGATGCCACTCAGACGCGCATCACCGCTCTCGAAGAGCAGGCAACGCTGTTGCGGGAGGATTTGCGCAAAGCCAAGTATGAGCGTCGCCATCTGAGCGAAGAAAACAAGGCGCTGTCGCTCTACGTCAACAAGATTCTTGCGCGCATCCTTTCCAGTGCTGATGGACTCGAGGCCGTACTTTCGCACGACTTTGATGCCTTTGCTCCTACTAAGCAAACTACCACGCCTTCGTCCTCCTCTGCTTTGCCCACTGCGCGCCCTTCAACTGCAAAGCATGTCCGCCACAACAGCGCCCGTCTTATTCGCAATTCGCATCAGCCCCGTCCACAGCCACCTAAGCAGCAGCAGCAGCAACCGACACTGCCTGCGTCGCTGGCACTGTTCTCCGAGCCGGGCTCTGGCGATGGCATTACCAGCGTCTTTATACCACCCTCGTCGCCCGCTACCTTGCGCACAGAGAAGCAGCTTCCCGCACCTCCACAGTCTCCACCACTTTTTTCGCATCGTGTACGCTCTGCAACTGTCTCTGCTGGAACCATGCCTGCTCATCCACGTGAGAATGGGTCTTCTGGCACTGGTGCTGCTACCGTTGGTCCCGCCACTGGCGGATCCTGGTGGAAGCGTATGAGCACTCGTCTGGGCACCGGTTGGAACGCATCCGACACGTTACAACAGCCCGAACCGTAAATGTCAAGGCTGCGTACATTTCTAATACTCTATTTCGGTCACAGTGTTTCTTTTCTTCTCTGATTTACATGTAACAGCTTAGTACTTGTCGTAATCACTCAGTGCGACATTGCAAAGCTACCAATGCTATTATTTCCCATGTCCAAATGTATAGGATATATCGACTTTAAGGATAAAAATAATAGCAAAACCTTTTCATATTAGAACTTGAGCGCCTTGGGCTTCTCCCACGTGAAGATGCTGCGTCCAAAGTGACCATAGCAGGCAGTCTGGCGGTAGATCGGCTTGAAAAGATCTAACTCTTTAGCAATAGCGCCAGGACGAAGATCAAAGTTGTTGCGGATAATCTCGACCAGCTCCTTATCGCTCTTGCTGCTAGTGCCGTACGTGTCAACGTAGACCGATAGAGGCTCAGCAACACCGATCGCGTACGAAAACTGGACTGTCACGCGCCGGGCAAGCTTGGCAGCTACCAAGGACTTGGCCACATAGCGCGCTGCATAGGCTGCAGAGCGGTCGACCTTAGTGTAATCCTTGCCGCTAAAGCAGCCACCGCCATGGTGCCCACCGCCGTATGTGTCGACAATAATCTTGCGTCCCGTAAGTCCCGCGTCGCCTTGAGGACCGCCAATGATAAACCGCCCCGACGGTTGCAAGTGGTAAATAGTGCGCTCATCCAGCAGACTGGCAGGTATGACGTGATTGATAACGCGCTCGCGCAGCTCCCGACGAAGCGTCTCGTTGTCAACCTCTGGCGCATGCTGCACCGAAATAACCACTGTGTCGACACGCACGGGCACTAGTGCACCGTTCTCCTTGCGGTACTCAATCGTCACCTGCGTCTTCGAGTCCGGCCGCAGCCACTTCAGCTCGCCCGAGCGCCGGAGATCGGCCATCCGCTGATTTAGCTTGTGCGAGAAAACCAGCGTAATCGGCATGTACTCGGGGGTCTCATCCGAGGCATACCCAAACATGATACCTTGATCACCGGCTCCGACGTTTTCAAGCGCGTCGCCGTTCTGTACCAGGCCCTGGTAGATGTCTGGCGATTGCTGCTCAATCGCGACCAGCACGTTGCACGTCTTGTAGTCAAAGCCCTTGTCTGAGCTGTCATACCCAATTTCCTTGATCGTGTTGCGGATAATCTTCTGGTAGTCCAGATCCGCCTTGGTCGTGATCTCGCCAAAGACCATAATCATACCTGTCTTGGCCGCTGTCTCGCATGCAACCTTAGAGTAGGGATCCTGCTCCAAGCAAGCATCTAGAATAGCATCTGAGATCTGGTCGCATATCTTGTCTGGGTGACCCTCGCCGACAGACTCGGACGTGAAGAGGAAGGTATCGCTGTCGGTGCTCATGGCTGGTTAAAGTGGTGACTAGAGGTACGAAAAGCAGAGTAGACGCGAGTCGCGCGGTACTGTAAAGTCAAGAAATGGAAGAAGAATAAGCGCAGAAGAAGAGGCAGAAGCAGAAGAGAAGATGGTGGGCGGGAGATTGTGCGTTTGTTGTTCCTGGCCAAAGTTTTCAAAACAGCCGCACAGCAACCTCTTCCCCAAGATACCACTCTGTTACCTTTCGCTGATTGGCCATAGCCCTGCGTGCCTGTGATTGCGTGCTCACCATACTCAAGGTGGGCTCGCCGAAAAAAACTATCGTGAGGATCAGGTTTGAGCAGTGTGCGTTGCATGTGTCTAAACGGCTTGCCATTGCTGGCGGCTAAGACACATTTCCGGATGTAGACTTTTGTCTATAATCACAATTGTTAGCACCGCACGATAACCTGGCATACTTTGTGATGTGGTGGCTTTTTGAGCAGAGCCACTGCCAATGAGAACCGTCAAGGCAGCACCATGTCACAGCTACCGCGTATAGCTAAGCGTGTCGGATGTCTGCTTGCACTGTTCAATACTCTACACAGGTTTCAATATCTTAAACAAAGGTTTGTGCAATAATGCGGGTTTAATGATGTCAACTATTGCCTAATCGTAATTACTATATCCACACAGGAACAAGAAACTCTGTTCTCTGCTATAAAGTCTAAACCTAGGATTCAAATTAGGGCTACATAATCAGGATGATTCGAAATATTAATCACCAGAGCACGGGATCTGCTCTGTTACCATTTGTAAAAGCAAATACTGTAATTTGCACAAGTATTAGCGTTTAGCAAATATTATTTTGGTGGGAGTTGGTATAGCGGGTTTGCGCCATTCAGGCAGTGCGTCTACGTTGTGGGTAGGGCGTCGTTTGTGCATGGGCAGAAGAGCTGTTGGCAGTATGGTTGGCGTTGTTTTTTGTGGTGCAGACTGATAAGCAGAGGGCAGCCAACACCCTTTTTACGGGTGGCAAGATAAGTTACATGTATTGTATTGTATTGCTATGTCATTGCTAATAACATCTATGCTATGTGTCTACTCAAAAATACTACTAATATCTTGTTGATCTGTTTCTTGGTTCTTTCTTCTTGTCTGCCGACGCGAACTGTGCCCGCCAACTACACACACCAATCACGCACACACTTTGTTTCTCTTGACACAAAACACAAGAATTACCTCGATTATCACAAGCGCCATTCACTTGATGCGCTAATAGTTTTTTTAAAATAAAACAGTATAACAGATATTGTTTAAACCCGACAACACATCACTCTGCACATGCTAATAGCATGTATTTCCTAATCGTAGGACTTGTATACCACATTTCTTAATCATGCATTGTATACAATAAGGACAGTCAATTTTTTTCCATACTAGAGGGGTGTGTGGAGACCAACAACGGAGTGATGTTCTTCTGACTTGTCGGATTGCATTTTTGTCAGCTAGTATATTTGTACAAAGCCACAACACATGAGACAATGACGTCGTAAAGGTAGTGCCGATGCATGTGCTCTGTGGAACCTGAAGAAAGGATTGCCAACATACAGCATCCACCTTCTGGTGGTACTTTATTCAACAGAAATCACCGACACGTGCCCAACTTGCTCGACTTGCTTGTCATCCGACTGTCTCGAGAGGCAGCTCCTACTTTTAGCCAAGCTAATTTATCTGTGTGGATATATCTTTGCAGATAAGACAATTGCTGCTGCCAAAACTCCCACTACCGAGAGACCAGGTGAGATGTGCGTGGATGGTCACATATTATTATTTATGTTAGTGTCGTTGCAGGAATAAAAGTGTAATGACGGCATTGGATGCCGGGTCATATTTTTATTTGCATTTTAGCAACAAAACTGCATCACTTGCTAAAATGAATATCGAGTTATGTACCCGAATTTTTTGTCAATAAGAAAACAAAAAAAAAAAAAACTAGAGTAAAAGGCAAACCGCACAGCGCACAAGATCAAAAACTTTCACAAAATAAGAACCTCAAAGAGATCATCCGGTGAGACTCTTGTGCCTGTAGTCATTTATAAAACTTTCAATCTGAGTGCACATATTAAGTACACACCGGTTCCAAAATCAGAATCTCTACTTTATTTTTCCAACAACACCCTTTCAGCAACCATTCAGTTTCTTGAACTAAATAGAAATCTGTTGCGGAGGCCGGATGGCTGCCGGACATGAACCATGAGCAAAGCCAAGTCAGCCGACAAAAGGGATGGTGTTATCACCCCTGAAGATGTGATGCATCACCCTTCAATGCGAGCTAATTAAAAAGACATTGAAAGGGTGTATGCATACATCTATAAAAAGGAATCGCATGTAGTAGTTGTTTGTAGATTCCTTACGAATATTTATTTATGATAAACTATTCTTTTAAAAAAGCCACTTGCTCAAGATAGTCGCGCACCTTTCGCAACAAATCTCTACTTTTTTTTATTTTTCTTTACATTTCACATCCAACTTTTTGACTATTAGCGCGCCTTTAGCTGCATTCCCAATAAGCACAGGCAATAATAGGGCCAGTGTAATTATAGATATAGTTATATTTACCTGCTTCTCTGCATTATATTCTAGTTTAGTAAACTTTTGAAATGGCATTTGCTGATACATCTGACAACAGGGCTTGGCTTTCTGCTGGTAATTTATCTGCTCAGACCAATGTACCGTCACCACCACAACCGCCAGTGCCAATATACCACACATCTGGCGGTTCTGTAAACAGAAGCACATCTAGTTTCATTAGTACTACATCAGCAAATAACGGCAAAGACAAGAAATACGCAATCAGCGAGACCGATGAGCATGGAATATCGCACGTCGACTCACGTTACTCTCGTCTTAACCGGTCGCTGCTTCTTTGTGCAATAGTTGCTGCAATCTCGTCGATAAACTGCGGTTGGGTAATTGGAAGTATTAATATTCCCTCGCTGGTTATTGAGGAGTGTGCAAGCGGTCCTGAGACGTGGACCAACGGATTTCCAAGCTGTATCCCAATGAGTAGCACCCTCTGGGGTCTTGTCGTCGGCCTTACTCCTCTTGGTGCATGGGCAGGTTCCATGTTCTCTGGCATAGCTGCCGACAGGTTTGGACGCAAGCGCATGCTAATGTACAACAACGCGTTCTATGTTGCTGGTGCACTTCTTTCATGTACGGCGACATCTATTGCGCAGTTGTCAATTGGGCGTTTTGTCTCTGGAATTGGGTGCGGCGTTGCGGCTAATGTTGTATCTACATACAACAGTGAGGTGTCAACAGTCAGGTCGCGTGGATTTCTCGGTGGTTTTCAGCAGCTAATGATTATACTTGGTGTTTTCTTCTCGCAGGTTGTATCCATTGGTCTGTCTAACGCCCCGCTATGGCGTGTGCTTTTTGCAATTAGTGCGGCTATTGCCATTGGACAGACACTGCTTCTGTTTTTTATTCCCGAGTCACCAAAGTTCCTTGTAAGCAACGGAAGCATTGAAGAATCGCAGGCTGCTTTGCAGAAGCTTCGCAAGGGTCTGGACATCTCGATGGAATTTGATGACCTGCTTACCACAATCGAGGCCAGCAAAGATGGCGGTCAGGTTTTGAAGCCACCAATGTGGCAGGTTATCTCCGGCAAAACTGAGGTTGATCTCCGTCATCTCGTATTCAGCGTGCTGTTTCTGATGCTATCACAGCAGTGGAGTGGTACCAAAGGCGTTATATTTTATTCCACGGAGGTTCTAAGCAAAACTTTTCATCTTTCAGATGATGAGATTAAGCAAATACCCACTATCGCTCATTTGCTGACTCTAGGAATTGGAGGAGTTGGCGCACCTGCAGTTATTATTGGCATGTATATTTTGGACAAAGTCGGGAGACGCTCGGTACTTATTCTAAGCTCTTTTGCTACAACTATATGTGCAGCACTGATTGTAGTGGGAAGCAAGCTTGATATTGGCCCCATGGTTGCCGCGGCGATGTACTTGTTTAACTTTGTATTTCAGGCTGGTGCTGGATTTATTCCGTATCTCTGTGCTTCCGAGCTGCTGCCTTATTATGCACTGGGAAGCATCAGTGGTCTGGCAACATCTGTTAACTGCCTGACGCTTTTTGTCGTCAGCTTTATATTTCCGATCCTTGAAAAAGCTATTGGCGAATATCTATTTGTACCTTTTATCGTGACCAACTTTATGACATTCTTGTTCGGGGTATTTATGATGCCCGAGGCCAAAGGAAAGTCAGTTGCCGAGGTTGTCCACGAGTATAAGGGTCCCGTGCGTTTTGTGGCTGGTCCATTTAACAAGCATAGGCAACCAGAGTAGTCTACAACCATTCTATATGCCAAGGTCATTTAACTATTGTAATTAGTTTATAATTGCACGTGCACGCTTTTACATTTCTGTATTTGTATCACAGTCACATCGACTATATCATTCTGTTAAAGTATATACAGCAATTCAATCTATACATGTAGAGCACTCGAGTAACATGGCTACTAACCCGACTTTAGCTTAGACTTTTGTTAGAACATGATTTCAAACACAATGCAAATGACATGGTGGGTGTATAACATGTACAAGAGGAACATACAGCATTTTTACTTTGATTATGCATGTCGTTTCTAAGTTGTGAGCTATTATTGGCATATTAACTAAATAAAATTACTCTGAAAAGCCATTAGTTTAATAAAAACTTACATATGTTTCTAATTTAGAGCAGTGGCGACTGCTTCAAATAATTGTTGTTATTCTGTTTGTGCCTTGGACTGTTTGGTGTAATAGGTGTGTTTGGTCGACAAAAACAGTGATATCCCCTATCTTTTTAAAGTGTGATGCCGCAAGTATCTTTCAATAATCAATCTTGCTAATTAATTTAGGTCTCACAGCGACAATAAAACATAAACAAGTGATTATATTAAGCGTTTGATATAGCAATCGACAATCGCAAAAACTAATTGATAAATATATGATTTACAAACCAATAGCAGTACAAACCTAATTTATAACAAATTTTGCTTGGTTTTTTTTTTTTGGTTACTAATAGCATATTTAAATTTCAGAAAGCAAGTGGTAATTTTTCAAGATTTCATGTACGCTCGCAAAAAATGTAATAAAAATATTTAATATTTTGAGTTGGAAGCAATGAGATCGCTCGCAATGGTTGTTTGAAATTATAAGCTTGCTTGTCTTGTTTCCTAAATTAATGTAACAAAAAATAAAACATCTACAAAATTGGCAGTACCAATATCAAGGTTTCCAAATTCCGAAATTGCACTATTTATATAGTAAATAATAAGAGCTGGGGTTGTAGGTATTGGTTATTAGCAGCCACAAATTATTTAGAATTGTTAATTCTATGAACCCGTTGTTTCTTCTTTACTTCACGGTTCAATTAATGTTTTAAAATTGAAGACATAAGTTTTCTGTGTGAAAGCGTAAATATAGTACCACATGCCATATATCTCTTTTATAGTCATTTATATAGTTTACTCTTATCTTTTAGCGACTTCCATTTTATCTAAAAACATCCGCTATCCAAATCACCCGGCCAAATTTTGCGGATAATGACTACAAACCCACACATTGTAAAAAAGTGTGTATGATAGTGCTTGTAGAGATAAGCAACACCTTCCTGATTTCTAAAAGCAGGATCCTAAATGTTTGTCTGTATTTTTACTTGCTCTACATCACGCGTATAAATTCCATTATCAGCAGCTGCATTGATGCATGTAATCTGTGGAGAGTGTGGATGGCAGCGCCAACATGAGTGCATCAAAAACTTTTGCCTCGGTTTCCTGGCAACACGTAGCTACAGCGATTCCGCTCGGCTTTTCTGTCTTGGCGCGCAGCTCTTCTTCAGATGGGGGGGGGGTGATTCACTAAAAAAAAAATTATATGGAGCAAATACCGTTGGTGTAATGATTTGTTTGCAAAAAGACCAGGTGAAATTTGCATGGAGTCACAGGCTATTTAATTGCTGCAGCTCTGAAAGGAGTAAGGCTCAATGACGACATTAGGCACTTAATCAGACTCCTGCTTTTTTTTTTCTAGAATGCTAACCAAACTAGCTACAAACCTGTCTACTCCTACTAAGATGTGCTTCAGGGATTGTCAATCTAAGCAGCTGTAATGTAGAAGATGCAACAAAGAGAAATAGATGGCAGAAGAAAGTCAACCACATGATTTGTGAGATGCGGAGATCTTCTAAGAACGAAGTAATCTGCAAAGACTTGCCAACCATTTATGAGTATTCTTCCAAGTTGGAAGGTTCAAAAATAAATTTTCTAAAAGAACAGCACAAAAGCTGCTGTTCTTTTAATGTGTAACTTTTCATGCTATGCGTCATGAAACTATTAAGTGCAATGCCAGACACTCGACCACGTTTTGTGACGTCAACTCACTGCTAATTCGCTACTAGGCTTTCTCCCCACTAAACGCGGAGGTCATTCCAATCGGCTATAAAAACCTCCGAAGCGCATCAGCATTAGCCACATTTTTTCTGTCTTCGCTTAACTTTTATTTTAGCTTTAGCAGAGATACCATTTCCCTGCCCTTATCTACCCGCTTTGACCCTTTTTTCTCTGCAGCAAAGAGATGTCAACAACCGCCGCCCAATAGAAGACCAGACTTGTCCCCCTTGACCTTGTAATATATTCCAAGCTGTTGCTCTCTGCAGGTTGCAATGGCAGCTAAAGATACGCTAAGCAGGAAGGCACAACAGCCCATCAGCACTTACATACAGACGCAAATCAAAGCAACTCCGCCTTTACAGCCACAAAGGCCAGCATTAATTTACCACACAGCAGACAGATCGGCTAATCAGACCACACCTAGCTTCACTAGCACTACTTTAGCGAACAATGGCAAGGATAAGGATCTTGATGTTGGCGAGACCGATGAGCGTGGGATATCGCACGTCGACTCACGTTACTCTGGTCTTAACCGGTCGCTGCTTCTCTGTGCAATAGTTGCTGCAATCTCGTCGATAAACTACGGTTGGGTCATTGGAAGTATTAATATTCCCTCGCTGGTTATTGAGGAGTGTGCAAGCGGTCCTGAGACGTGGACCAACGGATTTCCAAGCTGTATCCCAATGAGTAGCACCCTCTGGGGTCTTGTCGTCGGCCTTACTCCTCTTGGTGCATGGGCAGGTTCCATGTTCTCTGGCATAGCTGCCGACAGGTTTGGACGCAAGCGCATGCTAATGTACAACAACGCGTTCTATGTTGCTGGTGCACTTCTTTCATGTACGGCGACATCTATTGCGCAGTTGTCAATTGGGCGTTTTGTCTCTGGAATTGGGTGCGGCGTTGCGGCTAATGTCGTATCTACATACAACAGCGAGGTGTCAACAGTCAGGTCGCGTGGATTTCTCGGTGGATTTCAGCAGCTAATGATCCTACTTGGCGTTTTCTTCTCGCAGGTTGTATCCATTGGTCTGTCTAACGCCCCGCTATGGCGCGTGCTTTTTGCAATTAGTGCGGCTATTGCCATTGGGCAGACACTGCTTCTGTTTTTTATTCCCGAGTCACCAAAGTTCCTTGTAAGCAACGGAAGCATTGAAGAATCGCAGGCTGCTCTGCAGAAGCTTCGCAAGGGTCTGGACATCTCGATGGAATTTGATGACTTGCTTACCACAATTGAGGCCAGTAAGGACGACAGCCAGATTTTGAAGCCACCAATGTGGCAGGTTATCTCCGGCAAAACTGAGGTTGATCTCCGTCATCTCGTATTCAGCGTGCTGTTTCTGATGCTATCACAGCAGTGGAGTGGTGCAAAGGGTGTCATGTTCTATTCTACAGAGGTCCTAAGTAAAACTTTTCATCTTTCGGATGACGAGATTAAGCAAATACCCACTATCGCTCAGTTACTGACTCTAGGAATTGGAGGAGTTGGCGCAGTTGCAGTGATAATCGGCATGTATATTTTGGACAAAGTCGGGAGACGCTCGGTACTTATTCTAAGCTCTTTTGCTACAACTATATGTGCAGCACTGATTGTAGTGGGAAGCAAGCTTGATATTGGCCCCATGGTTGCCGCGGCGATGTACTTGTTTAACTTTGTATTTCAGGCTGGTGCTGGATTTATTCCGTATCTCTGTGCTTCCGAGCTGCTGCCTTATTATGCACTGGGAAGCATCAGTGGTCTGGCAACATCTGTTAACTGCCTGACGCTTTTTGTCGTCAGCTTTATATTTCCGATCCTTGACAAGGCTATTGGCGAATATCTATTTGTACCTTTTATTGTGACCAACTTTATGACATTCTTGTTCGGGGTATTTATGATGCCCGAGGCCAAAGGAAAGTCAGTTGCCGAGGTTGTCCACGAGTATAAGGGTCCCGTGCGTTTTGTGGCTGGTCCATTTAACAAGCATAGGCAACCAGAATCGCCTGTGGCTGCCTAATATGCCAAGTTTAACTAACTTTTTTGTACTGTTACCATTGCACGCATGTATGCTTCTATACTATTGTACTTAATCAATATTCTTAGTAATTTTTTGTATTGCTGCTTTCTTGTATGCTTAAAAACATGATACACACCAAGCACATGGCCACCAAAATTGCTGGTTTGACTGGATTTTAGACGATAATAGCTTAACAAATAGATTCTGCGCTACAAGTACTATTAAAGCATCTCACCATTAAACGATGAATGCTAGTTCAGCGCCAAGCAACTAAAACTGGGTGATATACGCTGCTTAGAAGTACGACGCAGCAAAGACAGAACCTGCAAGAGCAGCGACACTCATTCCAAGGCTGCCGAGAGCCGACGACGCACCATTTGTGACGGTCTCAGTTACTGTGGGCTCAGCCGATGCAGCATTTTGCACAACAGAGGCTGGCGTAGCAGCAACAACGGGCGCAGGCTGGACAATGTTAGGCGCGGTAACAGTTAGGTATGCCTTATCGTGGTCGGCAGCAGGAGCGACTTTACGCATGCCAGCAGGAACACCAGGTTCAGCCCCAGGTACGGCAGCTTGAGCGGATGCGAGGGCAGCGAGAGCAAAAGTAGCGGAGATCTTGGCAAGCATTTCTTGAGACGCAACTTGGTAGTTACTTTGTATTGTTTCTGGACGAGGATACGATTTGTGTGAATTGTGAAGGGGTGTGTTTGATGTGAAAAATTAGAACCACAAAACATTCCCATCCTTGCCAGCCGATCGTAATTTATACGTAACGTTTGAGCAACACAATACAGTGCATAGGGTTAATGCGTGCTGTGCTCAGTTACAGTGCTGTACATCCAGAACACGGTCTATAATGCAAGCAACTTGCTTTTCTAGACTGCTTATACCATTCTAGTTAATCTCGGCGATAATCCAGTCCCCGCATTTGTATTAAACATGTGGCTGTTAACATATCACTTTTATTGCTAAATGGATGAAAGCGCCCAGACACCGTCTCCTCACTCCGCCCCAGAAGAAAACCACACGCTAATTAGAAAAAATTGATACATGTGCCTTTTAGACTCCAGACAGAGCGTAGGCGGTAAAAAAAGCTACTATTGAAAGCACAACAGTGACGCCTTTAATCGTGATTTTGTTTTTATTGATAACACCGAGGCTCTTGGCCATTCTAGGAGCTACAATATGAAGAGTTCTCTGTTAAATGCATAAAAATCTTGCTATTAGCGATGCGTTAATAATTGAGGTTCCATCCCACACAAAGAACAGTAATTTATATGCGGATACTCACCAAGCAGTGATATGTCACCACCACAGGTGTCGACAATGTCCGGATTGTTCTTTCCTTTACTTGGGTTAAACTTGCATCTGTGCACAGTTTCTTGCGCAAACGACAAATGCGCAGCCCCAGAAAGAACTGCATATACTATTACGTACTTTAGGCAGACTTGCATGACAAAGTGTACTTGAATATTATATTATTTAAGGGAATCTATATTTAAAAACACAAATATTGACAAACATACTAGCAAAAATTATCTAAGAATGGAAGAAAAAAAGTAAACTGAATTCTAACTTACGCATCGTCAGCATTACTAAACAGAATATCTTGAGAATGCGGCTACTGTAATTGGAAAACACATACTAAGAGATTAATTGCTCGAACGCCAAAGCGTATTGACATAACTTTACCCAGACTTTCAAAAAAAAAAATAATTCAAAACTAAAAACTCATTATTTACTGTCACATTATAAATAATTAAAGGTATTTTTGTATTATTAACGTAAAGTGCACATTTAAATGAATAAATAAAAAGCCAGCAAGCTATCATAAAAAGTATATCGAGTCTGCCACTTTAGTATTATTTAATAGAAATTATGCACCGGCTATTACATGTACGAGGCAAAAGCGATGGCACCCGCAAGCGCAGCAGCAGCTAGCGAGACATTGTTGCTGGCAGCGCCGTTGACGGTGGTAGTAGTAGTCACCGTACGAGGATCTGGAGAAGAGTCTTTGTTCATGGCCTTGGCAGCAGCGTGAGTAGGCTCTGGCGAAGCGGCGAAGGCAGTGCCAGCAACAGCAAGAGCAACAGCGGTAATAGTAGTGGTCTGCATTGTTAAATTAGAGTATTTAGTATCGGTATACAACTTTGATAGCGATGAAATAACTTTAAATTTCTTACACCAAAGCTGATAGAAAAGCTGGCTGGCGGTGGGGTTCTTATAATAAGCGGATTGAATGACTAATATAAAAGAACATGCCGTAATAGACGGTAGCTAGCGCACACGCTGTAAAAGATATTGCAATCTGCACTTGACTCTAGGCAGCAATAGGTTATTGATCACCATGACTCTTCTGGAACGCGCCAGCTGAATTAACCCTTATTTATGGAAGGCCAGATCGAGACCCCTTCCCCAGGCGCTCAAGAAGCACTATTGTATTACACATGGCCGAGACACATGTATGGGGGATCATGAGAAAGACATATTGACACGCAGCGGCCAGGCCCTTGTGGCTCTAATGGGAAAGCTACTGTAATTTGCAAAAGTATTAGTGTTGGCGTATAATTATTATGGCGGAAGTTGATATAGCAGGTTTGCGCCATTCGGGCAGTGTATTTGCGTTGTGTGTGGGGGGGGGCGCCTTTTCTGCATGGTCGGAGAGGTCGTTGGCAGTGTGGTTTTGCGTTGGTGTTGGCAGTGGAAAAGAATGAAACGGTAGAAAAACATTGCATATTAGTAGCAGTTGTACATCAATAAATAAACACATCCACAACATATCCATTTAATCCACAAGTGCTTGCGCTTTAGCACAATATATAAAACTTACCTCGAAAGTATCGTGTTCAGCCAGGGCTTTTTTTGCAAAGTCCAACATATGAAAATGCTTTCTTCATGTGGACTGTTGTTCTTGTATTGTTAGTATTTTTATAGAAGTCATATAGAAACTATATCAACTATCTACTTTTATTTAGAGAGGATTATGTAGTAAATGTTTATTATGTGATACTTGGTTTGTGTTTGTTGGGTGTCTTGTCTTGTGAATGGATAGACTTGTCTTTTGCTGGCTGTGTATTGAAACGAGAGAAGAATATGGACTAGTTAAATAGTATTGCTTGCCAAGTAAATCAAATAAAAGCAAGCATCGCAGATGTTGATGCTCCATGTGCTGTCACTGCCAGTGCTGTTGGATGCAATTACACCCACTTGATCTCAACAGCAGGGACGGGGGTAGGGCGTTGTTTGCTTTGTAAGCTCGACTCGCTGGCGACACTATCATCGTCGCTGGCAGAGGTGCCGTTGAGGCCACTACCGTTGGAATTGTGGCCATTCGCTGAAAAAGGCTGAGAAGTCTTGTTGCGCTGCCAGCAAGAGTAGTGAACGACAGATGAGTCAGCTCCTCGGCGTTCCTCCGGAATAATAGCAAACGCGGTGCCAGAGCCAATGCGTTTGAGACAATGAGGACAGGTACGCGTTTCGGTCACAGAGACAAAAGACGACTGCATGCGACGCAGCTTGCGTTTTGCCTGAAGGGACTCTGCGGCGGCGAGGCTACTAACGACGTTGCTTGTGCGCATATTCTGATCGAGTGAGCATAGCTGGCTGCGCAGATACACAAACATATCATGCGAAAACTCAATGTCCGCGGGCAGAAGTGGAAGAGCCTCAGGAGCAGGAAGAAACTGATGATGCGCTGAGAGTAGATGGCCAACAAACTGTCGATGGATCTTCGAACGGACAGCTTCGACCTGTTCGGGAGTGTTAGGAACAGCGGACTCATTTGGAAACACTAGACGAGCGGCGCGTAGGTCTTCTGCTTCATTATCAATAACGTCAGCTGGCGGTGGTCCGGCCACAATGATTCTCAGCAGTAACACAAAAACATTTGGACACTGGGCAACGTTTTCAACGCAATATTGCTCAGCAAGGGGCAGGCTTGCCACACTAAAGACCAGCAGATCAAGCGCATGTTCGTGACGCCCCAGACGACTAAGCACCAGCGCACGCTCCTCAAATAGATGGCCATCGGGAAAACGGGCTAACGCGCGCTCGGGGGAGTAGTTATGGCTGGACCTCAGAAACATCTGCAGCTGCTGGCGTAGCTGGGCTCCGCGCGCCGGATCTTCGGGCAGCGGCACATCGCTGCCAAGTGTACTGCTAATGAGATTAAGGTAAGCAGCAATAATGTCGTCATGCAAGTCGGTAGATTCGTCTTTCCAGACATCAACCACATGTGCAAGGTATTGAACCACCAGCTCCGACAAAAACTGGCGCAAAAAAGCAGCAACGCGGGGACGCGGGAAGGCCTCTGCGGCTGGGCGATCGTCGGCAAACACCATTGCCACAACAGTGGCCGGCGATGGCCAGTCTTCATCATCCTCCGACCCTGATTCGCTAGCTGTTGATTCCCGTCCCTGGGCGCGATCCAGACCACACTGCAACGGCCAGCGTAAATATTCCAAAATAAGATCAAACTGATCTGCAGGCAAACGAAGCAGATAACGCACAGTGGAATACGTACCATGTAGTGAGCCGGGTACAGATCCCTGGGTATGTAATAGCTGCAATGCGTTGCGGTAGAGCCCCTTGCCATGGTACAGATCCACCAGCTCCAGAAAATGACCGCGTTCCAAAAGCAGGCCCTCGCTCTGCTCAACATCGCAAAAGTTCTGAACACGCAGCAGCGGACCCAGCAGCCCCGGGCTGCACTCCAGATACACTTTCAGAAGCGTCGTATCTACCATCTGCGCCATCGCTGGAACCGGAATCGCTATCTGCTCAAGCGCAAACGCCAGCCGCTTAAGCCTGACGCGCGGAAGAGCATTGTCGTTTTCATCAACACTGTCCAAAGCGCTACTGTTAAGGTCGGGTGACAGCTCGCGTGCTCCGGCGTCATCAGTGCCGTCTCTATAAGATGAATCGCTTTCGTCGTCATCAGTATCTGCAGGCACGCGCACAGTATACTCTAGGTCGCGTTTGCCCTCTTTGATTGCCTGCTGCAACCAACGGCGGTGCTCAGTCAAATAGCGCATCACGGCGTATAACGCCTCCTTCCATGTGTCCCGCAGAGGCTCACGAGAGCGGGAATGAGCTCCATTAGCTGCTGTTTCTGTAGTGTCGGCATCGTTTTCAGGCAGCTCGTCGTCGCTGAAGTCCTCGGCAAGCTCGCCCGCAATACGTTCAGGGCACATGGAAATAGCCTCGGTTGGCGTGGCGTCCAGAGCCGAGAGCTCGGCCAGGGCCTCCTCGTGGCGGCCTTGGGAGCGGAACAGCCAGCGCGCGCGCAGCCAGCGGATCTTTGTTGAAAGCTCTTCCTTTTCTGCCTCGAGGATGTTGTCAGACTGTGCCACCAGTGAGATCGCCTCATCGTAGTGCTCTGCGGCCAGCACAACCTCGACTTGCTGCTGAATCGGTGCAGGTAGCAGCCGCCACACGGTATGCGGCCCTACAACCCATACCTGCTTCCCGCCGCCGCCGTTAAGAACTTGCGCTGGCTCCTCCTCGGAAAGAAGAAGCGTCTGCACCAGCGCCTGTGTAGCAATGTTGCGGATCTCGATATTAAAGCGCGGCGGCGTGTGCTTGTCGCCAGGCGTGTGTGGGCCTGGGTCGCGCGAGACAGCAATTGCGTAGGAAGAGGTGTATGTAAGCCCCGCCGGGGCGCGGTTAAACACCATAGGCTCCGGATGGTCATTGCGGCAAAGCTTGGCCACCGCATTAATGAACACCCCAATGTCCTTGTGGCACAGCAACAGCTTCTCGCCTGGCATCCGCGCAATCGTCGGCTGGATATCGGCTGCCGGCCCCGACAGGCTCAGCGCCCACGAAGCCCACATTCCGCCACCCGCAGTAGCACCTGCCGTCTGTGTAGTGCCGCCCGTCTCGCCTCCAGCCCTGCCTGCGTCAATGCCATGACCGCCAACCGCAATTCCTCCGGCAACAGTGCGCAGACTGGCGGTGTCGGCTGGAAATAGATCATCCCATTGGCCGCGTGGTAGCTGCAGCGTCAGAAACTCGCGCGCTGTCGACAGCACTAGTAGCCCAGGAGCCGAGAACTGCATAGCTACAATCTTTTCTGTCGAAGCGTACTCAAACGACTTGTAAAATTCGGCATCGCGCCACTCCAGAACCACCACCTTCCGCTTTGCATACACGGCCAGTTTGGACACAAGCGTTGGAATACTGTCGATGTGGTCAACGCCCGTGTGTAGCGCCAGCACATGTGCACCCTTTGTGTTATTTAGCGGCGTCGCACTGCTCAGCGTGTGCAGATCGTGCAGCGTCACCAGCCCATCTGCCAGACACACCAGCACGCCGGCCTCCTTGATCACCCCCAACTGCTCCACGCTTTTGCGTGCAAACGCCTTTTTCGTCTCAAGTAGTGTCACTGCCGCCGGTCTGTCTGCCGACGCCTCTGACACCTGATATACCAGCAGCGCCCCTGTCGCTGTGCCCAGCAGCAGCCGGTCACCGTATGCTGCTGCCGACTCGATGCGCACCGGCAACTGCTTCAGAAGCGCACGTGCTGTGAATGCATGATGCATTGTGCGCACTCGCAAAATCGCTCGACAGCAGTGGTGTGAATTTGGCTGCTATAAATGGTGCAAAAATTCAATAAACGTCAAGCGAAATTGGGTCACTGCACGAAGAAGAGCTGTGCCATTCGGCCACGTGTCTAATATGACCACTTTCGCCAGTAGCCAATGAGAAAGGGCGTCGTAGAGGCTGGTGACGGCATACACTGGGGATGATGGGAAAGCTTTCTGACCAAAGAACCCCACTACTTGTTGGCGATGTGGTCTCAAAAGGCCCGTGGAATGCTCCGTGGTCTCCCTGCCCCCCTCTCTTCTCTCCCCCACATCCAACCCACACGCCATCACTATCAGCATCTATTATTAGCTTAGCTTACGCACTTTTACCGCAATTGCATTCGAATCCAGTCCACAGCAGCACCAGCCATGACCACGTTTTCTAAGATAGCAGAATACTCGGCCAAACATCCCAAGCCAGCTGACAAGACGTTTGCTTACGGCACCGCAGGCTTCCGCACGCTGGGTGACACGCTCGACTCTACAGTGTTTCGCGTGGGACTTCTGGCAGCGCTGCGCTCGCAGAGCAAAGAGGGCAAGACCATCGGCGTGATGATCACGGCGTCGCACAACCACGAGCGGGACAACGGCGTCAAGCTTGTCGATCCGATGGGCGAGATGCTGCAGCAGTCGTGGGAGGGCTATTGCTCCGAAATTGCCAACGCAAGCGACGAGCAGGTTGCTGATATATTGGGCTCCATTGCTAAGGCTGAGGCGGTTGACCTGTCTGTCACCCCCCGTGTGGTCTACGCACGCGACACGCGTCCCAGTGGCCCCGCCCTGCAGGCCGCGCTGGAGGACGGGCTTGCAGCACTGAATGCTGACGCAACTAACTATGGTATCGTTACTACGCCGCAGCTACATTACTTTGTGCGCTGCCTCAACACTGCTGGTACGCCTGCCACGTATGGTGAGCCCTCCGTCTCCGGATACAACCACAAGTATGGCCAGGCGTACCTGCGTCTAGTCAATGGTAAGCCGCATCCATCGCCACTATTTATTGACGCTGCAAACGGTGTTGGCGCGCCGCAGGTACGCAGTCTGGCCGCTGCTATTAACTCGCCATACTTTAACATCAAGGTGTTTAATTCCGATACCGAGACATTGGGGAAGCTTAACATGGACTGTGGTGCAGACTACGTAAAGTCTAACCAGCGGCAACCACCAAGTATGGAGCTGCAGCCAGACAGACGCTACTGTTCGTTTGATGGCGACGCTGATCGAATTGTCTACTACTATGCTGATGCACATGGTGCGTTCCGGCTGCTGGATGGCGATAAGATCTCGACGCTGATCGCCACGTATCTGCGCGACCTTGTGGTCACAGCCGGCATCGACGACCTACAGGTAGGCGTGGTGCAGACAGCGTATGCAAACGGCAGCTCGACCAGTTACATTAAAGACACGCTGCAGTTGCCTACGTCGTTCTCCAAGACTGGCGTCAAGTACCTACACCACGAGGCCGAAAAGATGAACATTGGCGTGTACTTTGAGGCCAACGGCCACGGCACTGTGCTGTTCAACACCGGCGCGGTCGCCAAGCTGCAGCAGGCCACACCGCAGTCGCCTGCCCAGGCCGACGCCATCGAGCGCCTGTGGGCCCTGCGTGATCTGATCAATGAGTCTGTCGGCGACGCTATGTCCGATATGCTACTAGTTGAGACCATCCTTATCTGCAAGGGCTGGTCGCTGTCGCAGTGGGATGCGGCTTACTCCGATTTGCCCAGCCGCCTACTCAAGGTTGTCGTCAACGATCGCACTATTTTCAATACTACAAATGCGGAGCAGACCCTGACATCGCCAAAGGGGCTCCAGGAGCATGTGGATGTTCTCGTCAAGAAGTACCCCAAGGGCCGCTCATTTGTGCGCCCATCGGGCACTGAGGATGCTGTGCGTGTGTATGCCGAGGCAGCCACACGCGCTGACTGCGATCAGCTTGCCTACTCTGTCGCCGGCGCGGTGTTTGACAAGGCAGGCGGTCGTGGCGATCGTCCGTCCGAGTTCCTGTAGGCAGCAATCAGCAATTTTACCTTATATTCTCTGACATGCCACTTGTGCTAATCAAGCCTATATGATGGAGGCAGATAGAACCACACTTCTATTTACATATAAACAAATATTCCTTGTTTACAAGAATTAAAATCATGAGTGAAAATATCGGATATGCATAGAGTAGATATTATTTTTCTTAGAGCATCCTACTGTAATCTGCAAAAGTATTAGCGTTGGCGTATAATTATTTTGGCGTCATTTGGTATAGCAGGTTTGCGCCATTCGGGCAGTGTATTTGCGTTGTGTGGGGGGGGGGGGCGGCCTTTTCTGCATGGTCGGAGAGGCCATTGGCGGTATGGTTTTGCATTGGTGTTGGCGGTGGAAAAGAATGAAACGGTAGAAAAACATTGCTTATTAGTAGCACAGTTGTACACCAATAAATAAACACATCCACAACATATCCATTTAATCCACAAGTGCTTGCGCTTTAGCACAATATATAAAACTTACCTCGAAAGTATCGTGTTCAGCCAGGGCTTTTTTTTTGCAAAGTCCAACATATGAAAATGCTTTCTTCATGTGGACTGTTGTTCTTGTATTGTTAGTATTTTTATAGAAGTCATATAGAAACTATATCAACTATCTACTTTTATTTAGAGAGGATTATGTAGTAAATGTTTATTATGTGATACTTGGTTTGTGGTTGTCGGGTGTCTTGTCTTGTGAATGGATAGACTTGTCTTTTGCTGGCTGTGTATTGAAACGAGAGAAGAATATGGACTAGTTAAATAGTATTGCTTGCCAAGTAAATCAAATAAAAGCAAGCATCGCAGATGTTGATGCTCCATGGGCTTTCACTACCAGTGCTGTTGACTGCGATTGCTACTCATGTCGCAGGGCAGGGGTAGTTGCCACTGGCTGTTTCCTACTCCACTGCCAACACCAACGCAAAACCACACTGCCAACGACCATGCGCAAACAACACCCCCACCTGCAACGCAAACACATTACATAATTGGCGCAAACCCGCTATAACAACTCCTGCCAAAATAATCATATGCCGACGCTAATACTTTTGCAAATTACAGTATGCGATGCTGGGAGTAACTGCACGCATTCCAAGGTAACTGCGGGTGATAGCCGCGCATAGTTCTATGATCGTTTACCCGGGGAGGGAATGTTCCTGGATGACATTAAAAGAAAAATCGCTCACTATTTGTAATTAAATAGGCAGGTTAACAAAAATAAGTTGTACGGCGGGGTGGTTTGATAAACTCTTTGAAGAACGGGCGGCTGAAGCGGCGGGGGAGATGTGCTCATGTTGTTGTCTTGCTTCTTAGGCTGCTAGTTTCAGCTATGGATGACGGCCGGGAACCTTGAAGCAGTGGCGGACGCTGGCTGACAATGCGGCAGTTGCGGATGCAGGGCATAAACTCGCACAACATCCGCAGACGTGGAAGATCGGCCTCGTTGATGTCGTCAATGATTAGGTTGCGTAGAGAGCAGTGGCGGCCCCAGGGCTCAAACATGTGGCGGGTGATTACGGTGCCAACAGCGCTTGTGCGGATGCACACCTTGAGAGACGCCAGCTTGGGTAGTGTCGACAGCAGCTGCACCAGAGCAGGAAAAGAGAGGTAGACGCCACACAGACTGAGGTCCTGCAAGCCAGTGCAGGACCAAGGGCTGCTGGCTAGTTTGGGAGCCCAGAACTCCCAGCGGCGGGCCTTGCGCAGACTGAAGACCTTGGGGCCGCCAAAATGGGTAGCTTTCCAGATAAATGCGTCGCTAAGCATTTCGCCGATGGGCGAGATCTGCTGCACGACGTGCAGCCGGCGTAGGTGTGGTAGGCCCAATAGCAGAGCTTCAAGTCCCGAGTTGTGGATCTGGTGCTCGGCTGGCGACCCTGGGTGCACTATCAACACCTCAAGATTTGGACAGATGACGGCCAGGCGTCGACACTGATCGTTAGTTAGGACGGATACAACCAGGCTGCGCATGCGTGGCCACTCGTGGCGTACAAACTCGTCCATGGCTCCGTGACACTGCGAGATTGGGTTTGTGTTGCAGCGCACCATCAGGCGGGTAAGTCGCGGCAGTGCGCGCGGGGTTAGGCACACTAGCGGCGGCAGTGACTCGGTAGTCTCAACACCCAAGCATAGCGTCTCAATGGATGATGGAAACGCAAGCTGCTTGGCCAGCGCCTCCAGCTGCGCCGCGGGCACGTTGTCGATGCGCAGCTCGCGTAGCCGCGGTTGCGTTCGCAGAATTGATGCGTAGAAGATCCCCATGTCGTCGGGCTGAAACTGCAGTCGTAGCCGCGAGAAGCCGTTGCCCTTTGTGGCCTGTAGCACATTGTAATCTCCCAGCACGTGCGTAAAGCGTCGTCGGTCATCGTTGCGCAAATCGCTGGCATAGGCCACAGACAAGTCGTGCATGAGCGGCGCCGTCAGCGCCCACTTGGCCACGTCACGCCACGGCAGATATGAGTTTTCCACGCCCAGCACTCCCAGCTGCGGCATGTTGCGTGCCAAGTCGATTACTCGGATGTCCACCGGCGTAAACAGAAACCGCAGGAACATAGACTCCACCCGCGGCCAATGCGCCTCCAGCCACGCCCCAATTATCCCTACCTCCGCTGGCGAGTCCAGCCACTGCGGAATGTCGCGCCGGTTGCGCCGCGTCTGAAAGTTAATATGCCGCACGTGTTCGCGGTGGTGCTGGTGCACGTGCGCCGCAACCGCCGCGCTTTCTGCATATTCATACACGTTTACTGTGCTCCACAGCACCGGCGCCATTAAAACCCGCCAGCTCTGCGACACCTGCGCCAGCTGCTGCCGCGTCCGCGTGTCGCTGTACTGTGCTACGCGCCGATATACGCCTGTAGGCAGTTTGGTATACGTCTGTACCATACTATCTTTCAGCGACTCTACGCTCGCCTCATGCTTGCCGGCCGCAGCCATCGTGACAGCAACTGGAAAGGCCATGCTAGGCGCGGTTGTGTTTATGTCCAGGCGCAATGTATACGTTCTCTGGTACAGTGTGTATGTGTTCGAGCGTGATGTATACGGGCTTCGGTGCCGATGTATATGTATGCTTAGGTACGGTGTGCACGTGCTTGGGCACGATATGCCTTCGGCTGCTTTCTGTAGTTTGTACCCGTGCACCGGGGGGTTGGTTGAAATAGAGAAGATATAGAGTTGGTGCTATAACAAAAAAAAAGAGGGGTGTGTGTTAAAAACAGAAACGGCAAGTATTACGAAGAACTGGAGAACAGGAAGCGAAGGAGAGAGGGAGGGATTAAACCAAAACGAGGAATGCCCTGGTGTAATTTTGGGGACCACAGGCAATAGAGGCGCGGACTGTGGGTGGCCACACCTATTTAGCCTATTGAGGATGAACCGTGACTACTGTTCCCAAGGATGCCCACAAATTGCGCAGATGCAGGGAGAGGAGGTTCTCGCTTGCTATAAGAAGGGTGGATCACTTAAGAACTATAAGATACACTAGCTTAGATGTTTTATCAGGAAACTCTCTGGAACCAGTCTCGAGCCAATAGCAACTAGAAACATTACAGGTAAGATGGTCTTGGATAGGATTCAATGCAGAATATGCTTTATTTACGCGGGATAGCAGTCTCCAGGCAAATGCAGCATCAAGAAGAAGAAACTGTGGTGGCGTGACTCTTGGAGTTTCTGCACGCACGCGCATTCATGGCGCAATAGTTTTGCACATTGTCTGCTTGTTGTTTACGTCTGAAATAGTCTGCAATCTAAGCCCATGACGGTGCAAAGTCTGTGGATTGGCTTCCAGCTTTGCTAAGCATAGCACGTGGGCTGTGGAATTTTACCCATCCTTAGGAAATGCTGTCTTGGCTGTGATTGCCACGGCACCAGTTTCTACTTGCAGTAACGACTGCACCCTCTTCCCAACAAGTTAGCCACGCTTCCCCGCGCTCCCCTCCCTTGCACCGAAGAGCATAGTCGTATCCGACTGTCGAGCTCCACTGGTGCTGCTAACTCCCGCAGATGGACGCCGGAGGCGACAGCTGCAAGCACACAAATGCGGAAAGTCGCAGTTAGAAAACAAATTAAGAACCTCTGCCAGAAATAGAAACTGCTAAAGCGCCACAGCCATTAACTCGTGCTGCACCTGCGCTAGGCGGGCTTGTAGGGCCGGCGCCCGAGCCTTATTAGCCGCCAGCATCTCGCGCAGCTTCCTGATTTCGTGCCAGTTTGCCTGCGCCAACGACTCACGTGCCACGTCGATGCGTGAGGTACTGGCAGAAGATGGGCCCAGGTGGCGCGTCGGGAGTGGCGTCAACGACTCGATGGCAGTATGTGCTAGTGGTGGCGATTCCATGGCGGCCGGCTCAGCAGTCTCCGGCTCAATTCCAGGTGACTCGACAGCAGGGGGTAGACGTACCACGTCCCATTGTACGCCGCTGGACGCGTTGTCATCGATAGAACTGTCTCCGACGTCGCTGACCCACGACTCGGTAGACGCAGTTGGCAAGCTGTTGCGGCTAGCGGCGCTGCTGCTGCCTCGGCTGTCGGAGCGAGCGGATACGTCGGCGTGATCAACTCCCAGACGCAAAAGGAAGGAGTGGTACTTGTATAAGGCCGGGCGGTGCGATATGGTGATCAGCGTAACTCCCAGACGCTTGGCGTGCTCGTAAATCAGCCCTTCGACGTCGGCACTCACAGCGCTAGTGCACTCATCAAGCACAGCAAAGCGCGGTAGGTGGTAGAAAAGGCGTGCCAGGTTGATGCGCTGCTTCTCGCCGCCGCTGAGCACGTCACGCCACTCCTTGCGCGCGCTGAAACCGCCCTCGCGCGGCGGCAAATACGCCAGATGAACGGCGTGCAGCACTTCTAGCAGCTCCTCGTCTGTGCGTCCCAGTGCCAGCATCTGCGCGTGTGTATGGGGGTAGATTACCTGATCGCGCAGGGTACCCAGTGGCAGGTATGCGCGCTGTGGGATGTACACGATCTCTGCAGGGTCCGGGCGCTCTACAGCACCGGCGACCACCGGCCACAGTCCGCTGAGCACGCGCAGCACGGCAGACTTTCCCACGCCATTAGGACCAGCTACCATCCAGTGCTCGCCGCGCCGCACGTTCCAAGTCAGCCGCCGAACCAGAAGCTCGCCATCCGGCGCCACGATCGGCACATGCGTCAGCCGCACCCCGTCGATATCCTCGTACACTGCGCCACGCCCGCCGTGCCGCAGCGCATGTAATGCGCTGAGCAGCGAGTGCACGCGCTCTGTGTGGCCGGCAAGCTCCATAACTTCCTTGATGGCATACATCATGCGCCCGCCGGCGTCCGACAGATTCACCAGAATGCGCTTGTTCGTCACAAAGCGCTGTGTCCGCTGTCCACTGCTGCTGCTGCTGCTGCTGCTGCTGCTGCTGCCTATCTGCAGAAAGAACGGCACTGCGCACACCAGATACCCAAACGCCGACCATGTGTACTTAATCACCATGTCTTCCAGCATTACGTGTCCGATCTTGCGCCGCGCAACCCCGCGCGCTTGCGCAACAAGCCGCGCCAGGCTACCCTGCAGCTGTTCGGCCTCACGTTGCTCGCCGCGGTAAAATGCAATCTCTTCGGCACTGGCGATGACGCGCGAGTGATGGGCGCGGAACTCGCCCTCCAGTCGTGCCCGCGCCGCCGCCATTCGCCCAAACGCCGGCGTGCATGCGCGCAGCAGTGCTGCCGTTGCTACGTACATGGCGAACATGCCCACGGTTCCCCGCAGCCCCACGCCGCGGACTAATTGCACATTGAAGATCACTGCATCTAGCGCCGGCTTGCCCAGGCTTGATAACAGCGCTGCAAGCCGTGTGCTGAATCGTGCAATGTCTGCGGTGATAAACTGGTCAGGGTTTGCCACACGTCCGCCCAGCGCCTGCAGCCGGTAGTAGCTGAGGTTATCGTGCAGGTACAAGTCGTGTACGTACTGCGTCAGTCGCGTGCGAAACGCTAGCGCTAGCTTCGTTTCGAGAAACCGAATCATACTGTTCGTATATGTTGCTGGGATAGCAATTGCAAACCATGAAAGAAGCCCTGCCAGGAACCGCCGCCCCTGCCCGCGCACCAAATGCTTGACAATTTTACCGTCCAGCTCTGCTACTACCACGCTCAACCACGTGCGCAGGACCAGGAACAGCGCCTGCATCGCCATAATCGCTACCTCCTTGCTGGCCAGTTTAGGTAGGATAATGCGCAGCACGCCGCGCAGCTGCCGGAGAAACACCCCGTCTAGTCGTCCCGTCACCCTCTGTCCGCTCTCTGCCACCGCGGTCTCTGATTCAAAGTACGGCGCATCAGCGTCGAACTTTTGCTCTCGCTCGTCAGCTTCTGTCCACTGTCCGCTGGCATAAGCTCCACCGCGTAGGTTGCGCATGCTCGCCGTGCTCAGCGCAGTCCCCAATGCCGCCATGCTCCGTTTTGCCTTCTCCGCCGTCTGTCGGTGCTGCGTGTAGCTGTATGCCACCAGCGCCAAAGACACAGCGGCTGCTGCGCCCAGGGCTCGTCCAGGAAGACCTGCTCTTGTCGGCTTTGAGTTTACTGCCGGCATGCTTGTCTTGTTATCTATTGTACAGTTATTCTGAAATATGCAAAACGATAAAAATACAGGCCAGAGCATGGAGGATAACTCGACGCTCTGTTGCCAGAAACAACACCACGCCTTTCACATGGGTTTTTCATATTCACGTGACTATACATGCATTTATCCGCCAACCTGAACCAAGCGCAGCCAAGCTGGGTTGAATGCGCCAATGCGTGAGTGAATTGAGAGAGCCACGCATAAGCGCCTGTAGAGCCTTTGTGGCGATCCATGGTCTCAACAGCCCACTCTAGCTACGTCTTTTGCCTCTGCTTTATTTCTCTGACAATTGCCAACCGTC
The DNA here is from genome assembly GCA_002705745.1 of Coemansia reversa NRRL 1564. Taxonomy (NCBI): domain Eukaryota; kingdom Fungi; phylum Kickxellomycota; class Kickxellomycetes; order Kickxellales; family Kickxellaceae; genus Coemansia; species Coemansia reversa. The sequence continues at coordinate 124,616 of KZ303505.1, forward strand.
TTTAATTTCTGCTTAGTTAATTTTTAAAGGCAAAAAGAAAGGCCTCCACTTCTTTTATGATAGCATCCAGGGCAACGCCTAGACTAGAAAAGGTGCTCAGCAGACGCTGTGGGCTATTACCACTGCCTTTGATCACACATAACCAAGGAACGTGGCGACGGCATCTGAAGACCCAGACTGATGAGCGCAACTGGCATCTGGAGGCCGCTGTGGCGTTTGATATTGACGGGGTGCTTGTCAGGGGCAAGCATGCGCTTGACGAGGGACGACGGGCGTTGAGGATTCTCAACGGTGACAACGCGCTGAACAAGCGCATTCCATTTGTGCTGATGACCAACGGTGGTGGCGTGTCGGAAGCTTCCAAGGCGGCGGACATATCGCGGCTGATGGGCGTAGAGATTGATGCCAGACAGGTGGTGCTGTCGCATTCGCCTATGCAGGGGCTCGCTGCGCGCTATTCCAACGACCATGTACTTGTTGTTGGCGGTTCCGGGCACCGCTGCGCCGACATTGCGCGTGCGTATGGGTTTCGTAATGTTAGCACACCCAACGATGTCGTGGCCTGGCGTCCTTCGGCCTGGCAGTTTATGCGTCCACCTGAAGGCTGTCAGCTCTCGGATCCAGGTCTTGTACGCGACTACGCTCGCGATCCGTTTCGGGCCGTTATGATGCTGCACGACTCTTTTGACTTTGGCCGCGACCTACAGATAGTCACCGATGTGCTCCGCTCGCGCGATGCGACCCTTGGTGCGGAGTTTATCAACAAACAGAGTGTGCCGCTGTACTTGTCCAACGCTGACCTGATTTTTAGCAACGAGTACCCACAGCCGCGCTTTGCACAGGGCGCATTTCATGTGTGCCTGCGTGCCATGTGGGATGCGCTGACAGGCGGCGCGCCGCTTGAGCACACGCGCTTTGGAAAGCCCTTCACTGTGCAGTACGACTTTGTCGAGCGTTTACTTGACCAGCTAGCTCTACGTGCTGTGCCCTCAACCGACGTGGCCCAGCTCCGCAATGAGCGCCGTGTATATGCCATTGGTGACAACCCGGCTGCCGACATTGCCGGAGCCAACGGTGCCGGCTGGACGTCAGTGCTAGTGCGTACGGGCGTGTTCAACGGCGGACCCGGCACAAACGACCCTGCGAACCCTGCCACAATGGTTGTCAACCACGTCGAAGATGCGGTGGGCTGGATTGTCGCCGCAGAGCTTCAGCGCATCAACCGGACAGCAGCAGAAGCGCCTGCATCAGGGGCCTAGACCATCTGTTTTCCGCAATATACATTGGCGATCGCTGGATGTTGTTGTTGTTGTTGCCAAGAGCCAAGCCGGGCAGTGGTGGTGGGGGGGGGGTTGGGAGATGGTGCGACCCCTGCGATCGATTCGAGACTTTCTTACTGCCTTCTGTTGTGCAAAGATGCGCCGTAATTCTCCCCCAAGCACCCCCCCCCTTTTCTGTTTGCCACATTGATAGAAGGTAAATACCATCTCCCAGGTTTCGGAGACTGTTGACTACTCTTTCTTCGGTTCTCTAACTTTCTTGCTCACTGTTACTTTTAGCTATTTTTGTTATGCGAACGAGTCCAGCCAGCGTATGATCCATCAGCTGTAACTCCGACTTGCGCGCGTGACCATTAATTAAATACCCTCATTTCCTTGCTTTCTGATGAGCGCACCATACACTCTACCTGAGATAAAGACGCATATCTCGTCTGGCCCTTCTTCTGAGACGCCAGAAAAAAGCTTAACAGTTCCTGAACTCGAACACGAAGAACATCCACTTGCTCCGGCTGGGTCGGTGCAGCAATATGAGGACAGCCTGGGCACCCCCGAGTCGTTCTATGATGCAGAAGAGACCCCATACCCGCGTTTGCTTCGCTTTGGGCCATGGTGGAAGTTTCACAGCTCAGGAGACACTTCGCAACCAAAGACTCGCATACTCCCAAGTGTAGCCGCCATAACAATGCCCATCACCGTGCTTTTTGTCTTAACCTCGGTTGAGGCAAACTGGGTTCAGTCTGCTGGCGGGTTTAATGGGCTCCGTCTGGAAAAGGGCGGCGGGTACGTTGCGGGCAACGCAATCGCTACGGCACTGGCGTTTCTGAGCGCCGTAACCATTGGCATGCGTAGCATAGACAGCTTTCGGCGCTATTTTACTTTACGTGTGGCAATGTTTCTCCAGGTGCTGGTCAACCTGCTTCTCGGCGCAGTGTGCGTATTGACTGGTGCTATCTACCAGCGCAACAACATCAACTCTAAGCACGTGTGGATTACACCCGAATACCCATGCATCTATGTGGGTGCCGCTCTGGCCTTATTCCAGGCTGTGCTTTTGCTTATAGACTATGCGACCACCCCTAATTTTAATCTCCGTGGCCATGGCTACGGCGGCGTGTCCATGCAGTCGGCCATCTTTCTGTCCAATGTCGTTGCTATCTGGACAGGCTTTGGTTCGCTGGTTTTTTCGAACGTCGAGACTAACATCTACTGGCATCCTTACAACAGCTGTTTCAACGCCTGGGTGCTGCTTATAACTACTGGCGCCACAGTCCTCAACTTCCAAACCACAAACAGTAAGATATTCATATTCTTCTGGCTACCTATTGGCCTGTTAATAATGTTTGTCTTTTTCTGGTGCTTTGGCTTTGGATTTGTCCAGCGCTTTGACGAGAAGCCCTTGCGCCGAATACGCGAGCACGAAGACCGTCTGCGCTCTACATACCGCGAGATGCGTCGCGATGCTCGGGGAAACAAGGAGCTTGAGCTCCATCTCCAAGCTCGCGTTGGTGCCCTACAGCGACGTCTGGTTTTTCTTGAGGACCAGCGTTTGCGCTACTTTTGCATGCTTTTTGTCGTCGGCGTGCTGCTTAAAATTTGCAGTTGGATTCTAGCCTCCTTGATATTTACGCGCACCGAGAGCGACTGGTCGTACTGGGACTCCATGGTCTTTCTATTTTTTACTTTGCTGACTGTTGGCGTCCAGGGAATGGTTCCCTCTTCCTCTACCGGTATGCCAATGTATCATGCATACACCTTTCTTGATATACTATGCACTGCTGCTCTCGACACGCTGCTCCTGCACATTCTATGGAACCTTGCTCCATGGCCCCGCTACATAGGTTTTGGTCGCTCAGTTTTAGCCTCTGTTTCTGACAAATTTATGCGGCGACACCGACATGTTCATGAAAGTGAGATTGGAATTGAACAAGCCTCACCCGCTGCACCGCGTCCCTATGCCCCTGATTATGATGTTTTTTCTGCCCATCACTCTGCGGACTTTTTAGAAGATGCTGCCAATGTTGCCACTCGTTTGCGCACTTTGCTGGTGCAGAATGCTGCTAGCGAAACCGATTTACGTGAGTACGACGACATGCTTAAGGCTCTTGAAACCCGCATTGACCACATCCATATGCACGAAAAGTCTCCAAGTTAGCATTATTATCTCATGCGACCTCAATTAACTAAACCACTTGCATTAATAGATACAGAGTATATACAGCCTCCATAAAAAATACTTTTAATAGAAATATTGTTAATTTGCATTATAACAGATAGCCAATTATCTTTTCATAATATTGCTTGGTTATTATACATTTAACTTTTTCTGCTTTGTTTAATAGTTTTTACAAAAATATACGCAATGAAAGTCCTGCCATGTTAAATACCGTAACTAAAATAAAATAATTAGTTGACTTCAAAACTTGGTAATGTTAATGGTTGCACGCTGACAAAATACCAGGAACTATTGCTGTGCATTGCAGCTTATAGTGCAGCCAACCATATTTTTAACAAAATTGTTTTGGCCATGATTAACTTTGTAATAGAGACCTTTTAAAAGGTTTTACAGAAAAATTTTAAAGTCATCGTGACTAATAAAATTAGTTTTTATTATAGCTTTCGAAGTATCAATGCTAATTATAACTGAATTGGCCTGTCTATTTGTAATTAATATAACTTTGTTTTCTTGCATTAACAAAACATGGAGAATTTCTCGGGATTTTAACTGCTAGACAGTGAATTTGTGGACGAGGACTTTGCTTATGAGTGTGTAGCTGAGCTTGTAAATATCTTGGCATGTTGTAAGCCTAAATAATAATGCAGCAACAAGTATTACATTGTAATTTGCAAGAACATTACACCGTAGGCTTCTGATTTACTACAATTAAAACAAATTAAGATTTATTCGTTCTATACTAGCATCAACTATACTATGTGAAGATGCTGTTTTTTTAAAACTCAGTTGCATTTAACTTACCCCCAAGCAAAGCAGTTGCTTAGTGTGCTAAGGATACCCAAAGTCATTATTACAACAACTGGATTGTACTTATCAGTATTTGAGGGATTGCTAGTACTGTTTTATGGCTATCGCGGACCAGTCAGCATAAGGTTATTGCAATGCTATTTAAGAGAAGTGAATCTGAAATATACAGCATATATCTGTATATGCTGTTTTTTTTATTTATAATAACTAGAGACATCTTCTAGATATTATCAAGCTCATGTTTCAAATTGCAGAACTTCTTTTAGAACAAGTAGCAGAAAAACCCCAAATAAACCAAATAATTGGGTTTTTAGATGGAAAGTTTGTTGCAATCCTGCGGCCAAAAGCCCAACAAAAAGTATACTATTCTAGGTATAAAAAGCGTCATAGTTTGTTGTTTCAAGCTATTGTAACTTTAGATGATATGATAGCATATCTATCACCTGCATACCCTCTTATCCAATTATCCTAGTCAAGCCAGGAGTTTTTATTTATATGGGCAACTACAAGCTCAGCTAAACTATAATAACAATCAAAAATTTGTTAATGGTGACAGCATAATCCTTGTGTGGAAGTGTTTTATCTCATTATTATCCTAATATCTCTCATTAAACACTTTCATCAGTAAAAACGACAAACTTTAATGCAGTTATGTCTGTTGTTCGCAACGTCATGTGGTTATCGCGTAATCGCTTACTTAAAAATATATGTTAATCGGGAGCTAGTAATATTCAAATAATCTATGCTCCGAGTTAGTGTTCAATTACTTTAGAAGCAATTGAACCTAGCATTTAGTAACTTTTATGTTTTTTCTCTGAGGGATTCTAGATTAGAACCCTCATTACTTTTCTTATAGTTAGTTTCTACATAAATCCAGTAGTCAGTAACTCCGGGAGTCGGGAATAACATTTATTACTACACACTAGTTCCGACAACATTTGTAGAACTACAATGTCAAGGCATACAATATTAATTAAGCACTCATCTGCGCATATCAACCAGTACTTTCCACAGTTTAAAAATACTAGTGTGTAGTGGGTCTCTCAAACAGATCCTCATGTTATTTTTACTGTATGTGTGCTACTAAGAAATTTTTTAGTAATATTGAATAGCTGGAAGCATGCATATAATAAATACAGTGTCAGCCCTTCTAGCCTTAATGAATATTTCAGACGAAGCTAGTAGCATGGTCATTTCTAGGCACACATTATGTTAATTAGGTTATGCTTATCCTGTCTATAAATAAGTATTGTCTGCAGTCTTTTTTTCTTGGGGGGGGGGGTTTAAGAACACGCTATTAAACAATACATTTTAATAGTATCCTACCATTCTATTTTACATACTTCTGTAGAGCACTACTTAAAATAAAATATTTTTAAATAACCTAAGCCATTATGGAGAGTTGGCAATATAGTTTTCCATATTGCTGCCACAGTAGTATATGTTTCCAGTAGCGCTCTTATTAACTATTTGTGTTAGTATTAAAATTATAAAATCTAAAGAAAAAAGAGAAAATAATATTTACTTTACATTTAAGTCTAATTCCAGATAGAAAGTCAAAAACCTTATTCATTAGCTTCTGAACAAAATACAAGCTAAATGGCATATTAGAGTACTATTAAAAATGTATTTTTTTAGCAGTTTTTGAAACTCAGATTACCATTTCAAAACACATATAATTTGCTTCTCTAGATTTATGACAGATCCTCTTCTATGGAATTTTAGCTATTATGATGAAGTTAGAAATGTAAACCTAGAAGTGGCCAAAAAAAAACATATTGATTGTTGCCATCATAGTAGGAATGAAAATGGTTTGTGTTGTCATTAAAAAAAATTTAGTAATGTTTAAGAATAGCTTTTCTAAAATATATTGTTAAAAGAAAATAATAATAACACTAAATAATAAAAACATTTAAACTTCTTTTGCCACCCCATGGAGACGAATGTTGAAAAATTATATCAATAAATATTAAATGTCTGAAAATTTGTGGCGGTTGTTTATGTTTGCAGTTTTCTATATTTGTCTACACTTGCAAGTAAAGTTCTTGTTATTCCGGAGTGGGGGTAGATGTCAGGCAGACTTAGAGCATACTAAAACTAACCAGATGGACAATATGTTAGTCCCTAGGGTGATATAATATTCTACTCTGTAGAGCTTTAAGGACAGATCTACTCCACATCCTATAAATTTTATAATAAATTTTATTTGTGTAATTAATAAAACAACAGTATCATTATTGATAATGATGAATAAGACTTAAGGGAGAGTTGATTTTAAACTGAAAAAAACCAAATGGTAAAATTGGTGATCAGATATCTAAAAATTTACTGAAGACCATGAATACTCTTTGAAACATTCGAAATTTTGTTTGAACTGCATGAGACTAGTTGAAACCATATGTTTCAACTGACATAAGTCTAATTGTTTTCAGTCAGCTATCTAAATATCCTAGATAATCATTATTTTTATTTGATTTTTTAATAGTAAGCAAGAGTTCAAAAGATACTTTTCATATATCGGCTATGTCTAGTCAGGTTAACTTAACTTCTAAATAGTGTCTGTAGTCTTTGGTTATTCACTAGCATTTTTTAACATTTCTAAGGTAGCTATAAACCTTGAGTTGTGTTCAACAACTGTATCTATAAATATTCCTTTCAATTCGGTAAGTGTCGTCTTATTGCTAGAGTTGATATAATCCCTACATTTTTCACTAGCCTTTTCATAGATTCCCTCCAAGTAGAATTTTCTTATTATTCCTACAGTATAATCGTCTAAATCCGAGTTTAACCAATCTTCAATTACTCTATGTAAATCTTTTTTTACCTGATTTTCGGCATATTCGATTACATCATATTGAAATAGTTCATAATTATCAATATATATAGTTCCACCAGGATATATAGTATCAGTTTTCAGTGCACAAAACCGGTAGAAAATACATTTATTGTTCTGGCTATTTTTAGTTTCATCATAATTGACATTATTTTCATTATTGGTAAATTCACCATCTGTAAGTGAAGAAATCTGACCTAGAAATATTAAAGTGCTACTTAATTCGTTTTCTTTTGCTAGCCTTTTCTTAACATATTTTTCTGATAACTTTCTTCTGTAGGTAAAGCCTTTAGACTTAATTTCAGGTTGATAGACATAATATATATCAACCCGTGTTTCTTCCCCAGGTGAAAAATCTATTTTACTTTCAGATATTTGGCCAGTCATTGGGACAGTTTAAAACTGCAATACCTCAAGTGCTTGAAATAATAATAAAAACGTAAAAAAAGAAGTTAATGTATTGATCAAAAAGAAAAATAGAGATTTAAAACAAATGGATGAATAACAGTGATGAATTCTAGCGACTTTATGCTTTAAGTCAACTAATAGTTTTAAAAGACACACAAAAATCAGACTTCATTTATTGTTTGTTTGTACATGTCGCCTATAAAGTGTGAGACTACATGTTTAATTAGAGTTTTTTGTTTATACTGGCCAATTGTATTAGCAATTCGCCATTTATTCTACTAAGTAAAGCAGTTTAGTCTACCTTTGCTTTGACGGTTTTCTTTGTTTTTTTTTTCTTTATTCTGGAGTGTGACTGTGTTTATTTAGTTTTGATAATTATTCAACATGAGCTTTTTCTATGTTTCTTGGAATTTTTTTGCGATGCTTGATTAGATCTTTTTAGCACTCTAAAAATAACAGTTAATAAGCATCAATTATCTGCACACACTAACACTGTAACATTGAGAAGCGCCGTGCCGCAACATCCATGATTGTGCTTTTAAATGCATTGCTTTATTGTTTTTAAAAGGCGCGTATATTAAAAAAAAATAGAAATAGAAGATGCCAGTCAATTATTGTATTGAAAAGTTGGCATATGGATAAAAAAAATTTTGTGGTAACTAGTATGGTGGGCGTTCATCAAAAAAAAAACCCAATGTATAATAGGTTTATGTAGAGGGTATCGTTTACAAATAGGTAGTAGAAACATCGTGCAATGTGTTTGCATTTGTTTTAAGCTGTAGACCGTGGAACAAAAAGTAGCTAGTGGCTATTATCTATGTCATATTACATATACAAAAGTAGCAGTCAACAAACCTGGAAGTAAAGGCCAGAAAGTAGTTAGCAACAGCAACTGAAAATATATTGTTGATGTGCGCACGCACTTTTTTGTTTCCAGACACGGAAAGCAAATAGCAGTTAAATAGATAAAACGGCAGTCTATTTACACACTATATACGTGTCAAGCAACATCCCGAATAAAGTGCAATAAAAAACTTACTGCATACTCAATTCTAACAAGTCAATACAAGAGCCACCATACAGAATAGCACTCATTGTCAGATGTCCACATGGTGAAGGCAAGGTTTATGCCAAAAATGGATAAAAAGTTTAAGAGAAAATAAAAGAGAATTGGACAAGAGAGGTGATACCTCTAGCGCTTGTCACAAGTAATATTCCTGCTGGGGGGGGGTTTCCAATTTTTATTGCCAGCATTCCGGATGTCGAAGTGCAAATGGCATCCCCGCCCACAGCAAAAAACACATTGCACCCTCATGACGCAAACCCGTAATGCTGATTACCACGAAAAATAAGTTTAGCCAAACATTAGGAGGGGGTGTAGCATAAAAATTGTATTCTGCTCTCCACAACAGCTCAATTCAATTTATTTTGTAGACACATTTTTTGTTCAAGTAGATCACGGTATTCGACAAATGTCTGGACGTCAAGGTGGAAAGAAGAAGCCTCTAAAACAAACCAAAAAGGGTGCAAAAGAGCTGGATGATGATGAGCTTGCGTTTAAGAAGCAGCAGCAGGAGGAGAAGCGCAAATTGAAGGAGCTCCAAGATAAGGCCAAGGGTCGTGGCCCATTATTAAGCGGTGGTATTAAGAAGTCTGGCAAATGAAATTCTTCTTTGTGACACAAGCAAGGGCCGAAAATCAAGCTCCAGCAAGCCTAACTAAACGCATTTTGATTGTATATTTTTTTCGCCATAGAATAAATAACAACGCTACGTGTCTCCACTGTTGCTACTGGGCGTCGGCTCCTGCCGCTGTGCAAAGCCTTGGCGGCGCTGGCTTTTTGCAGACAGCTTTGCTGCAATGTTAGGATTCGGCGCATCATAAGAAAACTTGCGCGAGTCCAACTGCAATGTCACCGGACCGTCATTAACCAGCGCCACCTGCATCATGGCGCCAAACTCGCCAGTGGCTATCTTGGCAGGATCATATAGCTTTCCTAGCTGCACCACGAGATCGTCAAAGACCTGTCGTGACTCGACGGATCGCATCGCCTGATGAAAGTCGGGCTTCATGCCCTTGGTCGTTTTGCCATACAACGTGAATTGAGACACACATAGTATCTCCAGTCCTTTGTCTTGAACGCTCTTCTTCCACATGCTGCCGCTACTTTCGTCATCATCAAACACCCGCATGCCTATGATCTTCTTTGCTATATACTCCATATCCTCTCGTGTATCCTCCTGGCAGATCCCCACTAGAACACAAATACCTGGTCCAATTGCTCCCACCACTCGATCGCCAACCGTCACACTGGCCTGAGCCACCCGCTGCAGTACCGCTCGCATGGCTGAGGTTTACAAAGCAGAGAAGCAATAGAGTATGTTAGTAAGATTTGTCGGACGATTGATATGCGAAGCATGTGTAGCTGAATTGTACTCTTAATTACTAATACATCCGCGCTTATGACTTTACACGTGAAGAAGCTGGTTTAAATGCATTTCAAGGAACAACAGTAAGGGCCAATGTTCTAGTGAATAGATGTATCCATCTGGAAAATCAAATCTTCTTCGTCATCCTCATCCGCGACATCTGCAGTGTTCGATGATGTATTCTGAGATTGAGAATGCTGTTCTCGACTGTCTCGGCCGATTGGCTGCAGCTGCTGTTCCTCACGCTCAACCCGGCTTCGTGGTATGATAAACGACAGCGGGGGGAAATTGGACCGTAAGCGATCACCATTATCGTACCGCGGACCAGTAGCGCGCCGCTCTCTACTCACAGAAGCACCATTGGCACGCGGATAAACAGTCAACGCTGCCTGCGACGGCGTCGATGGAGTTGAGCGTGGGGCTTTCATAAGTCTACCCAAGCCATCGTCCGCGGCACTAAGCAGCGCGCCGAGTTGACTGCCGCCGGTTGCCGTAAAATCGCTCCGGTATGAAAACGGCCTCGCCTCGGGGCTGGTACGCATTGATGGTGCACGACCAATCCTGGGCTGGGATAGCAAATGCGGCTGATGCTGCTGCGCATAGCCGCCCTGGAGCAGCCCAGGCTGGTGAAAACTCAAGGGCTGAGGCGTGGTCATGCGTGGCGCAACCCCGAAAATTAGCTCCGGTACGTGCGTGACCGGCTGTGACTTTCCCCGTACACGCGGTACATTTGGCTGAGCCGCTTCTGCCGCGTCTTTCTCTTCTGTACTAGTGTCAGTTCGTAAAGTTTGTCTCGTTTGTTGCCGTGGCCTGATGTGCTCTGGATTGGTGTGTGGAATGGTCACTGGACGCGGCAGCGGATGCTCACGTTCAAGGTCAAGCCCCGGCGCCGCGCTGCGCATGTGAGCTCTGTTGCCGGGAGACAGAAGTGGTAGATGAGCAGAAGCAGCCAGGGCCTCTGAAGCTTCGCCCTCGGTCTCAATCGACAGTCCATCAAATGCCTGGCGGAGCAGGTCAACATTGCCGCTGCTCTCAAGCAGCTCTGCCATCGATGGCGGCAGTTCTCCTGTGCTGGTTGATGCCAGCGCAATACTGGGCGGGCGGCTTCCACTTAGCCGACTCCCACTACTCCGTAGCGGGTTGGGCATAGCCACGCGGCGAAAGGGCGAGCCCGATATGTCGCCTCCATCTGCCATGCTGCCTGTGCCAACATCCTCGGGTGTGGATTCTAACGCACGACCTCGTGAGATAACGCTTTTCTCCATATCGCGCGATATACCGCTAAATTCGTCCAGTATACCCTGGTATTTTTTCAGCGGCCCCCCGCCTAAAAATCTAGATGTTTCGTCAGCAGATCCGCAAGAGGGTCCAGGCGGGGCAGATTTTCTGTGTCTGCGCGACGCCGTGCTAGAGGGCGACAAATGCAGCAGCGGCGGAACGCTGGATGGCTCAGTAGTTTGATCTTGCCCAGCCCCAGTCTCTGCATTTTCCCGCAAATGCGACTTTCTTGTAGGTGAGAATTTGTGGCTGTATACACGAAGTGGTTGTTTGGCATCTAACATGCGGATAAAGTCGCCAATATCCTGCAAGTCCCGATTGGGACTCACCGACTCTATACGGTAATCATGACCTCTGCGCTCTTGTTGCTGCTCCTGCGTGGATGCAGACCAAACCTGACCTTCAATGATGGTGTGGCGGCGCGACATTCCTGTGGTATCATGTGGTGCAGCAACAGCGGCTGCGCGTGGGCGATCTGTTGCTGAAGCACCAAGAACAGGCAGGTGTCGACGCACCATGCTGGCGCGGCGGTTTCCAAACGAGCTCGATAGACGACGGCTGTGGCTGCTGTTGACAGTGCTAATAGAAGACGGCGACTCTGACAATTTGGAAGACGGGTGCTCCGGACCGGGCAGAATGCTGGGTGCGTGCAAGGCAGCGTCGTGTGCAACAGTATATCCTCGACGACGAGCCGTATCCTCCGATACGGGCGGCAAAGAGCCACTGCCTGTTTCGTTTCCTGACATCCCTGCCAGCGTGCTAATGTCGGCAAATGCACCGATTCCCAAGGCCGGCGACTCGGACAGTGAAGGCGACTTGAACGGTGCAATGCCCAATCCCGAGCGGCCAACGGCAATGGAGCCAGCGCTGCCCGACGATATGGAAGGGATGCTAGCTATGCCAGGTTTTGGCGGCGATCGAGAATCGGATGTATATGACTCGAGACCTGCTCCAGCAACCCTACCAAACAGCTCGAGCTGGCGGTGGGGCTCAGTTGGAGACAGCGAGCCTCCCAGACGCCTGAGCATGACGTTGCGGTGCAAAGTGGATGCAGAGTCGGCAATGGCAACAGTGCCACTGCCGCTTGAGCCGAGTCTGATTTGGCGATGGTCGTAGCTGTGAGCACGGGCGCTACTACTGCTGCGCCCGCGACTACTATGAGCGTCGGTGTGGGTACTGCCGTGGCTATGCAGCGCCTGGGCTGAGCCAGCATTGGAACCAGCAGCAAAAGTATGGCTTCTAATGGAATGGATAGCGCCTGCATTGTGTAATGCCACGTTGTTGGGCGTGTGCCACTCGGAGGAGCGGCGTACAGAGGCGCGGCGGTGGACATTAGTGTCAATGCGACTGGGTAGCGACGATGATGCGCCAATGCTCAGCGGGCGAGCGCGAAAGGGGTTGACGGAGGGCATAGCCAGGCTGCGGTCGTTACCCAGCGAAGACCCCTGCAATGGGTGTTGATGGTTTCTGACAATTGCAGCAGCAGCAGTGGCAGCAGTAGACGTGCGCTGCAGGGTGGCCGCGTCAGACCATAGTGATGCTGGCAGCACAGACTGTGGGCTGGTAGCGGCCTGTGGCTGGTTAGAGTTGCGTGACGGATGCAGTGAAAAGTTGGAGCCGCTACGAGAGCTTAATGTTGGTGTAAAATAAGTATCATCGGCAGCACCAAAAGCGGCAAGACTTTCGTGCGGTAGCAGGCTGTGGGGTGCGGTGCTGGAGAAGAGACACTCACGGCGGTACTGCACGCCCATTGAAAACGTTCCCATGGGGGTAGGCACGTGCTCAAAGTCGTGCGACTCTAGAAAGCACTCGGTGCCTGTAAGGCTGACGTCCAAGTCGATGACGCCATCACGCGTCGAGACTTCCGGCCGTAGCGAGCATAAAAGCGCCAACCCGTTCGGCGCTGCGGAGAGCTGCCGCGCCAGAGCCACACACGGCAGCAGATTGGCAAAGGCGTAGAGACTACGAAAGAAAACGATGGCGCGCTTATACACGCGTGGTAGATCAAGAGTCGGTGTGGCCGAAGCATCAGCATCCAAACTCAGCCGCCAGACTTCCAACACAATGGTCGACGCTCTTCGGCAGGGCCTGCTTTGCGGACTGCGCACGGGATCCGAGTCTGGCGCGCCAATGTCGAGATCCACGGTCCACGGACGACCATAGATGTCAGTAACCTGGAGCTCGTCACTGACCAGCACTCCCGATACATCTAGACATACCTCAATGTACATGGGTGGCGGGCGGCGCAAGTGCAGCTGGGAGCTGCCAACGGCATGGCGCCAAAACCTAGCTTCCTCCTTGACGGTGGCAATATCCTCCAGTTCTAGATTAAACCATCGGTTGATTCGCCGACCGCTGCTGCCGAGATCAGCGGCCGAACTGCTGGCACTCGACGCACACATAAGCGAGCTGCCTGATGGCCCTGTGCTCGCGCCGATCCCGCGCGGCGGCAGTGTGGCGTTAGTGCTCTCAATTTCACCGGAAGCCAATCGGAATCCCGCAGCGCCATAGCCACGAAGATGCGCAATCACCTGCGCAGTCTTTGAATAAAAGTTCTACACGTGCAAGAAAAGATAATGTGTCGCCATGAATAGAATAACGTGTAAATCAGCTGGAGCACACATGGATAAAGTCCGGGTAATACATACACGCATTTAGATAATGTGCCAGCAATTCCCCCTCAGCAGTCAAGGCTCTTCGTACGTAATAAGCTCAATGGCTGCGGCTGAAGGAAAAGTTAGTCCTGATTGCTGCGGCAATACTTACCTGTACGATTTGCTCACAACGAGAATCTCTTCCAGTATTACCAGTGTGTGCAGAGTGCTGCGGGAGTGAGTGAGTGACATCACCAGGAGCTCCTACAATCTCATGTCGTGTACCCAAGGGTGGTTTTTGCCGATTCCGAGCCTGACTACTCGGAACGCGCCTGATATTGGCTGGCAACGCATTTGCCGGAGCCGGGGCCGAGGCGCGAGAGCGTGCCCCCAATTCAAAAGATGTGCGAGTGGGTGACTGCGGCGCAGGATTACTACCAGGGTGCAGCATGCTGCGCAGAGATCCACCATATGGATTTAGCGACGGAGTGGGCGACGGCGAGGACGAATGGGAAGAATGCGAAGATGGCTGCACGGCTGCTATGGGTGTGCCTGTATTGGAAGGCAGTCTAGTGTGTGGATACTGCTGCGTCGCGTATGCGCGCCCGGCGGACTGGTTGCGTGCATGCAACGTATCTGACGAGCTACGGCGATTGTCTTGGGGCGCCTTACTATCAGCGCCGTCGGCTTCGCGTATACTGTCCGAGTGAGGGTTTCCGTGACTGGGCCAGAAAAACGAACGCTGTGACATTATGCGCTAAACTCCTCTTCCCTCCCTCGCGCGCGCACGAGCAAAAATTGTAGACGTAAAAGCAGACTATGCCTCGCTTCCTGTAACTCCTACGTCTAGTATAAAAAAATCCCACTACTTTCTTTTTTCCCTGTACCCCCTCCCTTCGAATGCTGTTTGTGTGAGCGCTCGGGTGTTGCACGGCTAAATAGAGGGTGAACCCCACCGTGCCAGCAAGGCTGCGGGTAGAGTTTTTTTTTTCAGTTGTTGTCCTGCTGCGGCTTGTTTATATTTATACTTTCCTGGACTCCTTTTCTACACGTGTTGCTATTACCGCCACTATTTATCTCAATGCCTCTGTTGCTGTTGCGTAGCAAAGATACAGGTTTGCTGCTTCAAGAAATTTTTACACTGGACTTTGGTGGTTATTATAGAAATACAAATGGTCACTAAAGCAATAACCACAGTTGATACAGAATAATAATGCTAGAGAAGAAAGAGTGTGTGAAAATAAAATAAAAAGACGTTCTCCCACCCAAGAGGAATAACAAAAGAAGAATATGTAGAAGTTTATGAAATTGCTTGCTAAAGGTAAAATACTACTTATTACAAGTGCACAGAGAAGGGAAGGGCGTGGGGACGAGAGGCAATGCCTGTGCCGAGAGCGGGGGTCAGCTTCTCAGCCAAAGTCTTGACGTCACGTGTGTGCGTAGGAAAACAGACACCCCGAGTACTTGGGAGTTCGGGCGAGAAGACTGACAGCGGTGCCATAACAGCTGGCAGCTCTGACGTGCCTCGGAGTGTTTGTACAGGAAAGCCCGGAGACGCACAGACCGGAGCCCGTGTAGCAACCAGTTTTCAAAGTGTCGCAAGAAAGCAGCATAAACTCGTCATTTTCCCTCTGCCTTACGATTTCTTAAAAGCAATCCACGTGGCCAGAGCTTCACCAACACATACTCACAGAACAACAATCCAACAAGCACACCATACAACCGCACGTGCAGAGTTTACTTTGTATTAATTCCGCCGAACAAAACAACAAGGCATATACTTTCGCCAAGTATAAAAAGGTCAAGCCTAGGAAGGAGATGGGTTACAGCGTGTATCTTAGCGCAAACAAGTTGGTACTTTTGGTGGCAATCGAGCAGTACTCGCGACACTATGACTGGGGGCCATCGACGCTGACAGACATGGCCCAATTTCTAGTGACGCAGCTTTGCGAACCAGCATGGATGGGTGACTGGAAGCGGGTTAGTAGGGCATTGGAAGACATCCACGTAGATACCGAAGACAGGACACTGCGCGAGATGCTTGTGGAGCGTGTGGAGCAGGTTCTGCAAAGCATCGACGCCTTGCATGGGTTTTTCGACGGCCTAGGACGGTTGGTAGTCAATGCCGACGCACGTCCAACGGAGGTAGACGACGACGTGACAACGCTGGATTCGGAGAGTCTCTTTGGAATATTTGTGCGCCGCTGCCGGTTGGCCTTTGACCAGCTCGAGTTCCAACAGGCAGGACAATTCTACGAGGACTGTCGCCAGGCGGTTGGAAGTCTCAGCTGCCAAAGCACAGCGCCCAGTGACAGTGGGGCGAGATTACTACCACAGCAGGCTGAGCTGGAGCTTCGGGAGAATGTGGAACAGCTTATCGGCGTCCTGGAGGCTGAAGCCGGTGCACCGCTACCAAAGTCCATGGAGCAGCAGATCCGCGAAACAGCAGCCCAATTGCACGGCCATGCGCGTCTGCACTACCTCAGTTACCTACACCATGTGCGTGCGGGCGAGAGCGAGCAGTCTGAGGCAGCACTACGGCGTTTCTTCGACAGCAGCAGCAACAGTAACAGCAGTGGGGGTGGGAGTCGTGCGGCGCACCAGTATGCGCTGTTGTACCTTGCAGCGATGCGCACACGTCTGGGCATCCACGAGGCAGCGCGACAGGCTCTGTCCGAGGCCACCCACGTGGCACGCGACTGCCAAGATCACACGTGTCTGCTGTTTATCGTGTGTTGGGAGTCGCGCCTGCAGTTGTCCTCGCTCAGTCACATCACCAAAGAGCGTCGACAGCAGCTACACTGTGCTCACGCGTCTTTGACAGCTCTGATCGATAAGGCTGCAAGTATGGATAACTACGAATTGCAGATCATGGGTCACTTGCAGCTGGCGGATCTCCTTGCATCAACGGTAAGCAGATAAATATTGTTCCTTGGATGAATGGGATGTAAGGATTAAAGTGATGTTAAAAAGACTAATTGGCAGAGACAACATTCTCTGTAGAAAGCCGACGCACGACTGGTGTTCAGAAGCCTTCAGCGGGCGCAGGCATTGGACGTTGAGCATGGCGTGCAGCGCCAGCGTGTGGCATGGCACCTGGCAGCAGCGCAGGCGTGGCAGCAGTATGGCAGCCCATGGCTGGCGCAGCTTAGCGTCCAAATGGCCCAGCACCACGGTAATGACAGCAGCGGAGCGGCACTGTCTGAGCGCGAGAGGGCCCAGGTTCTGCGCACACTGCTGCTTTGTGAGAGCGATCTCTGTGGTACTGTGGCCGCACGCCGACGTGCTGCTATCCAGTGGGGCTTCTCGGAAGCACTGTTTATTGACCCAGCGCTGGCCGACAGCGTGGTTGACGCTGTCGAATGGCTGGACGTGCGCGAGGAGCGCGGCGGAGGAACAGGAGCGGCACGGTTTCTGCGGTCTTCCAGCTCAGCAGCCGGCAAACTGTGTCGAGCACAGGGTCTGGTGGACAGCGGATATTTGAGCGAGGCGCAGGATATGCTGCTGTCGATTGTCTGTAGTCCAGACGCCACTGCTACAGCTGCAACGCAAGCAGCAGCGCAGATCATGCTTGCAGGACTGGATTAGGTGTAGAGGCGTTTCTCAGGCACTGCATCATATGTTCTGGCTCAGTTCCAGACCATTGTTTACATGGTTGCCCTTATCAGCATCTAATCTATAGGAGCTCTGCGCACGTGCAGATCGATCAAGCGCAGCGGACGGACCAGCTTGGGCGTATGCAGACATTGCAAGGGAGCAGATCGCCAGCGACTCCTCCCCACAATAGTGTTGTTGAAATAAAGAGTGTATTGCCAGAAATGCGACACGGGGAAATGCAGAAGAAAATGTATCTGGAGGGGATGTTTGGGAGTTGTTTAGAGGACCTCGGAGGCGGGCTGTTGCAGCGGTAGTGGACGGCGCAGCAGACGGCGGCGAATCTCGCCCATAACGCTGGCGGCCTCCTCACGGATGGCGGCAGCAACGGCAGAGTTCTCCTGGGCACGGCGGACCAGATATGGCATAACCTCATCAAGGGGGCCATAGGGCACGTACTTGTAAATAGGCAGCCCGTCGCGCGCCAGGGCGTAGCTGGTGGCGTCCTGCATACCCAGCAGCTGGCCAAACATGACAGGCTCAGCAGCTGTGTCGATGCGCAGCGAGCGCACCAGCCCCAGCGCACGGCAGATAGACTCGCGGTTGTGGGTGGCTACAAACAGTGCCGGTGGCACCTGCCCGGCAGTCTGGGAGGACGCAATGCGCTGCATAAGAAAGCGCACGCCGGCGTCGTACAAGTCGTGCGTGTCCTGCAGCGTCGCGTTGATGGGTGATGCGTAGCCCTGCGTCTGAGCCCGTGTACGCTCCAGCTCCATGTACGCGCCGCGCACCAGTTTGGCGGCAAAGCGCCAGCCTTCGCGTGTAGCACGTTCGGTGTCGCTGCGTAGACGCTGCAGCGCGTCTACACGGTACATCTGGTACGTGTTAAACACTAGCGTCGCGCCGACGCCATTGAATTCGCGCTGCAGCACGTGTGTCACATGGTCGATCATTGGCTGGAAATACGTGTGTTCGGCGTCCACCATTACACGCACGCCCTTTGCGGCGGCCTGCTGCACTACAGCACGTGCGCGCGCAACCAACCGCTCGTAGTCCTCCACGTCAGACTCTATGGCGCCGGGACCCGTGCCCGTGCGCAGATACAGCGGCCGTGCCAACGGGTTGTCCATGCCAAGTGCCATCTGCACGTCCACCCAGTCGACCTGCCCGTCGCTGTCACCGTCCACCATAGCAAACAGACCGCTGGCCGATGCCACGCGCCCGCCTCCTGGCATCGCCGCCAGTACTCCATCGCGGAACTGCGCAAAGTCCACGCGGCCATCGCCGTCCGCGTCAGCTGCGGCAAACGCCTGCTGCAGCGCAGCCTGACCCGCCGACAGCCGGTAAAGCACAGCCGGATCAGCCAGCCCCGTAATCTTCACGGCGGCAAACGCCTGCGCAACCTGAGAGGCCATATGCATGCCGTGGAAGTACTCCTTGGCGAATGCGTCCGCCTTGACATTTGCGTGGGCCCGTCCAGCCGCGCCCTCGGTTTCACCCTCCGGCAAGTCAGCCTCTGCTGAGAAGTCTAAGATCGACCCGATACCCGCTTCCTTCAGCTGGCGCATTGTCTGCACAATCTCGCGCTCGTGTTCGCCGGCGCAGAACCACGCAAAGAACGTGCGGCGCACCACTGCATTGCTCATCCACGCCACGCGCAAGCGCGCAAAAGCCTGCAGCAAGCGTGGCGCCATCCGCACCAGGCCTGCGCTGCTACAGGCGCGGTACACAAACCACCCGGTTAGTAGCTTGCCGATGCTCTGACGGGCCAGCGCCAGCGACGCATCTGGCCGCAGCTGCACGGCTGTGTCGTCTGCAGCAGCAAGTTCATTTACAGGGACTGGTGCTATTCCGTCCGATCCAGACTGTTGTCTCACTCGAGGCGCGGGGGATGTTGCAAGACCTCTCACGGCCAAGGTCGCCGCCGCTTTGCCCGCAGCAGGGCTAGCAGCTCGGGAGTGTATAAATGAAAGGCGTGTTGGGCGAGCATACGCCGCGACCACGGGCCGCAGCGTCTGCTGGTGGTTGATGACAAGACGGGAGAATGCAGTGACTGCTGGTGAGGCACTGATGGGCATTGGATTATTTCCTTGCTAAACCACCCAAAGAACAGATTCCTTTTTACTAAAAAGTCAATTTTATTTTTTTTAAAAACAGGTTAGTTTGTGTGTTGGATGTGCTGGCGAATATATATTTTAAACTATTAGACCAGCGCAAATATAAATACAATATAATAGTAACCAGATGGTATGAAAAGAAAAGTAGGTTGAAAAGTTTGTGTTGTGACTGTTGGGATAAGTGGAAAAGGAGCCCCGTGGCCAGGAAAATTTTATTTGGGCTTTGACGGAGGGAAAAGGGAGGGCGTGGGTGGGCCCCTAGCTTTATATACAAAAGGGGGAGAGGCAATGCGCACTGCGGGCGGCTTTTTTCGGATACAACACCTCTTCCAAGCTCTGGGGAGGGGAAGGCGCACTTCCCCCGAGCCTGATGACCTTTTTTTTTCTTTTTTTTTCCCCGATATGGGCGGCCTTTCACCAGCTGTAAGTACTTGCTCGGTGGTGAAAGCTTCGGACCAAAATGCCTCGTCCCACGCCTAATTTTACTCTTTTTTTTTTTTTTGCGGGCCTCCGCTATTGCTATTTCCTTTTATTTATTTTTTTAGCTTGGGCACATGTTCAGCGGGGTTTAGGAGATCTGGTGACTAACTCTCTTCCCGTCCCCCCCCTCCTCTTTCAGCTTCCAGACAGCTTTATAGTATCATTATTCTTGCAGTCCCACATTGTAACACACTAAACACAAATATCTACATCATCAGACAGCCTATTTTGTACGACGCTAATCCAAAAGCGCGTGCGTGTGCTGTATCTCCAATTTCTTACTCATCCATAGAGAATACTTTCTGTACACTATGTGAAAAATAGACCCAACGTCAGAAAAGACCGACATGCATACATGCTTTTGTTGTGCATGTTACCTTCTGCACAAAAAAAAAACATATATTTTTTTTCCGTATTTTATTGGAACCAACGTTATATTCCCCGTGCTAATTTCTTCCGCACGGAGAAAGAAAGAGAAATGTTGTCCTATAAAAATCCATCGATTCTTTTCGGATATCCTTCTGTCTAATGCTAAGAGAATATAAAACAAGCTCCGATGCTGTACAAAATTTTTTCTGCCATCATTGTGCATTTTGTAATAATAAAAAACCATAGTTATTCTTATAAATCCAAGCATGCACGCTCCACCCACACAGGGAAATCAAAAGGGGTTTAATAAAGCAATACAAACCATACAAGAAAATCCTCCGACAACCCTCTTCTTTTGTGCATTTGCGTTGTTTACTGTTCAGATTAGATTATGGAATTCCCCGGCCATCAACTAAATTACATCACTTTATGTTCTGTGCAATGCTTTCAGCTTATGTGCTGGAAAAAATAAGAGGGCGAATGTCTATCGCCGAGATTGGTTTTGGTGCCTTTAGACTGCTCCATATTGCTTTTCTACAAAAAAAAAAAATCTCACGCATGATGCCACCGGCCATTGCGTTGCTGTTTTCTTTCGGTGTGATGACAACATTGCTAGCTGGAAAGATACAAGCGTCCTCATATGGATGAGCATGCGTTATATCTAATTTGTTCATGTGACTGCACTCTTTTTTTTTTTTCTTGTGTGCACGCGTCGTCTTCATCGCGCGCCATCAAAGAGTTGTGGCAGAGTTTGCGCACGCGTGCATTTCAGCCTTCTTTCTCTCTACAAACACCAACTTGGAGAATGCGCCGTCAAAAGCTGTGCATTCTGCATGAGTATGCAGCGTCAGGTTTGTAGAGTACTCTCATCTAATCAATCTAATTGGTTTAGTAACTAGCAATCAGCAATTACTAATGTCGTTTTCCGCATACGACCTGCCACATACAAACAAATCCAGATTCAAAGTCTCGAGTATGGCTAGCGATTGGATCAATCACAGTGCCATGTTGTATCACATCCTGCAAATCATCTCGCTCTTCATATCCAATTGCATTTCTTAAAATATTTGTATATGTTGAATATCTGGTAGGAGATTGTCATTCAATACCGATACCACCTTGTCAAAAGCTGCATTGTACTTCCGGAAATGTATTTTTTCACCTTATCTCTTGTCTATATGTGCCTTGTAAATTGCGTCTGTCTGCGTACATGCTTGCATTAGGTTGCATGTCGGATTCTGCCGTTTCTGTCAAAAAAAAAACACTTCTACATTTATACTGTCAATTTCACTCAATTAAACTAAAATAAATCTCTAACATTTAAAATCTCTCCTGCTAATTTACATGACGTACTGCTTTCGAGATGTATGATGAAAAGGTGTGCGCCGCTGCCATCTTTCTCTCTCTCTAATTCCACGCAATTGTTTCTTGGCTATCTCGTGCTGGATGGCATCGTGTTAAATCACAATAAAGCCAAATCCAATTTACCTCTTTTCCCTTCGGTGCCTGTCGGATTGTTTCTCTTTCAGACATCAGTGAGAAGTTGGTTGCATTGTCGTGGTAAATTCTTTCATAGTGCCAGCTATTTGTAACATAATCATATCGTTTCCTGCAACACAAACCCAATTCTACATTTCAAAAAACAACTAGGTAGGGGGTGATTACTGGTATCTTCTCTCCACCATGTATTTTTTTACTTTACAACTTCTGTATCAGACAGGAGTCACAGTCACAACCTTGCCAATCTTGTGGCCGCAGCGTGGACACATGTGTACTTTCTTTTTCAGCGGCTTTGCTACAAATGGAATAAACGCCAGTGGCCAATAAACCGCAAATATTGCTGCTGCTGCAACCACTGTCCGTGCTCCAGGCCGTGTCTTGACCTGTGTAAACACGTATTGTCGGCAATGTGGGCAGGTAACATTTGCTGACCTCTTGTTTGTTTCGAGATACGACCCTGGCATAACATGCCCCTTGTTAAATTCTCCAATTATTACCTGTCCGTTTACTTGTTGGTCCATCGGCATGTTGTAATATGACTGTGGTGCTGCATACTGCTGTTGTGGCAATGGCTGTTGTGGCAATGGCTGTTGTGGAAGTGGTTGTTGTGCAAATGACTGCTGGTTGCAATTTCCAGGAGGAGGCCCCGTGTACTGTCCCGATGCTCCCATCCCCTGTATAGGTGCGGGTGCTGGCTGATGGTGCTCGTAGTTAGGCTGTGCTATTGGTCCAGATTGTGTACCATATGGCGACCGCATTGTTTCTGTTGGATTATCATTTCCGTACATCTGACGCTCGCCTTGATACACATTATTGTTATCAAACTGTGCGTCATAAGATGCCGCCTCCCCTGCGCCCTGAGAATGTGCTGGTGTTGGCCACACTTGTTGACTTTGCATCACTCCTCCACCTGCCATATTTGAATAACTCATTTTACCTATAAATCAACAAATCGCAAGCTTTTACGGATGTTATTTTCTTAAAATGTTTAACAACTAATAATATACAATATATAAATAATTTCATGAACAATGGAGTAAAAGATGAAGAAAAAAAAGACAGTTGGAGCCTTAAGAAAACTTCCTATAGTGGCCATCCTCTTTATTATGTTCATTTAAAAAAAATGCTACTTGCTAGCCCTTGGCATTCCTTCTCTCCCCGCTTCTGCTTTGTTCAAGCTACCTTCACTTGTCGCTTGGATAAAGAAAAGTCGATACTTTTCTGGCCTCCTTTATACATGAGACTTTGGGTTGTCCATAAACATAAATGGACAGTTTTTCTTTTGTATTTTTCTTTTTAATCGCTTCCATCGTCACCCTTTCCTTTCCTTCCTCTGCCGCTGTTAAGAAAAAAAAAACAACTGCGGAAATAAACACCCATTCTCCTCCTTGCTTAATTCGTCTCGCTCTTTTTTTTTATTATTATCTCGTGTTTTCAATTATTAAAGTCACCAATTGGACTTTACATTTTTTTTTTCATTATTTTTACTACTCCTACTATCCTTTAACATATCATCCATTAAATCCACATTAGCGCAGAAGGAAAAGGCAAAGTGGATTTTGTCTAAAGTCATACTTTAATCATGAGACCTAGGACTAGCTAAACGTGGCCTAACCTTTTTCTACTCAACTAGTGGTTTTTTTAAATAAGAGAAACATCGAAAAACTGAATGTGAACTACACTTGTGCCTTTTTTTAGAGATTCTTAATTTCATGGATAAGAACCTCTCATGAAAATATACACTTTTTTTACCTGACAACTTTTTGTAAATAGTATTGTATTTTTTAAACCTAAAATATTTATCTTCTAACATACATTCCGACATATTGCTACCAGATGCGTTTGCATATATAGTACCACACAATTGGTATTCAAAGTAACTATCATTATTAATTATTTTTATAAAATAAACAGTTAATCCTAATTATTACATTTTTATGTTTAATGCTGATAATATTATCTTTATTCTAAAACAATTAAAAAAAATTAACAACAACAAAATAAAAACAATACAAATATTGTCTTAAATTGCACTATTTTAAACACTATATCTTGGCTTTTTATTTTGCTACTATCGCTAACTAGCTGAATATTGCCTCCCAGGCAACAGCAATAATGCCACAGTTATCTACATGATTCATAAAATAAAAAAAATGTTCTCAATTCTGCTAGGCCTCAAGCTATCTGTTCATAATCAATATAACTTTACCACATTATTTTAGCTACTATCAGCTGCAACATTTCAATCCATATATTAACATACACATGCCCTCAAAATCTATTCTTTTAACATTACCTTTTTTATTTTCTGCGATCACATTAATAGCACAAAAAATTGAACTCGATCACCTGGAATACAAGTAGAGGTTATCAACCTTTATCTGAGGGTTGTATGTATTAGTCAGGACAGCCACTGCATCTTTTCTCCTTTTTACCGCACAATGTATCCGCCATGCAGTAAATACAAAGGTATAGTCATTTCAGGACAATCAATGTATAGTTGATGTTATGTACCTGCCGTCAAGTGACTTTTAGTGTGGCTACTACAATTGCCAAGTTGAATAAGTGAGGCACACAATCTGTTTATGTTGTGTCCTAGAAGCACCCTACGCTTTGGTATTCTCTTGTGGCCGCCGTTGTCACTTGCTAACCATGTAGACTATTGTTACATTAGAGAGCTAATGCAAAAAATGGTTTTTTTTTTAAATAAAACACAGACTGTGTACAGCAAAATATATGTTACGCGGTGACATACAACAAGTACGTCGTTTGACTTTATACATTAAGCCGCCCCTGTAGAACAGCTTAAACATTCGTCCAGTGAGGCAATCAGATGTCCACTAGTGTTATCGCGAAAATAATGAGAGCTAAATATTGTTATGTAACATTTCAAAAAGACATGACGGCTATATGCGAGTCGGCGCTTGGATAGCACTAGGCTCTTTTATATGCATTGGAAATTGAAAGATGCAGGCAGTCAGTGTTAACAAGCCAGATCTGACGCCCGCCAATAGTCCAGAACTGATGACCATGACATACTAAGGGCCTCATGTCTCCACATAGTTGACTGGTTACAATCGGTTCCGGCAGAATACGCCGCTACAGATCTGTGGCTTGGAAACAGAGCTGCAGATCGTTCCAATGTCAGCACTGCAAGCTTGTCCAGTAATACACGTGCATGCAGCAAAAGGACGAGGAGCGTCAATAGTGGATACACGTAGTGAACAAACCACCAAAGGCCACAGTAAACAGTTGCGCGCACTAGCATGGTGCTTATGCAAGAGAGCGCCGTGCAGGACATGGCATGACAGCCCCACACAGGCAACAGACAGCATAAATCAGCGGATGTTTTCGTGTGAGCGCATGTGCGAGACCTCGCTGGCAAATGTGTCCTTGCGACGCGGTGGTGTGAGGCTGGATGGAACGGGTAGCGCCGAATCCTTGACAACAACAGGATCCCCTCCATCTACACTGGATGGCAGAATAAGTTGGTAGTCTTTGCCCAGCACCTCCGAGAGCGGTGGTAGCCGTGGGCGCGACAGCCCATCACTGAACGGCAGCGGATGCGACGACGGATGGCTCGGCTCGGTGGTATCAGTGGCGGGCAGCGTGTATAAATGGGGGTCATGCGAGTCACTGTATTCAGAAGCATTGCCCGCATGCAGATGCTGAAACTGCTGGTTAGTCGGGTGAGCACCGCCGCGGCAGTCAGTAGGATGACAAGCTTGGGCAGCAAACGCAGATGACGACGGAATAGGTGCAGTGCGGGGCAACTCTGCGGCGGGCACGTAGCCGGCGGTTTTCTGCACGGGCGACGACAGCACCCGAGCGTCGGCGGGATGCAGCGCAGGCGGCGTAAGCTGGCTAAATCTACCGGCGCTATTTGTGGTGCCCAGGTTGCCACAGACACTGCTGCTGCTTCGGCTGCTGTCGGCGTCGCCCGCCGGGCGTGCATATATTGCCGAAGTATGCGTTGGCGCGTCATGGCAGGTTAGCTGCATCCCGCGTGCATGAGATTGTGCCGACGCGTGCATGTGTTGGGGCGCTGTCGATCCCTGCGGCGACTTGATTGCAGACTGCCGCGCGGGCGCGTTGGCTGCAATTTCAGGCCCCGCCAGCGGGGCTGCAGGCATGTGCATCAGGCCAGGCGGGTTGTGCATGGGCGCCATGGGCGGCGCATTAAAGACAGCTCCCGCTCCGTCGTATTCTGGTGCCATGCTGCGGTGTAGTTGAGCATATGGGGGCCCGTCCTGGAGGCCAGAAAACGACATGCGGTGATCGTGATACACATGCGGCTGGTGTGGCGGCGGCGCCGCTACCTGGTAGCGGCTGCCAGCCCGATGACGCGTAGGGCCGCCCCCACCAAGTACGTGCCCTGGCGGAGGCGACATGGGGTTGAATGGAAGACTGTGCATGGACGGCAGCGGCGGCGGTAAGCTCATGTGTGGGTGGTGTGGCGGCGGCGCTGCTGGACGGATGCGGATACCACCCGTACTGGCAACAAAGTCGCTGTATGTGGAGTAAGAGTCGTAGTTGTATCCGCCCATGTGGTCGTGTGCAGGGTTGACACGCATCGGGATACCGTTTTGCGGCATTTCCATGTATCGCTGGTTTGGCATGGGTGCGATCATCTGGTGCAGCGGTGGTGGCGGCGGCGGCATCAGCGGTGGTGACATTGGTGGATGCCCCGCCATGCCGTATGCATAATAACTGTGTGCCGTCGGCCAGTGAGGCCGCGTAGAGTATGGTGTGCTCCCGTCCATTAGTGCCAGCGCCCGCGGCCGCGGCCCGCGTTTACGATTTGAGGGCTGGTAGATGCACGGCCAGTTGAACTTTGCGCATGTCCGGCACGATGGTCGTCCGCCGTCGCATTTGACTTTGCGCTGTCGGCATGTTGTGCATGCAAGAGAGAGCCGCTTGCGCACTGGCGCGGCCTTGTCATCCTTTTTGTCCGTTGGTGCGTCGGCCGCCGAAGCGTCTGTTGTGGGCTTGGGAATGGCACTCCCCTGAGGTTGCTGCTGTTGGCTGTGCTGCGTCTCGGAAATGGATGTGTTCTGCGCCATTCTTATGTACGCAATGCTAGGGAGCGTAGTGTGCAGTGGTGGGGGTCCGAGTGTGTAAATCCTGGGTCGGCCAGATGGGGGCACATCCGGCTTTGCGATCCAGCCTGTTTGCTGCAATGAAACGCAATTACGGCTCTCCCTCTTTTCGATGTCTGGAACGCGGGAGAAGGGATGCGGCGCTTTGATTTTTGCAGGAAAACTTCAGAGCTCTACATGAATGAACATTAACAGCAACAGAACAGTGTGGCAGAATAGCCCCTGGCACGTGGGAGAGGTTTGTTAGTCGGGTGACAAGCAACGGGACAGGATAGTCTAAAGGAGTACTACTCTGCACGTGGAAGCGGCAGCTTGGGACGCCGGGGATGTAGGCAGGAGTGAGCGAGTAGATGGATTGGGTTGAACGGGCGGATAAACTGCTGCACGCCTTTGCCGTAGGGGAGAAAGATGGGGGCGCCAAGGAGAACAGGTGCTCAAAACATACATTGGTAGCCGCAGTAACACTGATAAGCACGTCGAGAGCTGCGAAAGAGAGGTTGAACAAAAGATGGCAAAGCCAAGAAGAAGAAAAAGGAAAGTCAAAGTGGAGTAAAGCAGAACGACAGAGCCAAGTGCAGTCGTCGAGGACAGAAAGCCAACCCGCAATATCACATCAGCACGGGAGGGAACGATGTTGGTATGTGCGATTGCGGAAAGGGCGAACAGCTGCCTGAACGCGGCAGCCGATGCCGATACCGGCTTCTTGACAGGCGGAATGCATGTCAAAGACAAGGCCGAGAGAGAGAATGGACAAGCGGATGCCGCACAGGTCGCAGACAGCACGACTAGAGAGCGCGGCAGCGCACTGGATAAAAAAAGGTTGGGCTGCATGGGGGGGGGAAGACAAGCCGACGGGTGCTTTCGGCATCGGAATCTGCACCCGCAGGTCAGCAGCACACCTTGCTTGCTTGGACAAGGATACCCAGCGCACATTAGCAATCAAAGGAAGGTATTTGCGTGCTGCGGAGAAAGAAAGTGGGCACACAGTCTAAGGAAATCCAGGGCCTCTTTTGGAGCAGAGGGTGTAGTTGGATAGTTGGTGTGAGTAGCAGCGGACTCTGAAAAAAAAAGAAGGGATGACTCTGGCAAGACAGCGAATAACCAATCATACAACCACAGAGCTGGCGCAGGTGGGAATAACTTCGGCAAAGGGCTACCACTGCAGAACAATGCCACGACGGATCAATGCCACGGCGGATCAATGCCACGGCGGATCACGGCAGCAGGTCAGACGCTGTAAGTGTGTGGAGGAGGGGCTGTTCCTTAGTGCCAGTAGACAAGCTGGCTATGATAGCGTCGTGTGGCGGCGGCTGGGCAGTTTCAAACCTTTTCATACACGACACGACGATGAATGGAAGACATCGGCAAGCCACGGCGCTTTTTTACTTATTTCGCCCAGATGCATCCGCCGATTTCCATTCAGCCGTCCATCTTGGAACACATGGGCATTATACTGGGAGCCAAAGCGCGCTGGGAGGCCCCAGAGGGTGGAAATTGAAGGCTGGGGGTATGCCCATTGGGAAACTATAGCATGGGAATTGCTACGCATGCATGCTTGTCGCTGTCTGCTCGGTCGATGCCACATATGTCCCCCTGTCCCATCCGCAGAAGTATTGCACTTCTTCTAGCCCCTGCACGCCAGACAACATGGGGAGGGGGAAAGAAGGCGTGAGTTGCTTGGTGCGACGCAGGGAGAAAGGAAAAGGGGAAGTACCACCTGCATATGTGTTGTGGTGGGCATCTCTGATGTGGGGGGTGTGCGTGAAGTACTGAAGAAAAACACGGATAGGTTTTCAGAAGAACAGCAGAATTCTAGACTACGAGACCCATCCAAGGGCACGCAGCTGCATGCTACCACGCGGAGCATATTGTAGTCAGGCCGGATGTGATAGGGTATCTTTATGCTGCGACAGATCTCTGCAGGACATCAGCAACATGGAAAATACTTACCAGAATGTCTGTGCAATGTCGCGGGTAGTTGGAAATAAAGGGGGGGCAATTATGTTAAAACGCGACAAAGAAGGAAAAGAAGTGACGATGGACAAATGGCAAAGTGAGAGATAGACAGAATAAAAATATGCACGCGATATTGAAAAAGGATTGGCAGGAGGAAATGAAATATGCTGAAGAGGAAAATGGTTTGCAAACAACAAAAAGAAAATAAGTTTTAAAAAGCAAAGAAGTCCAAGTGACAGGGGGGTGTGTGGTAGTTGTGTGTTTTAAAGGATTCAGCAATCTAGCATTGACCCTCAGAAGGATGTGACTTTTACTTTGCAAAATGGCGTGTGTACTCAGCAAAATGAAGATGAGGAGGGGAGGGGAAAAGAATGGCAGCGTGGGCGTGTCGAGAGGCGCGAGCCAAGTACTTAAGTGTGAATGTGTGTTGACAGGGAAGAAGGGAAGAAAGCAGCGCGGCGGCTAACGCGGCGAGGCACATATCCACCAGCCTCCCCCGGGTGATTTGGTCACCGAAGCAAAAAGGGGGCGAATGCCCGAGGCTTCCCGCTTGCTGTGCGGAGACGAAAATGGGAAAAAGGTGTTGTAGGGCAGGCATATCGAGGGTTACGCACCACCCCCTTCGCTAGCCGTCTAAACGGGGAGGGGGTAGGCAGGCAGTCCCGTGATCCATTGTTCCAGCTTGAAAGATAGTTCGCAGTAGACGCCGGGACAGCTCAGAAAAGGCAGCGGTGCGCGGGAGCGGGAATTGGGCCACTCACCTCTCCCTCCTTTCTTGAGTCCCAGGAAGGGCAAAATGCCGCATTGTCTCTTTCTGTACGCTCTGCGCGTCTGTTTTTCCCGGCGCTGTCTTGCGCATAAGGTCACCCTTTTACAGCTTAAACACTGCACGGTTACGCCGCACGGCGACGCCAGAACGCATGTGCGTACCTTTTCTGTAAAAGACATCAAAAAGTGCCGCCTCCAATTCGGGGTTCTTGTTAGACTGTGCGCGCATGGTAGCCACACAAGGAATGGCGTGCAGCTCCGCCGGGCCGAGCCAGAATCCGAGCAAAAGAAGAGGAAGAATACATCGACGCCCATGAATCATATCACCCTTCTTCCCTGCAGTTTTGTCAGAATAAAGGCGTACAGGAACAAAAGCGATCACACAAACAAGCCGCCTTGCCTCTTTTGTCGTCTACAACTCCCCCTTTCCCTTCTTTTTATTATTATTATTACGCTCTGCGAAGCCGCAGGGCCCTTCCCACCCGATAACGACAATGAGACACACCAGACATAGCTAGCGATCGCTTGTAGAGTGTGTGTAGTGGAGCTGCAGTCGTCGGGTGTTTTTTTTTCTCACCGCTGCTTTTTTTTAAACAAGCGAATGCTATTGCTCTATATGGTCATGTCACCTTTAATTTTTTTCGGGTCATTTGCAGATCCGCAGGAAAGACGTGACCTTCTGCTGCTCTACACACAGGCAGTGGTCGGAAGGGGGGGTATGCAACCGACCTGCACTTCCTTGTCCTTCCGTTTTTTCGCGCTGCCTGTGCAATTGTGTATGCGTAGGGGTGTCTCTTTGCATTGACTGCTGCTTTTGCACTCGCGGATCACAATGGCTGGCCTTTCACAGCACATATACGTGCCAAGCCGCGGATCAGTGCGCGTTGTAATCTGTAGCTAGAGCAACTGCTGTAGCAACATTGCATTAGGCTCTGCTGGATTCTAGAAACTGTCTTTAGCGCGTATAACCTTGGCACTTGTAACACTAAGCAATCCCTTAGCTGTGAATGCTGTACAAGCCTGTATTATGTTTTATCCATGCGCAGCCGGTGCCTTCTGTAGCAGCTATTAAATGCTATGTAATGGTCGACTTTAACAAAGCAGCTGTAGGTATGCTAGATTCCGCATGTGTGGCTGAACATTTCTCCACCCCCCTCAAAAAAATCACTTTGAGCTGTCGAAAAGGCGCTTCTTACCGAACTGCCGATAACTCCAGCTTATGTGCACCAGATCGGCCTGGTTGATGTGCTCAACATCTCTAGAGCGGCGATGGCCACAACTGCGCCCACAGTCCTGCACAAATGCGCTACAGTCACAGCCGCTACTTACTAGGAATTCATCTGTTATCTGCATTGCGCATTTTTGGACATGTTTGCTAAATGCTTAGAAGCTGATATGCAACAGTTCTTCCATGGCATTAGCGCCAACAACACACAAGCTGCTATCTTCAGGACCATTGCAGGGCATAGGTCCGAGACCACCAGTCCACGAGCCTGCTTGCGGCGTGGCTGAAGAGCGCAGAAAGTGGGGGGAGAGAGTTTGTTGCTCAGATTACTGTCTTGTGCCTCTTGCTCTGTGCGTTCTAGCTTTTAATTTATTCCATTGACTCATTCAGCACTGTGCAGTAATATTGCCATTTTTCAGCCGCCTCATCATCCCTCCCCTGCTTGTCCAATTTCTGCTACGCCCGCACTGAAGCATAGTGCCATATAACTGCGGTTCTAGTCTGTATTGTTATAACAGTGCCAATACTATAGAAATATGTATCTAGAGTTCCGCGCGCAGAGGGGTCTCGGTCTCCTCAATGTCTAACTCACCACAGTCGGCAATGACAACATCAGTCTTTGGCTTATCGCCGGACTGGGTAGGCGTGTTTTCAATTTTAGTAACCACATTCATGCCCTCCAAAACCTTACCAAATACGACATGGCGTTTGTCCAGCCACGAAGTCTTGACGGTGGTAATGAAAAACTGTGAGCCGTTGGTGTCTTCTCCCGCATTAGCCATCGATAGAATGCCCGGCTTTGTGTGACGGAGCTTGAAATTCTCATCGGCAAACTTCTCGCCATAGATGGACTTGCCGCCGGTGCCGTCGCCTTTAGTAAAATCTCCGCCTTGGATCATAAACTCCTTGATGACGCGGTGGAACGTACTGTCCTTGTATCCAAAGCCCTTTTCACCTGTAGCTAACGCCCGGAAGTTCTCTGCTGTCTTGGGTACCGTCTTGCCGAACAGTCCAATAACAATACGTCCCAGCTCCTTGTCACCCTGCTTAATGTCAAAGAACACCTTGTTGGTCACTATTGGTCCGCGTGCAGCCGACACTAGTCGCGCGCTTATCGCCATCATTGCCAACAATGCAAAGTAGAGCAGGCCTGTGGCCCGCAGCATCGGAAGTGGAATCCTCATTTGTAGCTACAAAACGCAAAAAGAAAACGTGTCTTGTATGTAAATGAGCAAGAAATCTTTGGGAATAATGTAAATGATTTGTGTACAGGTCAAAAGGCATCCAAAAACAGCACGATTGTGTTGGCACGCTTGTGCTGGCCTTCAGCTATTGGCTGACTCATCCAATCTCCGCACGTGTTTCAGTTAGCTGAATCTTTGGTGTTGATCCATCCTAATCATTGGGCACGCAGCCTTGAACCAACCGTAACATCTGCACGCGAAGATGACGGTCTCCAACCACGCATTCCCCAACCGAATCGGCGAGACTGAGCCATTTGTTTCTAAAAGGCCGAGTGACCAGCACGGAACAACATACGCGCCATTTCAAGCCGCATGCTTGTCCCTCTGCTTCTGCACACCACCCGTCTTGTTTGTCTTCCTGCCTTTCACTGCCGACCTTCAATTCTGCCTAGCAATTCGCCAAAATGAGCTCGAACGTAATGCAGACGGCGATTCCAATCGTCGCATACTGTGCGTCGTCGATAACAATGACGCTGGTAAACAAGCTGGTGCTGTCGGGGTTCCAGTACCATATGGTTTTCTTTATGCTTGCGGTGCAGGCGTTTGGCAGCGTGGCATTGATGGTGCTGGCAAATCGTGTTGGGCTTCAGGTCAGATACCGCGCAATGAACAGGCCCGACGCCAAAACATGGTTCCCCGTTGCGTGCTCGCAGGCGATGATGCTGTATACTGGCGGCAAGGCGCTGGAGTATCTGGACGTGCCGCTGTTTACCGTATTTAAGAATCTGACAATCATTGCCGTGGCGTACGGCGAGAAATGGGTGTTCAGGGCGACAGTGACGCCGCTGATGCTGGCTGCCTTTGGACTGATGGTCATGTCCTCGTTGGTTGGCGCCTGGAACGATCTCACTTTCAACGGGTGGGGCTACTTTTGGATGACTGCCAACTGCTTCACCTCCGCCACCTTTGTTATCCACATGCGCAAGGTCATCAAGCAGGTGAACTTTCAGGACTTTGACACCGTTTACTTTAACAACCTGCTGACCCTGCCTCTCTACATTATCCTGAGCATCGTGCAGGAGAATTGGTCAGGGTTTTTCTCTTATTATGGCGACAAAGCGAATGCTGACGAGCTGTCTTTGTTTATCCGTGGAATGTTTGTCTCTGGTGTTGCTGCATTTGCCATCTCATACTGCTCGCCATGGTGTCTACGCACCACATCGTCTACCACCTATTCGATGATCGGTGCTCTCAACAAATTGCCTATTGCGATCTTTGCTATGATGTGGTTTCCTGACCCGATAACCGCGGGTGGTGTTCTGGCTGTTATGCTTGGCTTTGCTGCGGGTTTAGTCTACACTCATGCAAAGAACCTTCAGAAGCGTGAGCAACCCAGCGGCGCTCAGGTCCTTCCACCCCCCATTTCGATGGATCGACTAGATCAAAACACTGCCAATGACACTGTCGGCTCCAAGAACTCCTCCAGCGACAAGTAGATATTCTCCATGCTGCGTTTCTCGTTTTATATTCTTGCAGTTTGGTTTCAAAATTGCTCCATTTGTTAAACATCCTTTCCATCTTCCCATCTACGATTGTCTGAAATTCAAACTCTCAAATACACATGCTCATGTATTAAATATGCGAATAAAAAACAATGGTAAACGCGTATAATCCGTGTTATTAAGGTTATATACACACAATAAATGCAGCTGGTAGTATCTGCGGCTACCATAGCTTTGCTAAAGTGTATCCAACCACTTGTATAACTAGAATTGCATTTAATTTTCTGTCAAAGTAACATTGTACGTAACTTTATATGTTGAGATTTACTATATTTAAAATAACAAGCTGTATAAACAAAAAAAAGTCTGGAAACTATCCCCTCATACCGGATCTTGACATCTACAATCAACCGAAATTCGCAGTGCGTAAAATGGTTATTAATAAAACTCATACACGTACATAGAATACATATCCGTAGCATTCGTGTGCGCTCAGCCAAGAGTTATTTAGGTAGCTAGGAGTTTTCGTCATTTAACAAGCAAGAACCTCCAATACGGAAGAACACCTGAAAAAATCCAGCCAAATGCCTAGGATCATCATAGACGCACACTGCCAGAGAGCTTTCAATGATGTTAGCTTTGAATACGTACCAGCTCAAAAAATAGTAATCAGTATTGGAAGACAGAGACAAGAGAGCCTCAATCAAATGATCCACTTCCCCCTCCTCCAAAATATACCCGACAATGTGAAAATTTTTCATCTGCAAGCCCGGATAAGGGGATACACAATTGCCATGGAACCCAACAGAACGATGGAAAGAATTTCAGTAACTTTTGGAAAAATCTTACAGCAGACTCTGGCTGCGCTATAAAACCGCAACATGGAACTCGCCTACCATCTAAGAAAAACTTTGTCTTTCCTTCCAGTTCGTTTGTTATTTTGACACGTTGTCTCCCTGCTGGGAGCTGGTCGTATATTTGCCAACCCTGCGGATTGTATGTTCCTCTCTAACATCTTTTAGATTGTTGAACTGATTTAGCATTTGGTATTGCGTGGACCGAAAGCATGAAAGACCCGGTGTGCTGATCCCACACCGTTATTGTTTTGCGGTTTCACAAACTAGCATCAGCAGTCTGTAGCTACTAGTATCAGTGGTCACCCTACTAAAAAAGGGTAGACTGCATCTCATACGGTCCCATGTGGACGAAAGCAGAGGTCCGTACAAACAGAACACATGGTTGTGTTCTGATTCAAACGCTATCTCATGCGCAGTCGCATGGATGTAAGACGTCTTTAAAGGGTGATTTTACCCCCTATCGAGTCCTGGTTGCTAGTGTACTACCTAGCGGGAGGCTTTCAGAGTACGTGCGTAGTTGGATTTTGCGTTACGTTGTTTAGTGTTAGTGCGCTTCATTGTTTTTTTTTTCTCACTACTGGGTGGGCTTTTTTTTTTTTATTAGTCGAGCATAATCAGAGTAGATTTAGACAGTCATGCCTTTGTAATTGTGTTCTTTGAATGTCTTAAGTAAAAGGCATAGGTTAAATTGGTATTTTGCTTTGCTCTATTTCTTACCCGTCCACCTAGCTTCATATATTGTTCAATTTTTTTATTAACGTTAGCCATCATGCAGCTTACAGAATTGCCGGATGATGTTCTTGTTGATGTTATTATGAAGGTTGCTCGTGAGTACATCTTTGTGATGGGAAATTGGAACAGCAGTCTTGTGCTACTCTCTGTCTGTCGGCGCTGGCGTCAAATTGCAATGCCGGTGGTATATGGTGGTTTATATATACACCACAGCACCCATGCTAGCAGTCAGAATGCAGCAGATGATGCTAGTGCTACAGAGGGTTCATCCAATGACAAGCTGTACACCAATATTGAACTTGTGTCATCTGCAGCAGCTACACATTTGGTAAAGTATATAGACATTGATTTCAAGGCTCTGGACAGCCCTCTTAACAATCTGAACAAAGCATTGGACCTGCTGTCTACAGTATCCCAACTGTGGCCGCGTGTGTCTAAAGTTGTGCTTGAACTCAAAGGCAGACCAGATTCTACAAGCAGAGATGGTGCTGAAGACCCTTTTGGATATATAGAGTCTATTTCTAAAACGGTTGATAGTTTTACTAGTTTAATGCCAGCAGTGCGAAGCCTTGTAATAACAGGCCATTCTCCGGATTTTGTCACCGGCATGCTTTATGGAAAGCTAGCGAAAGCGTATTCTGTTCAGCTCAATTCCTTTGAATCTACGCACATGTTGAGATCGCTTGACGACCAGCCATTTAATCAACTAACAGTGTTATCAATAGACTTTAACAATAGCAATAGCTGTCA
The DNA here is from genome assembly GCA_002705745.1 of Coemansia reversa NRRL 1564. NCBI lineage: Eukaryota > Fungi > Kickxellomycota > Kickxellomycetes > Kickxellales > Kickxellaceae > Coemansia > Coemansia reversa. The sequence goes on from KZ303505.1 coordinate 160,551, forward strand.
GATGCCATCTGTGCACTCAGAACGCCTTCAAAGTCTTACATTATTAGGTATCTCAAGTCATGACATATGGCTTTCCTTTAGAAGAAATGTAGCAGCACGGGAGATAACCTTTTCAAATCTTAAGCAGCTTACAGTAAGCTATGTCGTTGGGCTATTAAATGAATTACAAGAACCACAGATAGCTGGTGTTAAACTACAATTTCCAGCACTTCGACGCCTAGTAAATAGGAACATATACCAGTATTGCCCGTTAATGGCCAATGGTGAGTTTCCGCCACAGCTAGATTTTCTTGAAACAAAGTGCTCAACTCAAGTCTGTAAAATGCTCGGCAGAGTAAAATTCCAGCATATACAACAAATAAATATCTCAGTATTGTGTGTTGATCAAAGCCCCCAGAGCGTTTTTTCTGCTCTAAGCAGCACACTCAGTAAAGCTACCATTACCCACAGAGCAAGTCCTGTGGTTATAAGCGGTATATCTGCACATGTGCCTCTGGGAACAAAATGGCCTGATCTAACCAATATTCAAATGTTAGCAACTGTAAGTACTCGAGTAGCATTAGATATTCTTCTTAGGGCGCCCACACTTAGGAGAATAGTATTTTATGACATAACCATGGATGATGCTCCCCAAGTTGTGTCTATTCCCGGAATCGAAGAGCTTGAACGAAATCCTTTATTACCATTTGATACTGGTATAAAAGAAATTGTGCTAATGTTTAATAAAAGCATCTATCCAATCAAGCTAGCTGTCGCGGTTGTTAAGTATATGTGTCTGCGTATACCGTCTCTAGGTAGGTTTATCTCATGGGATATTACATCCGGACATCTCTCGGAATTTGTTGATGAATACAAGGAACTCTATCCACACCTGTCCAATATCTTGTTTGACACCGACAACAGCGAGATGATTGCCTAGTGTTTTTAAAGTAGTTTTCTTTTTTTCTGTATATACTCTGTTTTAAATATTTTAGCTGTTGCGCGCCTGACTTTGTAAGCGACACTGGGTGAAATAAGTAAATGAGCAATGTCTGATAAAATACAGCCATTTTTTCATGTTTTTGTGATAATATAATAACACTGCAGAATAACAGATTCCAGGATTTAGCAGCAAAATCAAGATATCATTACAAAGGAAATCCTTTCATATACTAAGTCTCTTCTAGCCAATATGCAACACCATGGTTTTCGGATGATCTGGATTTGTAGACGGCATTGGCGATGTCATTTCTAGCTGAAAGCTTGGTCTGTCATTACTGGCACGAGCAACCAAAGCTACATCAGCAATTGACTTTGTCCATTTCAATAGTACTTTGGAAATATCGAGGCTGTTTTAAACTTCCAGACATACCATGTTTTGTATTAGTAAAAGGAAAACTTTGCAGCCCTATACACAAACGTTAAAACAACATTTGGGACAGTCACCACAGTCCCAAAAAAACATGAACATAGCAGTTCTCTTTATTATCTTTTATTCTGTTAAGAAATTGTAGAAACGTGCCTGGGTAAAGGTAGCATGGTAAATTAATAAAACCTCCCAACAGAAAGCTCTCCCTTCAACTTAAAGGTCAGCCATGCTCACTTCGCGAATACCGTTGCTGTCGACAACCTTGATGGTGTAGTCCGTAAAGTTAATAGGGAAGCGCATTTTCACCGCAGCAATACACTTTTTAATGATGTCAAAGCCCTGTTCAAGCGTGATATCTGGCTTATATTCGCGATCCATGACCGAAAGCACAAAGTATGAACAATGTCCATGCGCTGCAAAAGGGACCTTTGTGATCGCTGACAGGTAGTCAATCCAGTATAGAGATGATTCGTTGGTATTCTTATCATATCCCATAACCAGCAAATTGACTTGGTGCGGCCTGCGCGAGCGCAATGCATTGGCAAGTTCACCGCGAATGAAGTTTGCAGTTTCGCTAGGCGACAGGTTTTGCGAGTTACGGATACCATATAGTCTGACATTTCCCTGTATATATTCTGAAAAATTTGAAGTGTCACCAGGAACGCCAGTCACCGACATAAGTGTATGCGGCGTCAGCTCATATGTCTTGTCTGCATTGTGCTTCATTTTGACAATTGAATGTGCGACGCTTTTATCTGTCACCGAAATGGCAAACGACTTGCCGATAATTGCAAACTGAGCATCCATCTCGTCGATTTGCAGTCTGATAGCGACCTTCTTTGTGTTTGCAGAGGTGCACAGAATGTAAGAGTAGATAAATGCAGTGCAATTGATAATTCAACAAAAAAAAAAAAAAGACAGAGCAGCGGTGTTTGTATGCGTCGACATTCAGTCTAAGCACTCGTAGCTAGGCTTCGCTTTGGGCAGCTTACGTGTACACACATATCAGCCGCCCAAAATTTAAAAATCAGCAATGATCACAAATGCACGTGATACTACGCTGGCTTGTCTTTTTAAAGCCGATCGCAACAATAAAAGACAGATCGGCATCGATTAGCATAGCCAAAGGTCTAGAGCAATAGCGACTGACAGTATATTAAATGTGTTAGTTTAAACAGGCTTGTATATGCTATCTTGAGCTGGTGTGTCATTTGTCGTCACTAGTATTGAAATGTTCTAGACGGCGATGTGTCAGTGCATCTTTTGATCAGCATAGATAATGATTTCTTCTTCCTACGCAGCTGAACATACATGCTAGAACCAAGCACGCATGTTTCTTGTAGTTCCAAAGTAGTTGTGTAACATTTACGATCAGCGATAAGAAACAGAAAATAATGTCCAGTCTCTCCTAGATGATGCGCGCGCACGCAAGCAAGATGTTTCGTAAATGTAGACATTGTCAAAGTTATATAAGCAGCTGCCTTCTTCTACAGGTTCAGCCCATGTCTCGTAAAGCTATATACCTGATACCTTAAACGATATTGTACAGTATCTACTGTTATTGATAATTTAATATACTTCAAATACTAGACAAGACTTGAACATGCGCGTTGCCGTCTCTCTTACAATTATTGCAGCAATCACTGCACAGGTGGTGGTTGGCCAGCAAACTTCTAATGCCTCCGAGATGGCTACATCCCAAGCATCGGTTTCTGCATCAAACACAACTAGCTCTGCAGCACATACAGCTAGCGAGTCTTCTTCAAGCAAACCGTCTTCAGAGAAACCCAGCCACGGTTCTGGTGGCTATGGTGGTCACGCTAGCAGCGCCCCCTACGATGGGTCACACGCAAGCGGCAACTACGGTGGCAACAGCGGCGGCTATGGAGGCTACGGCTCTGCAGAAGACTGTGACGACACGACTACTGTTGTAATCGTTCCGTCAGCGACTCATGCTGGCTATGGAAGTATGGGAGCTCACAATGGAGGAGCTGGACATGGTAACTATGCATCTGCTGGACATGGCGGCTATGCTTCTGCTGGGTACGGCGGTCATTCCTCGCCTACTGGACATGGCGGCCACTCTTCGTCTACTGAACATGTCAGCTCTTCTTCAAGCAGCAAACCGTCACCCTCCAAAAGCAACTCTTCAATGGAGTCCTCGCCAACAGAAACCCATGCATCATCGCCTGGAGCCTCATCTGCTCAGGAGACTGCTCCATCATCGATAGTCCAGAACGCTGCCTCAACTTCGATTGAGACTGGAGCTTCATCTGCTACCGAAGAACAGACTCCGTCAAACGAAGCCAGTACTTTGCCCCCAAGCACTGCCGAGCCTGTATCAAGCGAGACTGAACCTGTATCAAGCGAGACTGAACCTGTATTAAGCGAAACCGAGCCTGTATCAAGCGGAACTGAGCCCGTATCGAGCGGAACTGAGCCTGTATCGAGCGGGACCGAGCTCTCTTCATCCAGCGAAAGTAGATCATCCTCAAGTGGTCCAGGTCCCTCGTCATCAAATGAAAGTAGATCATCATCCTCAAGTGGCGAGCACTCCTCTACCCATAGCGCACCTACATCTAGCGGCTATGGTCATAGTTCACCCACTTCAGCAGGTTACGGATATGCATCTTCAGGATATGCAGAGCCCACTTCCGCAGACTATGGATATGACAACTCTCCTGCTTACGGGTATGCTTCAAAGGACAAAACAACGACCGTTGTTATTGTTCCAGGAGCCGACGAAACCACCACCGTTGTACAACTTGCAGGCACTGATACTGCTGAGACCTTGAATGGCGGAACACCTGTTGCTACTGTTGGCTCATGCCCAGACTACACTATTACCGTCACCAGCCAAGTCTTTGCTACCCTTACCACCACTGTTACGCCATCGTGGCTTGCAGTCCCTGGTGCTACACAGTACGGCGTGGCAGACGCAGGTGTGGTGAATATTCCATATGCAGGCGTCGCTACCAATGCCTACGACAGTGGTGATTACAATTCGGATTATGATGCCGGCTATGGCGCCAATGACAACGCCGACTACAACTCGGACTATGACATTGATTATGATGCTAACAACAATGTCGACTACAACTCGGGATACGACGCCGGCAATAATGCCAACGCTGATTACAATGCCGGATATAACGCATAAGCGCGCAAGCTAACCACATCTAAAGTACTATTTGTTTAACTTTGTCTGGTTTCTTGAAACCATGACACGTCTTTGTTTTTAACTTTTATTTCACTGTTTCACTCATTAATACCATCAAATTCTATAAACCAGATATATACGGCAACATCGTACCTCTGGATATCAGTGCATGGGCCCTTGGAATACTAATCCTAAATTATATAGTAGAACTTACCACATTTCATCATATAGAATTTAATTTAAAGACAAACAGGCATTAAAGCTAGTCAGAGTCACCGTCTGATACTGCTGCATCAGAATCGTCACCTTGAATAATGCTGCGAATCGGATCAGAGTTAGCGACAGTCTTCTCAGTGCTCTTTGGCTTTGACAAACCAAAAGCCCTACCGAATGCACCGCCACCGCCGCCCTGCGCAAAGGCACCCGATTTGCTATCGTTAGAAACCATGCTATCCGGAGAGCCACTGTTCTCTCTCAGTACTGCGAACGGATTCTGCGATCCAGACGAATGTTGACCAAATCCAGTCGGCATTTTTTTGCCCAGGTTCGCAAATGATGCCGACTGTGCTGGTGATCCGCTGGCTGCACTCTTCGCGCCAAGTGATGACATTGATGCCACGCCAAACACCGGCTTGTCCAACTTTGATCCAAAGGCTGGTATCGAGGACGTCGACGATGTTGCAAAAGCATTAGGGAGCGATGATCCTGACACGTTCTGAACACCAGATGCACCGTTTCCGCCAAACGCACTGCTGCTGCCAAATGTACTTTTTCCTAAAGAGCTCTTGTTGCCAAAGCTGCCTAATATTCCAGCCTTAAAGAATGATTTTGCATCATTGCTACCCTTAGACAAAGGCTCAGCAGTAGCAGCAACGACCTTGGGTGATTCTTTTTGAGGCAAGCTGGCATCAGAATCATAATCGCTATCTGACCCAATGCTAATCACAGGCGATTCAATTGCTTCAGATTGTTGAATATCGGACGCGGTGCCAACAGACGCATGGTCGATACCCACAGCAATGTCGCCCATGTCGAAGCCGCCCGTAGTGTTCTCGTCGCTAGATATGCTTGCGGAACTAGATGCCGAGCCACTAAAGCTGTTCTCTGGGTGCGACAACATCACAAAGTCGCCAGATGACCCCGTCAATGACTTCTCCAAAGCTGCTGGCTTTGGTGACCGGTCATTGCGCAAGAAATCTTCTGCGCTTGAATCTACCGCGGGTGCTGCCACATTCATATCAAGCTCATCCGCTTTGACAGGCTTAGCCTTATCTGCTGCTGCAGGTTCAGACCCATATGCTGCAACAGACTCGGGTGCCTCAGGTTTGGGAATGCCACTACCAGATTCCGATTCAGAATCGTCACAATACGACGCATCAAGTGCCTGTTTAACAATATACTCGACACTGGCTTTACCGGACAAAATCTGCAGTCTACCGACGTCAAACTTGTCAATAGCATTCTGGTTACCAACGCTAGCATCCTCCGTAGGGACTGGTGCCAGTTCTTTCTGTGTACCCTCCCGATTCTCTGCGCTATCAGCCGTTTCTGAAGCCGAAACAGTAACAGGCTCTTCTGGTGTTGTTTTCACACCAGCCTCTACATTATCTGACTTGTTTGGCTCATATGAGACTGGCGGAACACCTTGGCCAGAGTCCTCCGAGGACACTTTGTTAGCTTTGCAGATACTAGCCGACGTAGACGACACATCATCATCCTCTTTGTCGTCTGTCTGCGAGACAAGTTGACTGACATGTACAAAATCGTCCAAATCATGATTCTCCAAAGTCGCCGCTGCTCTGACCGCAGTGGTGGCGTCACCGTCCTCATATTGATCGCTATTGTCAACAATAGCCGCAACATCAGATTCAAATTCCTCGCAATTTGACATACTCTTCTGCTCAGTGCCAGACGCCGCGAGATGCTTGTCCGATATGTTTTCATCCTCCGCACCGATTGGTACAGAATCTACTGAATCAGAGTCAACGCGATCTAAAATGGCCTCCTTCAGAGCTGCGGCATAAGACTTGTGCTCTTCGTCTTGTTCCGCCCCACCAGCATCCTTGTCTTCTAGTTCACTGGGCGATGTCTCGACGTTTGATGTCTGGGTCTCTGGCTGAACCAATTCGGGAACATTGGCGTCAAGATTAACCTCATAATTTTCCTCCTCGACAACCGATTCATTATCTGATACCACGGCCCTGGGTTGGGCTAAACCAACATTGTCGTTGTCAGAAGACGTCTTATTTTCTGTCTCCTCGTCAGTCAAGTCCGCAACCGCGGCCTTATCATCGTGTAAAGCCGCACTGGCGTCTTCATGTTCTGAAATCTTGATGCTATCTGCTTCCTTGCCTGTCGACCCAGCAACCACCTCCGCATCTATGAGTGAAGACAAATCCACATTATCGCGATCAGATTCACCCTCGCTCCCAGATTCTTCTTCACCCGAGTCCTCATTGTCCGATTCTAAAGCATCCAGTTTCGCAGTTGGTGCCTTTTCATCTTGTATCGGAACCATATCATCCTGCTCGGAATCAGAATCGCTCTCCGATAGCCCATCAATAGATCCGGTAACTGAAGATTCCGAGTACTCTGAAGAATACACACTACTTCCACTATCAGAAACAGAGTCCTCGCTTTCCTCGCCAGATACATAAGAATTCACCGCACTAACGCCCGAAACAGCCTGTGGCTGGAACACACTAGTGATTGACGAAGCTAGCTGAGGATTGACAGGCTTCTGCGCATCACACACAATGCACTTTGTCGCAGTGCCAATGTTCTTCAGCTCGCATGTGTCACAGACCCACTCAACACCCTGCGATTTGGCATCCGTGCCACTGGCGTTTATGGCCGGAGCTGGTGCACCACCAGGAGGAACAAATGAGTCGAACGAAAGCTCTTTGCTTCCTGACATATCGAACCGCGATTTTGAAGATGCACCAAAGGGCGACGAAGTGGTAGACTGTGGTGCCGCCGCAGATAATGCCGCACCAAACGAAAGTCCACCGGTAAGCTGGAAGCCGCTACCGCCAAAAGGAGATGTCGCAGAAGCGGTGGCTTTCGGCGGAGCTGCCACCGAATGCGATACACCAGGTCTGATAGCCTCGCATACCTGACATGCAGACGCGGAATCGGGATTCTTCAGCTCACATGTATCACAAACCCACTCAACACCCTGCGATTTGGCATCCGTGCCACTGGCGTTTATGGCCGGAGCTGGTGCACCACCAGGAGGAACAAATGAGTCGAACGAAAGCTCTTTGCTTCCTGACATATCGAACCGCGATTTTGAAGATGCACCAAAGGGCGACGAAGTGGTAGACTGTGGTGCCGCCGCAGATAATGCCGCACCAAACGAAAGTCCACCGGTAAGCTGGAAGCCGCTACCGCCAAAAGGAGATGTCGCAGAAGCGGTGGCTTTCGGCGGAGCTGCCACCGAATGCGATACACCAGGTCTGACAGCCTCACATACCTGACATGCAGACGCGGAATCGGGATTCTTCAGCTCACATATATCACACGTCCACTCCTCACTAAGCGGCCGATTTCCAATGTCTAAAGCGTCAATAATCTGATCAGACTTTTGCAGATTTGGCATTGGCTCAGGCTCAGGCTCAGGCTCAGGCTCAGGCTCAGGCTCATCAGCAACCCTCAGTTTGCCAAAGGCCTCAACATAGCGATCTAGGTTAGGCATAGGCACAGTATTGGGTACCGCTGCAGGCTGATTAATTTTCATAGCTCCCTTAATGGAAGCATCTGGCGAGCGGATGACAGTAGTAACGCGACTAGGACGAGTCAACACATCTCTGACAACCGCGCGCTGTCTACGCGTCTGCAGATATGCAGCAGCAGAGGAAAACACCGAAGTCGGCACAGCACTAACTGCATCGTCCCTATCTGCGCCATACCCATCCGAAACCAGCGACGGTCTGCGGTGAATCTTGGATGAGCGCGGAACAAGCTCACGTACTTTCGTATGCGAAAACCAAGAACTAGTCGGCGACAGCGCGGCATTCTCAACAGGTTTTGCAGAGGTAGGAGGTGTCAGGGGCTTAGACCCAACCAGCAAGTCCTCATCGCGCAGCCCATAGCCGCGCTTGGCTGGCGGAGCATTAAAAGGTAGATCCACAGGCGACCATGGCACGCCGTCAGCGGCCGTACGTGGAGACGACTTGGCATCTGTCAAAACGCGGGGAGATATCGGTAACCGACGCGACTTCTTGCAGACGGGCTGCAATGAACTGTCGAGGTCCATCCCATCAAGCAGCTGAGTCAGCTCATCAAGTTCAAGATTTTTCTGAGAAAGGGTTTTCTGCACGTTGTGTAGGGTGCGCTGGATCAAGTCAAAAGAAGGCGCGCGCAGCTGCGGTGGTGCCTCGTTACGTTTGGCCTCATGGTTTTCGGCTTCGACATTAACCACCTGCTCCACATCTGCAGCACGTTTCGAAATCAAAGAAAAAGAGCTTTTTAAACGGCGCTGGTATTCGCGCTGCAGCGGATTCAGTCCAGAGTCAGCAGCAGTAGGCGACACTGCGTTCAGCATGCGTGCGACTTCCTCGCGCTTCGTCTCGGCCTTCAGATGCGTAGACATCTGGCGTGCCAGACTGCGCTGACTCCCACGCAGCTCCAATCGCGATACATCCAATGCCTCCAGAAGCACGCCAGCAGTGCGGTTCCACAGCTCCGTGTCGTCGATGCTCATTGCCTGCATGCGACTGGTCAGCCCAGCCATCTCCTCTACCGCCGGGTCAATGCGGATCGGCGGCAGCTGTGCCGCACGCGCCTGCGAAATCGCCACATCGGTCTTGTGCAGTGAGCGGGCCAGCGCCTTGAGCTCGCTGTCAAAGATATTGCATGTTTTGATGTATTGCTGGTCGATGAGCTGCTGTGTCTTTTGCTCCAACTCCCGCTGCTGCTCCTCCTGGCGCTGCTGCTCCTTCTGCTGTTCCTCGTCCTCCGCTGCCTGCTGGCGCCGCTCGCCCTCCAATGTTTGTGCTGTATCATCAGGTAAAGCAAATGACACATGTGTATCGTGTTTCTCAGGCGAAGCTTTTGCTTCTGAAAATGGCAAGCTGGCGGATGAACCACCGAATGGCGAAGGCTGCGGCTTCAGTGCAGGTTTTAGCGCTGGCTTAGAATCTGCATTGGATGATTGCGTGCTAAATGGAAGTCCGCCAAAATCTGTTACTGCGCTCGAATCGATGGCCTTTGACGCAAAGCTGCTTGTAGCTTGACCCCATGTGCTGCCAAACGAAGGCGAAGACAATTTGCCTAATAAAGTTGAAGTGACTGGCTTGGAGGTGTTAAATGCGCCAAAACTCGATGCTGGAGCAGTTGGCTTGGCAGCCTGCTCCGCAGCCTTCGGCGTGCTCCCGACTGCGGACTGTCCCAAGGCATTTCCGAAAGACGACGCAGACGGCTTACCGAATGGAGTTGAAGTTACTGACTTGGAGATGTTAAATGCGCCAAAGCTCGATGCCGGGGCGGTTGGCTTAGCTATCTCCTCTGCAGCCTTCGGCGTGCTTCCGGATGTGGACTGCCCAAAGGCACTGCTAAACGACGACGCGGGAGATTTCTCAAATGGCGTTGAAGCGGCTGACTTGGACGCGGTAAATGCGCCAAAGCTTGTTGTCGCGGCGGTGCTACCACCTGTTGCAGTACCGATCTGTGTAGGTGGTTTCTTCTCAGAGCTGAATGGCTTAGCCACTCCAAATGGCGACTCACCCTTGGAGGGGGCATCAAAGATCGAGGGCCCACTAGCTGGCGTATCAAAAATGCTCTTACCATCCTGCGCCACAGCGCCTCCAAATCCATTAAATGTAGACCCACCGCCGAGCTTGGACGTGCTACCAAACACGTGCTTGCTGGTCATAGAGGTTGGCGCTTTGACGATAGGTGTAATGGAGCCTGTTTTGCCAAACGGCGACGTTTGTCCAAATCCTCCGCCAAACGCACCCGGCGACGTAGCCTTGCCGAACGCGCCACCTGAAGCAAACGGAGGCAGCTTCGCTGGCTCAGGCGCATCTTTCGTATGCTTCGCTGTAGACGATAGCGTCTTTACGTGACTAACCATGGCAGCTGGACGCTGGTCGCTCTGCATCTCAAATGAGTTGCAGATGTGGTAGCCCAGCAGACATGCGTCAGTGTTGAGGATCCACAGAATCGGCACAGGCTTTATGCGTTCACCATCATCGGATGTAGACGGCAGGTCGCGCTGGCCGGTATAGTCTATTGCCATTCCAACCGGAAAAGTGTCATTGCCAGAATCAAGCGCCGACAGTGGCATTGCCGCCATGTGCCCATCGATGTCCCATTCTACCCATGTGAGCGACTGTGGGTCAGCGCTGCCGTCAGCGGCCGCGGCTGTTGCAGCCTTTCCGATGGTCATAGTGGCGTCAGATCCTGTACCAGCCATCACCAAAATATCCGCTGCACTGCCGCCCCACTCACCCACTGATGCAATGTGAAACCCGGGATACCGCTCCGGACACATCATCGAGGAGCACGGATCCTCCACGTGGATCCACGTAAACGGCATGCTTTTGTCTGAGCGCGTTACCACGTACCCCGCAGTCGCATTGTCTTCAAACTCGTCGTTGCCGCCGCCATTGCCCGACACAAACGCCCCGTCAGGAAGCTGCCCGTAGAGTGCAAAAAACGTGTGTGTCTCAGGCCAATCCACTGCCAGAACTCCTGAACCTTCAACGATGTCTCCACTGCTTGTCTGTGGCTCAATAGTACGCTTTACCGCACCGTCAGTTGGAGTCCTCTGGGTCAGAACGCCCTTGCTATCACCACACACAATCTGCTTGCCCTTTCGCGACCAGCAGATCGCTGTGACCCGCGCCCCATCTTTCACCACAGATGACAAGCTGCCGCTGTCAATGTCCACCATCAGCAGCTCTCCATCCAGAGTCAGCACTGCCACCAATGCCGCCATTTCCTTTGGGTTGACACGCATGTCTCTGACTTCCCTTCCGACATTAATCGTATTGGACGGCAAATTGCTCCCCTCTTCCATCAAAGACTGAGCTGAGAATACAAGAATATTCCCGCCTATCGTACACACTATCACGCGCTGTTCGTCCACGCTGACTCCCACATGCGTGACTTGCCCATGGCTGGTCAGATCAATGTCTTTGCGTGCTTTCAACGTAGTTGCTGTGTTGGTGCCCTTGGAGCTACCGGAGAAAAGCTCGTTCTGCGCATCCCGTGTCTGGAAAACTGCCAGCCCCTGTGGTGTGCCCGCCACCATGTACCCATATTGACTGGATATTGCCAAGAGCCTGCTGTATGCTGGCGTTTCGCGCCGCCGGGTCGAGAAAGGAACGCTTGCGACACGCAGACAGACATTTTCCTTGACGGGGTTGTGCAGAATGTCCACCAACTGGTCTCCCTACAATACAGTTTTGTCATACTTGTCGTTGGCAAATTAGTCAGCTCTGCATTTTGACTGCGCGCATTAGTAAAGCTTTAGAAAGAACGCTTATGTCAAGTACTTTTAACCAAAAACAGAAACAATACCTTCTCCGTATATTTCTTGATTTCGTAAACAGTGGTATCGGCTGTTGCCATCGTTGCTTTGATTGCCAACTGTCAAATTCGCACTAAGAACTCTGGCAGTACTTAAATGCCTAAACAGGCTGTGTTTGTCTCAGCAATTAATAATGCAACGTTGATTTTCGTTAAGGTAAATAAGAAGCCTAGAGTATTTGTTTAGGGAAAAAAAGCGAAAGAAGGCACCAGAAGGCCGCAGCGCACAATTTTGAACTCCATGCATAGCAAGATCAGTGTGATCCAAGTCTATCATACTATAATCTGCAAAAGTATTAGCGTTTAGAAAAGGTTATTTTGGTGGGAGTTGGTATAGCGAGTTTGCGCTAATACCTTTTCAAATTACGGTATGCATGATTTTCGCTGATTGAGTAAGGGTTTTTGTGTTTGACAATAACAGCAAATCTGCATGGCGTGCGCGTCCTAAAGTATCGATGCTCAATGTGAAGGCAAAACCTATTAATTACACCACTATTCGATAGTTAATTAGAAGCGGATTTAGCACTTGCATTGTACTAATGGATAAGTACTATGTAGAAAATTATCGACAGAAATATGTCATCATTGACATGGGCAAGTTGGTTAAGTGGAACACACATGATGGCAGCTAGCACACAATATAAGTGCAGCTTTAATAATATATTTTTAGTCACATCTCTCTAACAAACCATTACTACATGTTTTATGCAGACGGGAGAAAAGCAACGCAAAAATTACCACTTTTCAATACCACGGCGCTGCAAAGTGAACTCAAAAGTCTTTGACTAGGTTGGGTTTTAAAAGAAATTGCCACTCCTTTTACAATTCGATCGGAATAAACTATAGGCCACCTATTTCTGTTTCTATCTTTCATTTCCTTTCTCTTATTTTTGTGTATATACTTAAATAATTTGTTGTGTAGAAACAGCTTCCTCTACTTATATATTTCTTTGGTTACGGACTTTATCAGATTTTTCAAAGATTATGGTGTTTTAATGACGGGTGTGTGCTTGTCGAGTGAGGGCTGGGGCCCTATAAGCCCCACCAATCCCGCCCATCTTACCACTTGCTTCCAGCATGGATTTCTTACGCCTACCCTGAATATGCTGTTCCTTGTGACTGCTGCCGTGCGCATGCGCAGGCTCAATTCGATGCCGCCTCTTCCAACTGTTTTAGTCACTGTCTGGATTTTCTCAGCCAAAATGGTACTTTCTATCGCAGCGCTACTTATATCGACTGCTGAGTTTATAGCCATGGCAATGCAGTTTCCATATGTCAACATCTATACATGTTCGTTGGCTTTGCAGACAGTAGCTGTTGCAGTTGCCGTTTGTCTCCACTACAAAGAGCAGTTCCACAACCGCATTGCATCGACTCCGCTGCTGCTGTTCTGGCTATTTTCAATTCTTCTTTCTTTATTACGTTTGCGCACTGCAGTATCTGTCGACTATTCCAATGACTTTGACATACTAGTGCCTCCAATTGCTTTGTTTGTAGTGACAGCACTGGCATTATTTGTCTTTGAATGCCAGCCAAAACCTCATGAGCTTTTTGACATATCTGCCGACGATGTAGATGACGTAGACAACAGCGGATTTGGCAAACTGGAAGATAGTGATGATGACTACTGCACGTCAGGATCACCCGAAGAGCGTGCCAATGTCTTCTCAAGATACACATACACATGGGTTGAATCTCTACTTCAGAAGGGCTATCGCGAGCAGCTACATTTAGGAGATATCTGGAAGCTCACGGGACAGTATCGGCCAGATGTGGTACATGCACGTTTCCAACACAACTGGCAGAAAGAGCTAAGGTCAGGTAATCCCTCGCTGTTTAGGGCCACAGCTCGCACGTATTGGCCGATATGGGTGCTTGCTGCAATACATGAGATGCTCAGAACAATATCATTATTTGCGCGGTTTTTGATAACGTCGCGGTTAATTGAGTTTGCTGCCAACTACGGTACAGACCAAGGCAGCCCTATCGAATACGGCTACTTCTACGCTGTGGCACTATTTATTATGTCCTGCGAGCTGAACAATGCGCTTCGTCTGCGCCGTACACATGCACAACGGCTTAAAACGTTTATAAGAACCAGTTACATGACCGCTGTTTATCAGAAAACACTAACTTTATCTAATGATGCACGCCAAAAGTACGATATTGGCAGTATTGTCACACATATGAGCATTGATTCGGAGAATATTGCTACTTTCTTTGAATCCTCACAGGGGATATGGTGCGGCCCGCTAGTCATTATCTTTTGTCTGTTTGGGCTTTATCAGCTACTTGGCTGGAGCACACTTGTCGGCATAATAATTATGCTTGCTTGCATGCCAATTGTATCGCGCATTGCCCGGATTATAAGTACATGCAGTAAACTTCTGATGGGATATCGCGGCCAGCGCATGAAGATTATGAACGAGGTCATTACAGGCATCCAAGTTATTAAAATGTATGCCTGGGAGCTTCCGTTTATCCAGAAAATTAGCAACGTGCGTATCAAGTTGGAGCTTAGTATTATCCGCAAAAACAATGTTCTAAAGGCGTTGCTTCAGTCCACAACTACACTTGTGCCATTCCTAGTTTCGCTTGCAACATTTGGAGCATACAGCCTATTTGACAACAAAACCCATGGTCCTCTTGATGCGCGTCTTGTATTTATTGGAATGCCATTGCTTAATATTATCAGGCTTTCACTCACTAAAGTTCCTCAGATTATTCCTAATATTAGCACTGCAATGGCTTCGCTCCGCCGCTTATCCGACTTTTTGACTGCCAGCGAGATCGACTTTTGTGCTATTGATCGCCAACCATATAACCGGGACTCTTTAGATTCCAACGCTGACGATGTTCTGGTTAGTATCACAAACGCCACATTCAAGTGGTCATTGGCTGATACTTTTGAACTAAGGGATATCAATATGCAATGCAAACGCACCGAGGTGGTAGCTGTTATTGGGCGTGTTGGTTCTGGAAAGTCATCGCTTTTATCTGCAATCCTTGGCGACATAATCAAATGTTCAGGCAATATTACAGTACGCGGGAATATTGCATATGTTGCACAGCAGCTGTGGATTTTAAACGCAACCCTTCGAGACAACATTTTGTTTGGAAGTGCCATTGATCGTGATTTCTATGATCAAGTTATTGAGGCTTGCGCATTGCGACACGACATAGATGCGCTTTCAGCTGGCGATATGACTGAGATTGGTGAGCGTGGTATTACCTTGTCTGGTGGCCAGAAAATGCGTGTGTCCCTTGCACGTGCTATCTATGCACGTGCAGATGTGTATATTTTGGATGATCCCCTTGCAGCTGTTGATTCTCACATCAGCAAGCATATATTTACACATGTACTCGGCCCGCATGGTATTCTCCGGGGACGCGCACGAGTTTTGGTGACCAATGCTGTGCAGTACCTGGATAATGTTGACAACATATATATGCTCCGCAACGGCAGGATTATTGAGCAAGGCTCAAAAACCCAAGCGATGGCCAGACAGGGAGACATATTTGAATTTATTTATCAACATGTAAACAACCAAAGCTCAACGGAAAGCAGCAGCATAAAGTCAGATACTAAGCGCAGCGGTAATAATATGGATACCAATGGATATCAAACCACACCAGAAAAACGGTCACTGGGGCACACGAGCACTGGCAAAACCCGTGGAGCCCTGACAGGGCGTGGTAGACATAAAACACAAGATGCATCTATCAATCAAGCTAGTGGCACAAGTAGAATTATGACTACTGAACATAGACACAAGGGTAGGGTTAAATGGAAAACTTATGATGCTTACATTAAAGCCAGCGGTGCATGCAATGTCTCAATAGTCATTATTGCGTTTCTAATTGCAGTCGCCGGTGAAGTGTGTATTAATCTATGGCTCAGACATTGGACATCCTCGAACACCCGTAAAGCTCACAATAACATAAAAGATTCCACAAAATCGGTGTTATATTATTTATTGATTTATGGTGCATTGGGTATTGTTAATGTACTTGTGAACCTATTACAGCAGATTTATATATGGGTTAAATGTGCTACCAGATCGTCCACAGTAGTTCATCAGAATATGCTTACCGGGGTTTTACGCTCACCCATGTCTTTTTTTAATACTACACCAACAGGTCGGATTCTCAATCGGTTTTCTGCTGATATTCAAAAGTGCGATGAAGCACTGCCGATTAATATTTCAAATTGTCTATCCCAACTAGTCAGTTTAATGTTGGGAATTGTCATTGTTGGAATATCAACTCCGCCCATGTTGATTATATTTCCAATTCTCGCAGTAATTGGCTATCATTATCAAAAGTTGTATATTAGCAGCAGTCGTGAGATTAGGCGGCTGGACTCGACTACTTGTAGTCCAATATATGCACACTTTCAAGAATCAGCGGATGGTATTTCAACTATCCGTGCCTACGGACAACAATCTCGGTTTATTGCAATGAATGAAGATCATATTGGGCAACACATCCGTGTTGACAATGCCTACTTACTACTTAACCAATGGTTGGCTATGCGCTTAGAGACGGTGGGGAATATTGTGACTCTGGGAACTGCGCTGATAGCAGTTGCCTCTATACATTATTCAGGTATTGGAGACCCAAACACTTTTGGGCTGGCTATCAGTAGCACGTTGATTTTATGCGGGGCTGCAAATGGTTGTATAAGATACTACAGCGAAGTGCAAGTATGCATGACTCATCTTGAGCGTGCGACAGAATATGCAGAACTTTTGCCAGAGGCTGCTAATGTTATTGAAGACCACCGACCCAAAGAAACGTGGCCTCAGCAAGGTATTGTTGAGTTTAAGAATTACTCTACACGCTATCGTGAGGGACTTGAACTGGTGCTAAAGGATTTATCATTCAGCGTGCAGCCCAGACAGAAATTTGGAATTGTTGGCCGCACTGGCGCAGGCAAATCATCGCTGTCATTGGCACTTTTTCGCATTATTGAAGCAGCCAGTGGTCAGATTTTGCTAGATGGCAAAGATATTTCCAAATACGGTCTGTTCGATGTGCGCAGCAAACTTTCAATTATTCCGCAAGACCCAATACTATTTGCAGGAACAGTGCGCGAAAATCTTGATCCATTTAACAACTACAGTGATCAGGATATTTGGCGTGTACTTGAGCAAGCACATTTAGCCGATTATATTCGCAACAAAGAAGAGCGTCTGGAATTTATGGTAGAACAAAGTGGAAGCAACTTTAGTGTTGGTCAGCGGCAGTTGATATGCCTTGCACGCGCACTTTTAAAGCATGCCAAAGTGCTAGTGTTAGATGAAGCTACGGCAGCTATTGACAATGCAACTGATACAATTATTCAGCAAACCATTAGAAGTGAGTTTAAGAACTGCACAGTGCTGACAATTGCGCACCGTCTAGACACAATTATCGACAGTGACATGGTCCTTGTCATTGATAATGGTCAGTTAGCTGAATACGATACTCCAGATAATTTGCTTGCAAACAAGGACAGCCTATTTACTAAATTGGTCAAGGAAACACAAAATATAAACACATAATTTGTGTAGCGTTTTCTTTGTGTAAAACCTATATATTGTCTAACAATCTACTCAACAACCCATGGCTAACGTAAATTAAAACAAGTAAATATTCTGTGTTTAACAAGTTTTAGTCACTTTCTATATACGTGTTTAATCGGTTAGTATAAAATAGTAAATTTGGCTAAGCATCACCACCTAGAATACAATTTGGTATATGATTTTTGTAATTTTAAGAGTTTAATACTTTGGAGGAATCTAATTTCAAACCTGACACATATGCCTCGGGGATCATTAATCAAGTCAATAGTTCAATTATCGGTCACTTATATTTAAAGTATGCATTGCTTTTAACTGTCTAGCTGAAGAATTAATCCGATAAAAGTGAGCCTAAAGTCGCCTTATTCTGCAACACCAATAGAGTTGTTTGCCGCTTCGGGTTGAACTTTATTATTAATATAAAAGTTTCCGGGGGGTTTTAATCTTAGCTTTGCATAGCATTTACTTGCTCTTGTCATGCTCTACATACATAACCAAACATATAACGGTTCTTTAAAAAACTTGGACAGACAGACACACAAACATACTAACAGAAAGTCATACAAAGAGTGATATTGTTAAATACTTCTCCAGTGTATTCAGTGTATAATTAGATTGTCAAAACTGTTTAATATACTTGCAGATCTAAACCCCTTGGAATAAGGCTTGTAGTCGCAAAAAAGTAGAGAAAGGGGCTTTAATTTCTAGTAATAATTTAAAATCACTCCCTCTATCCAATCCGCTTTTTCGCTATAAAGGTTGCAGTCTTTCATTCAATTTTTACTCAACATTTTGCCGCTGCCGCTTGCCAAATATGCCAGAAATCTTTCTACAATATTCAGCCTCAAAACTTCTATTTTATTCTTTAAGATGCTTTCTTTTCAACGTTGACTTTGCACTAAGCAATAAACCTGAAAGCTTCTTTTATATATAAAGTAATACATTTAAGCAGCTTACGCTTTTTTTGCTTTTTGTTAGCTTCTATTGAGTTTGCTTTACTCTTATTTGATTTTTATTTATTATTGTTGCAAAAAGTCTACTACTGCCAAAAAAAAATAAAAAGAATCCAAATTATTTTAGTTATCCACCATTTCTACTGGACAACAGCAACTACACTTTATTTATTTTTTGTTTTATTTTTTTATTGGCATACGTTTGTCAATTTAAGCCTTTAATCAGAATATATAGAAACCTCTACAAGCTGCAAATGGGTGAAAACAAATACCACGGCTATATCCTAGAATTCAATTTATCAGGCACTGGGGTGGTTATTACCCGGCACTTTGCAGCTGAAGCAACAAAATTCGATTTTGAAACAAAAGCTAAGGCAATTATAAATGAGGAAAATATCCCTGAGCTTAATGGCTATGTTTTCTTTGGAAAAGTGGGTTATTTACATACGGGTGTATATTATGACAGGGGTGGAAATCCTATAATAGACAATCAGAATAGTGAAACTAGACTTAAAGTGTACTCCATTTTGGGCGCTAAATGCAAAAAGGGTGCTTCTAGAAAATTTACTACCGACATTGAAGAATTTGCTACTATGCAGGATCCAAATATTCTCCAAGACAATGTCTAGATTTAAAAAATAAATCTTAAGCAGTGTCGTGACCATTTCTGGCCACACATTTTGTCAATCGGGTACGCTTTTCCCGCCGATAAATAAGTTATTCTTGCAGAGTTTTTCCTGTTTGCTCAGTTTCTCTGGAGCCCTTTTAAATACATTATTTTATTACAAATAAATTGACAATTAAAATTAACTCAAACTAGATATTTGTTGCGAGAGCCGAATGGCTCTCGGACATTAACCTCGAGCTGCGCCATACAAGATGTGATAGGGAACATAAAACGGGTTCAGAGCAGCATTGCTCTGAAAGTAATTAAACCCCTGACTTGTACTATTTCTAGATATAATTTTACTTATACCATGGTAGTAGTTACAAAAGGTGATAGTCGCAAAAGAAGTTGACAGACGTATAAAAGCAAGATGGCTAGCGATAGTTTTATGCATATAATAAATAAAAGTATAAAGCTATTTTATTCATATAGTCACTTGCTAAAAAAAAAATGTAGACTCGTTAGGTTACGCGGATTAATTCACAGTAAGTTTTATTCCATCTCAAACATCTTTTGTGTAGCCTGCGCCAGGGCAACTACCCTGCCAATATAGTTTGCCAGTTCACCTACCAGGTTCTGAAATCTGTTCAAGATGTTAAGCTGCGTACATCCCTTGAACACACTTCCTGATTCAATATGCAAAATTAGCTTGTATTGAAACTGTGACGCCTGAAACTTTTCCAAAGTTGCTGCAACATTGCTTCAGGAATATCATAACCAGCATCGCGCATTTCATCTGCTGCCACTCCAGTTAATCTACTGATTATTAATGCCTGGAAGAACTCAGGGGCGTAAGTAGTCTTGTACCGTATGCAGATCTTTTCCAGATTATGCGTCAAATTATCTGCCAAGATTAGCTCTTTAACTGCGTTACCGCTGTACTCAGGAATCAACCGTTGCAAGTACTCTATCAGATCACTTGCCTTCATTAAGGGTTCCTGTGACTCTGCAGGTCCCCTTTTGGACATAATCACATCAGCTGATTGACTTTTGGAAGTACTTGCATTATCTTGCTCACCCGTGTGTGGGGTTCCCATTTTGCTATCTCAAGTAGTAGATAAACTAAATGACTAAAAAGGAAGTTTTAAGAGATTTGTTACATTTCCAAGGAGAGAATATAAGAAAAGCTATCTTAAAACTTGAATAACTTTCTAATTAAGATCTCTGTGCAGTTTGCTGAATTTATACAAGTCCCACACGGCTAACTAATAAAACAACTAAACTACGATTCATTGTCGACTGCCCGCACATGTTCAGAGGGGCAAAATCATAGGGATGTTTGCATCTCTAACTCCACTCCCTCACAACATTCATCTAGGATATTTTGAACATTGTTGACTAATAGCAAAGAAAATTGAGCTTATATAGTAGCCCAGCTCTCAACTCCAAAATAGACATGCCTTTTTTTCAATATAGATCTGTTTGAAAGTTTGAATAGCTTGTTTGTTAAAGAGAAATACCATGATTCTATATGACAAAGTATTCTGATGTTTTATTCGCTGCAAAATTCATGAAAAACGAAGAGTCTTTAAAATATGTACATCCACAAAAGGAGAAAATTTTGAAATCGCTGGCAGCTTTTTTTAAAATAAGATAACGTAATAACGAAGCGCATTCGGATAGCAAACAATAAAACCACAATAATAGCTTGTTGGCAAAAAAAAAAAACAGTCATACAGCATCAGAGTCCAAGGCAGAAATGTGCACAGAAACCCGAGGTGGCGATGAAGCTAATGTTGATCCTGAAGACATATTTGGAGCATTGGGTTTACCACCCTGAATATTAGCCAAATTTCCGGTTTTGCGCACATTGTGGTTATGTGTACTGTTATTCGTATTGGAGAGATAGCTGTAAGGATTAGAGTAGCAAACGCCACTTGGTCCTGGATACGACATATGCCTCATAATTCTTTGCTGGCTATCATGACCCATGTCATTCAGAGGTTTTCTACATTGCCGATGCTGCTGAGGATTATATACCCGATCATTTGTTGCTAACTGTGGATAGTATTCGCGGTGTAACTGACCATTGTTGTTAAGATTATAAGCAAAGTTGGTATTTGTAGCACTAACTGGGGGCTGGTATTGATGGTGGTTCAAAGATGACATTTGCAAACATTCAGCAGCATTATCCATTGGAGCCAAATGAGTGTTCTTAAGCATAGGAAGATTACCTAGAAACAGATCCGTACCAATAGCTTGCAGAACTTCGGGCTGAACATTTAGATCAAAGTCCATAATGCTTAGAAACTGCAGCTCCAAGTTGTTCAACTCTCTCGCCGAAAGTCCACCAACCTACAAAAGAAACCATAAAAAGAGCTTTATCACTAAGAATAATAATCTGAGTTCACTTCTTTTTTTTTTATGGATAATAAAGAAAGAATGTTAAGACTTCTTTTTTACTTACCTTTGCGTAGCGTGAGTTTGTGAAGAAGACATCAGAAAACCACTTGGAACCAACTGTAACTCCAGTGATAACCAGACGGTGAATTGAATAAGCATCGATAGTAAATGGAATGCGCTCTCTAGCATAACGGTCAATCATTTGTTGCAAATAAACAATAAGTGCTAGAAATACCTCATTCTGACACGGACAATATTTGTGAATACGTGAGATATAGGTTTCTAAGTCTATAGTGGGTACAGACCGAGCATGAAATAGTGATAGCGATGTCTGCCGTTCATTTGCATGAGGCTCCTGAATCTGTAGTTCCAAAGCTCGCGAACATCCTGTTGCAGTATCGAGATAGGCAGCTACTAAATTGGCAGTCTCATGCACGGGAGTTGTTGCCAATTCAAACACCATTTACAAGAGAGCTACGAGTACAAACACACAATAGAAAGTAAGGACTAACAAAACAATGATTTCTCAGATAAAGTAGTAGCAAGGGAAGAACAGGGAGGGAGAGGGGAAAACGAGTATACAAAAGCAAAAAAGCAAAAGCAAACTGTTTTTGTTTGTTAGACTTGGTGACAGCTAACTCACAGAAAAAATCGCGAGCAAACGCGTAGGTAGAAAAACTCGAGCAAACCCTCTTTGCCGCCGCGGCTCTAAATTATAAAAAGTTTTCCAGGATACGCACAGCCAACCACAGCCCGTTTAGCGGAAGATTGGGTAAGGGGTTGTGGTAAGGCAAACAGCGAGCTCCAATGGAGCATTATCCTACACCCTCCCTACATCCCGTCTTTTTATTCATAAACGTCTGCTAAGAGAAAGGTTTGCTATCTAATACTCGGCATAGAATTCCACATGGCTGAAAAGACCAGCAACGACTTTGTTGATTCTCGTGTCGCATTTCTCTATGCTTCGCAAACAGGAAATGCCGAGTCGATATCATACAACTTGTATGAGGAAGCTGTGAAGCGTGGATTCAGTGCCAGCTGGCACGTTCTCGACGACCATGAGAAATTCGGCTTCAACGATTTGCGCACAGTTGTATTTGTGGTTTCTACAACAGGTGACGGGGATCCGCCCGATAATAGTGCTCGGTTCTGGCGTATTCTACGTAAAGCTACCAGGGCTAATTCAACTGCGTATGCCCATTTACGCTTTGCGATTCTCGGGCTTGGCGACACAAACTACTCCAACTTTTGCAACACAGCACAACGTCTGGATAAGCAGTTGCTGGATGCAGGGGCTACTGCTTTTTATCCCAAGGGACTGGCAGACGATGGCACAGATTTAGAGGAAGTCGTTGAGCCCTGGATAGAGGGATTGTGGCCTGTACTTGCTCGTGTTGCGCAGTGCAAGGGTTCTAAAGATAAGCAAGATGCATTGAATGGTTCGGCTAACGAGGAGACGGATGCTGCTGCCGATGCGCTTGCTAAACTTGCAGTTAATGGCAGCACTACAGATACTCTTGTTGATAGCTTGGAGAAAATGCCGTCATATACCGTGCTTCAGCCATTGCTACTGGATTTTCGACCAATGGCTGAATTAAGTGCCATTTCAGGCGCCCCACGCGTTCCATCGCCAGTTTGCACAGCCTCATACGCGAACACAGAAGAGGCGAGTGATGATTACCGGCCGAGTAAAGCAGCGATAAACAGCAACTTTGCCCATCCTCCGTGGTATGGTGAGCTCACTGATGTTGATAGTAGCAAAGAGGAAAGCTCGCAGACTCCATTTTTGGCTACCATTATTTCTGCAAAGAGGATGACTACAGCCTCTGCATTGAAGCGCACACTGCTTTTAGAGCTTGAGCTTCCCGACACTGTCGCAGCTCATATGCAGGGAAATTGGTATGCAGGAGACGCCTTTAATATATTTGCACCTAACGACGAGTGTCTAGTTGCGGCTCTGATTAAGCGGCTGGGTGTTGATGCTCGCGATGCAGACCGTCCTATATTACTGCAAAAGAAAGATCCTGAGATTGGGCTTCCCGCACATCTTCAAAGGTTCACTTCTACTTCCGCTACACTACGCAATATACTTACTTGGACTGTTGATATATGTTCGGTGCCACGCAAGCAATTTATTCGTGTATTGTCCGACCATTGTACCGAGGCTACTGACCGAGACAGATTGCTGTACTTGTGTAGTAGACAGGGCGCCAAACTATTTGAGGAGCTACGTCGGCAGTCGCCTACTGTGCTTGATATTTTGCATGCTTTTCCTTCATGTACACTACCTTATACGCGTCTAATTGAGCTACTGTCGCCGCTGGTTCCTCGATCATACTCCATATGTAATGCAC
The DNA here is from genome assembly GCA_002705745.1 of Coemansia reversa NRRL 1564. Classification (NCBI taxonomy): domain Eukaryota; kingdom Fungi; phylum Kickxellomycota; class Kickxellomycetes; order Kickxellales; family Kickxellaceae; genus Coemansia; species Coemansia reversa. The sequence goes on from KZ303505.1 coordinate 184,476, forward strand.
CGTGCGACAAAGCAAATATATGGCGGATCGCCTTTAATGTAGTTGAGTATGAACTGGAAGTGGTCGATCCGTTTGCAAGTGTTGAGGACGACAACCACACCACCGCTAACTCTACTAAGGTTGACGGCACTTCTACGTCTCCAATACGCATTAATCGCAAAGGCATTTGTACGCCATGGCTTGAAAAGCTTTCGCATACTGCCGAAAAACAACAGATATTGGTTGTCAAGCGGCCTAACCTGAATGGCTTTTATTTGCCACCATCATTACCATCTCATGGGCTTGATCCACGTCCGGTGATCATGGTTGGACCTGGCACTGGTGTTGCGCCATTTATCGGTTTTCTGGAACAGCGGGCTAATGAAATTGAGAAAACCCAAGTATATTCCACGCATGAACACCCGCTTACATGGCTATTCTTTGGTTGTCGAAGCTCTACCGACGACTACTTATTCCGCGACCAGATTGAACACCACCTTGACAACAAGGCACTTTCTCGCCTATCGATGTGCTTTAGTAGAGACCCTGCTGCACGTGAAAAGATGGGTGCCTCAAAGTATGTTCAAGATTCTATGCTACAACATGGCAATGAGATTGCAAACCTGATGTTAAATCAGAATGCGCTACTATATGTGTGCGGTGATGCTAAAGGTATGGGCAAGGATGTCAATGAAGCAATGGCAAGTATCCTTTGTCGTTATTTAAATGAACACCCTGAAAATATTGAGCGGATTGTTGAAGAGTTGCCGAAAAGTAAGGTGCCTGTCGATTCGGATGCTAAGCAGATGTCAAGGATCCAGGCTCTACAGTTATTAATGCAATGGTCTTCCCAGAAGCGTTATATCCGTGACCTGTGGGCTTAGAATAAAACATATACAGATAATAGAATTTAATTTTGCATTGGTTTTAAAAATTTCAGTTTGTTTCCTCCTATATGAAATCTGTTTTATGCATTTTGTTAGCTTTTGTCCAACTGCACATTTACAACGCTAAGTAAAATAAGTAAATGCACGATATCTTACAAATTTTATACACCACAGTTAGTTTATTGGTTTATAAGAAAAGTAGAGTTGGTCATGCAACACCACCTAGCATATAGCATTGTCTAGAAAACGCTGGTCATAACTTATTGCTTTTCTCTGCTTTAAATCACTTCAACAAAAAATAGTTACCTACGAAATATTAGGATACAAAAATAAAAGATAATTAAAACATAGAACGAAATGTCTAAAAAGCAAATCAGGAACGATTATGCAAGTGCTGTAACCTAAACAGTGTTGGGAAAATAAACATACATGCAATTGTAGGGAATACTCGGAAGTTTGTTGTAAATAGTGTATAATTTGTTTAAAAAAATTACCTTTTAGCAGCAACTAAAATGTTTTTATTTCTTTGTATAAGCAATATGATAAAACCCGGAGATCAAAAAAGACAGCTATGAGAAACTATAGTCTTCAATGTAAGAAAGAAGTATAAAAACTAGATCTAAATGTTGACATCATCCACCAAGGAGCATAAATTCTCAAGCTCTTTCTCAGTGAGAGTAATATCAGCAGCAGCAACGTTTTCTTCAAGATGCTTAATATCTTTAGTTCCCGGAATAACAACCAGATTGTCATACTGAGCAAGTACCCAAGCCAATGACAATTGAGAAGTAGTACAATTACGTTTTTCAGCAATATCATTAAACTCTTGTGCAAGTTTAGAATTGCGTGTTAAATAAGCACTAGTAAAGCGCGGTATACTGCGACGCAAATCACCCTCCTCTAACTGATTAATAGAGTGAAGTTCATTGGTCATAATGCCACGACCTAAAGGCGAATAAGCTACAATAGTAATGTTCAGTTTTCTACAAGTGTCAAGTACGTCATTATACTCAATTTTAGTACAACATGCACTGTATTCTACTTGCACTGCAGTAATTGGATGAACTTTATGTGCACGACGTATAGCTTCAGCAGAGTAATTAGAAAGACCAATGTACCGAATTTTACCTGCTTTAACAAGTTTAGCCATAGCTTCAATAGTTTCTTCAACAGGTACATCAGAAGCCATGCAATGATGATAATATAGATCAATATAGTCTACACCAAGACGTTCCAGACTATCATTAATAGCTTTGCGCATATAGCTAGGCCTTCCATTTCTACTATTTAAACATTTGTTATAGTCAAACCTTCCGCCGGATTCGTTGGGTTTAAAACCAATTCCAAACTTTGAGCATAAAAACACTTCACTTCTACGAGACTGGAGAACAGTTGAAAGCAATTCTTCATTGTGACCACCACCATATATATCAGCGGTATCCCATAGCGTACATCCAAGGTCAATGGCACGATTGAGAAGCTTGATAGATTTTTTATCCTTACTAATACCATACACTGATGACAATGAGGTTGTACCAAGTCCTATGCGTGGAATAGCAGGCTTGATATTAGAATTATCAAGTTGAACAACAGATGTCTCCATACTAGTTTAGAAGAAATGTATAAATAAATTTATATGCTTATGATGACTGTGAAGAAAAAAAAAGAACCTCCCTAGAATAAATTTTAAAACAAAATCCTAGTTGTTTTAAAGTTGTTAAAAGAACTACATTTGCTTTAGCTATAAGGAATTTTTCAAAAGGTTTAGCAAACAAATAAAAAAAGTTGACTATCTTTTGTATTAATACATTTATACAAGTCGAAAAGTGGACTTTATAATTTAAATGGAAGCATAGTAATTGATGTAGCCTTGTAGTCCAGAATAAATGCTAATCACTCAATTAAATATTGTGAGCTTTGGAATTAATACATAATACTTGTTGAAATATATAATATATAGTGGTTAAATTAGAGTGCAATTTACAAATAATATGACATTGTATAATTTTAAAATATACACTGTCTGTATTTTTATTGTGTGTTATATTTTTTTGTTAAGGCATTGCTGATCTAGTGTGTATATACAAGGCTAAAATTTTGTCCAAATCTATGACAAGTTGTAGCAATGCATACGCTTAATCAATTTTATAAATTATCTAATAATAGTATATAGTAGTTTTAGAGACTAATTCAGTTTTATAAGGGGTTTTCAGAAGATTTTAAATTGATTTTCTGGCAATATTTTTTTCCCTACCAACATTCATTATAGCACGGGATTCTAACCCATATATAGTTATTAAAACCGATGATATTTAAGAATTGCAAACATTATCCAAAAGAATTACTTTAAAAAAATAAAAACATTATTCGCTTTTTTTTTTTTTGAAAACCCCTTCTACTTTAAACACAATAGTATTATAAAAAGATAGTGGAGGATGAGTAGTAACAGTGCAGACAAGGCATCGGCAGCCAGTGAACAAGAGTTAAGACTTGCTGCAAACCAATATACGAATGAGTTAAAGACAGTAGCAAGTAAGATTGGAGAATTGGAGAACGAACTAAACGAGCATGCACTTGTGATTAAGACACTTTCAGAAGTACCTACTACTCGTAAATGCCATCGTCTTATTAACGGTGTATTGATTGAGCGAACAGTAGCAGAAGTATTACCAGCACTGAAGACTAACGAAGAAGGTATTCAGTCCACTATTAAGCAACTGACATCCCAATACAAAGCCAAGGAGAAGTCGTTTATTGATTTTCAACAGAAACACGGCATTCGCATTGCACAAACACCTTCTTAAATAAGAGAGTGCATGTAGAAACGATTAGTGGTTTGTCTTGTTTTGCGTTTAGATATCAAAAAAAGATACCATACCACAAAAAAAAAAATCTCAAAGTGAGTATGATGGAAGAACAAATAAATGGGTGGATTTAATCACCTTTGACAATAGTAAAAGTACTGGTTCTTCTCAATGAAGGACGGCGTCTAAGTATGTAATAAACAAGAGCAGCAATAAACACAAGGACAACGGCAGCACGCAGCAGCGATCCAAAGAAGAAGGACCAAATAGCAACAGTTTTTGTCATCAGTAGTTTCACACCACGAGCCAAAAAGGACTTTGTGCTCTGCGCCTGGAGTTTGCCATCCACCGCAGCACGCACAGCCGCCAACACACCAGCTCTCGTAGGCTCAATTGGCTGGCCACGGGCATTCAGTGTAAAGAAGTGGTCCTCACTCGGTTGCACAATAACCACAGCCGGTAATTGCGTACGTTGAATACGGAAGACTCTACCAATGTACGACTCCCATTCACCACCATCAAGCCAAGCAAAACGCACAGACGCGTGCTTTGTCACACCTCCTTTCTTATGATCAGTCAGACGCTGGTACTCCATGGCAGCAGCACGCACATTGTCGCGATATTCGTCAGCCAGCTCGCGGCCCGAAGCAAAGTTGACAATTCCCAGCACCAGATAGTCAGAGTCGTAGAACAGAGAGTCCGCGTTTTCGCGCGTAAACTCTGGCAGCAACGGGAAGCGCTCGGCGTACAGCCACTCGCGTAGCTGGTCATCGGCAGTGATGGTGCCGGTGTATGTCATCGTACGTCCGTCTTTAAACGCCATCAGCACAGGCAGCGACTGTTGCATATCCGGAACAACTGCACGTGCAATGCCCGCGTCTGCGATAATTCCCAGTTGCTTGGAAAGGAACAGCTTGCGTATGTTGGCCGTGACATGTGCCAGTGCTGCTTTGGTGCGTGCACTGGTGTCTGCCTTGTCGTAAGCAAACATAAACGCAACATCGTTTTCGCTTTTCAGCTTCTGCAGCTCCTCGGCTGATTTGATTTCGCGCGGCTGTGCCATCATCGTGTCAACAAAGTTGACCATGTTTTCCAGGTCGCGCGAGCCCTTGAACACCGTTGGCTCGCCCTCCCACAGAAGCTGAAGCGTCGGGAAACCCTGCACGTTGTGCTCTGCGCACAGCTTCCCGTTCTCATCGCAGTTGACCTTTCCCACATTGACGCGACCCTTAAGCCTCTCACTCACCTGCTCCCACACTGGCGCCAGCGTCTGGCAGTGTGGGCACCACGGCGCGTAGAACTTTACAAACCACGGGCCCTCAGCCGTTTCCTTGGCAAAGTTCTCCTTTGTCAGAACCACAACCTGTCCAGACTGGTTGTACACAGCGTCATCCTCTGTATTGTCGCTGGGTGCCGCCTCAACTGCTGCTGGTGATGCCTCCGCGTCAGCAGTACGCGAATCAGATCCATAAGCCTCGATTGACCCGTTGTCAGCACCAATCTCGTCCCAGTCACGGTTGTCGTTGATAACCTTTGGTTCTGGTACCGCCGCAAACTCACCACTCTTGACACGCTTGGGAAGCTTCAGCACGTAGTCCTTCATAAAGCTGTACTCATACCGAACCACCATCTCCTCGATAAACTTCCCGTCCACAAACAGATTAATCGTTGGGTATCCATCCACATGGTTGCTGTCGCACAGCTTCCGACTGTCAATGCAATTGACTTCAGCAAACGTAATGCCTTCCGCCGCCATATCTTCTGCCATCTCATCCGTCATCCGCTTCCACTCGGGTGCCATCCGTCTACAATGCGGACAGAATGGCGAGTAGTGCTTTACCAGCCAGATTCCGCGATCTGCATGTTCCGTGTAGTTTCCCTGTCCAAGCACAACGCTATTCGCTGCATACTTCTTCTGCGTAGTCGTCAGAGCATCCTCCTGGTCCACAAGCTCCTTCAGCTGCTCCTCTGTGATGTCCCCCACCAGATCCCTCTGTCTCTTTCCTGCCCTAAAAACCACAACTGTCGGCCACGCCTCAACCTTGTTCTGCTCACACAACTGCTTATTAGCAAGGCAGTCGATCTCGCCAAAGTGCACGTTGTGTGAGGCCAGTGTTTGTGCTCGTTCAGTTACTATCTGATCCCACTTTGGCTGGAACATTTTACAGAAGTGGCAGGTAGGCGAGTAGTGCTTCACTACCCATGTTCCAGTAGAGGTCTTTGCTGCAAAACTATCCCCGTCTAGTGCCTGCGTCTGACTGTCTACTGGCGCTCCCAATACATGGCTGACTGCTGCAAGAAGCGTCCCCAGTAGGACCCGCCCCAGATGCATTTGTCGAAAAGAAAAAAGCTACTATAGCTTCGTTTACACTTTACAAATAGAAAATTCAGTAGATGAAAGAGCAATAACGGTAAATGAGCTTGCAAAAACTCGAAAAAAAAAAGCAAGTGCTATAAAGGGATTGACTAGACGATTGCAAGCAGCCTCTCCTCAGCGAAAAAGAAGGGATAAATCCGCGCGCACAAGAAGGGAAGAAATCTAGCGAGTGAGAGAAGTGAATTAAGAAAGTCGCCAAGAATAATGCATGCGTAGAACCAGTCTTGCAGAAACAAGATTAAAAGGAGCTAGTCCAACTCACAGTGCAGCTCTTCCATCAAAAACTCCGTCATAACCAATGCCATGGCCTCCGAGTATTTTGTAACAAAGGCATGAGAGATGCCATTATCGCACAGTATGACTTTGCCTTTGGTATTGATCTGGCGCATCTTGTGATAGCATTCAATGGGTACCCAATTGTCATTCTTGCCATAGTACATCACAAACTTGTGTCCAAATTTGCGGTAGAACTCCTCGTTGACTGACGAAATCTTCCGCATTTCATCCGCTGCCATCCGCAGTACGCTGTTGACGCAGGGTCCATGGAGCATCTTGTCCACTACCAGATGTGAGTTATCTGCATTGAGACTCTTTGATCCATTGGCCATTGCGTGTATTACTCGAAGTGGAAACAGCCATCGTATCATATCCACCACTCCCGCCAGCACATGTCGCACACCTGGCTGAAACATAAACTACATATGTCAGCATTAATTCTTTTTCATTCACTGAAAGAGATTAGCACATAATGTCACAGCACAACCAAAAACAACACACGCATATTTGAATCGGCTCAATAACAGTACATACCCAGAGCTGACGGCCACGCGGCGTCTGACCAATACTTTCGATGGCCGGAAACAGGCTAAACACACGATCAATACGATTAGTCCGACATTCCACTATTTTCTGCGCAAAGTAACAGCCCACGCTATGTCCACACAGAAACATCTTTGGCTTCTTTTCCATCCGTCCATACTCCTTGTCAATCTCGTCAAACACTGCTACCATATTATTCACCTGGCTCTCCAGATTGTACGTCTTCTTGTTACGATACACCAGTCCACGGTTGTCTGCAAATCGTGTGTGTCCCAGATGCGACACACATACTATATCGAGATGCTCTATGAACTCGTCGTGGATCGCCGTGCAAAAGTCTACGTAAAAATCAGCCAATCCCGGGTTGCCTGGTAGCAAAAGTATCACTGCATGCGCCTGTCTGCTGCTACAAGGCCAGTACAGCGTCTCGCGCAACTCTCCCGCCACTTCCCAGCTGGTCCGCAGCGGCAGCGCAACATGGTTAGAAAAAGACATGTGATGTATTTATTATTATTAAAATATAGACCACAGCTATAAGAAGAAACTGAAAACCCCAACTGTGGATCACAAAAAACGGGCTGGAGCTAATTGTGGTGCCCAGCCCCCCACCCACACAGAAATTGACTAAATTAAAACATTAGTGCCTGGCCCTTTTCATCCAAAACGAAGAGCTCTGTCTATTGTTTTTCGTCACTCGCATTCAGTGCAAGTCCATATTTGTAAAGAAGTATATCAGCTTCCTTGCAGTAATCGTCGCTAACCGGCGAAAGCATAGCTTTTGCATCAAATTTGGAATAGCGTTGAATAAGGTCTGATATCATTTCTTCAATGCTAGTAACATCCCTCCCACTGGTATCCAGAGCATTATCATTGGAATTCGACAAACTACAGCTTATCGCAGACAAGCTGTTGGTTGACATCATTTTTCCTTTCTTCCCTTTTAAAAGTATTTTACAGTGTTAACACTAGCAGAATATAAAAAAAAAAATACACGTAAAGCAGAACGATGCAAGGTTTCAAACGCGAGATGCTAAGGAAAGCTCCCAGAGAAAGAGGAGAGAAGATGTGACGATGAACTTTAAGGAGCCAAGTTATCATGCCAAAAAGAAGTTGTGGTGACTTTGGTCTGCAAAAAGGACCAATACCACTTTCGAGACTCTTTGAACATGAACCAAGTCCAGGCTTGCCAAGTGGCATCCTTTTAACAATATCAGATAAAAGAAACACGTGTGTGCAAAACAAGAAACCACCTTCCCTGCACACCAGCAAGTAAAGATGGATTGTGTGGTCAGTTGCGCTGCAGCTCAGTTATAAGCTTTTCCAACTCTGCGACCTTTGCATCCAGCAGCACGCCATCGTCCTGTGTGACATTATCCTCCAAGCGTAACGGTGGTTTCCGAGGCCCCGCCCCAGATGTGGCTCCGCTTTGCGCTGCCAACAGTCCCGCAAGTGATGGATCAGTGCCTGCTAGTCGATGAAGGACGTCCGCCAGCATATCTGCTGCCACCTGCGCCTTTGCTGCGCGATCCTCGCTCCTCGGTTGTGGCGATGCTGGTGCTGGCGTGATGGCAGGACGAACTGCAGTAGGAGTAGTCGGTCGAGATTGTGCCGGCGCTGGCGGCCGCAGAGCTCTTTTGAGAAGTTGTGGTCGGGGAGCAGATGCAGAGGAAGGCCTGCTTGGAGCTGACAGTGGGAGTGTACCTGTGCGTTGCTGTGCAAACGTTGAGGGATTTGCTGGTGGTCTTAATGGCCGATTGGTTTGTGCAATGTTCTTTGGACGCTGTACAGGCGGTCGCGGCCTGCCGTCGGATGCTACAGTCGGTGGAGGATGCGGCCGGACGTTTCTGACATTAGCTACCCCGGTACTAACAGACTTTTCGATTGCAATGGGACGTGTTGTTATCGGCGTGCGTGGACGCAAAGACGCTGGCATACCGCCGGTAGCACGAGCACTTGTCGGGCGCGACTTGTTTGCCAGCGTTTGTGGGACGGACGCAGGAGCAGACTGAGCACTGGAACTAGCTTCCGGACACGCGGCAGGCTTATGTGCACGCGCTACAGAAGCCTCATCTGACAAAGTAGAAGTGGGCAAAGTAGAAACAGTGGTCGCCAGAGTAGAAACCGGAAGGGCGCTGCCGAGCTTATGAGGCTCGGTAGCAGGTGGTGCTCTTTGTCTGCGCTTGTTCCGCGGGCTCCAATAGTCAAAAAACTCCGGTTCAACATCGCCAGCCATCAAGGTGCGGTAGCATTCAAGCAACGGCCAAGGCGGCGCAGAAAAGCGCTCGCGGTAAGCGTCCAGGCACAGTTGAATTAGCAGCCGTCTTCCACGCAGACGCGAGCAATTCAGCCATGCCAGCCGCCACGCCAGCTCGTTGCAAACCACCTCAAATGCCCAGCGACCCAACTGAGCCCCATATCGCGACTGCTCAGCGCTCAATGCGCGCGGAAACACCGCGTGCTCGCGTCGAAATGTCTCATCCACTTCCGCTGCCTCCAGCGCGCCCACCTCTACGCTGATCCGCATGCGTCCGCCGGCGGAAAGTGGCACTGCCAGACTCTTCGCCCCCTGCGCCGTGACCGGCGATGGTAGTGCCGTCCGCGCTCGCTTCTCCGCTGTTGAGCCCGCTGCCTTCGCAGTAGCCGGACGCTTTGCGGGTGTGGCCTTCTCTAGCCGCGCAATGCGGCGGCTTTTGCGTCCGGCTACAGCTGCACGATAGCTGTTGACCGCTGCCTGCAGTAGCCCACGGCGCGACGCCAGCAGCTCCTGATTGAGGAACGCCAGTCGCCAGCCAAGTGCGTTGCACTCTGTCTCATACCCCCACCGGTTGCCCCCATAGGCCTGTCGTGTGCAGTTTGCCCGCGGATAGACGCAGTTATTCGTCCGAAAGCTGCTTGGAATTGCTCCCAGGGTAGCCCGCTCCATATCAATGCGGATCTGGTGCCGCCGCGTCTTGCCCTTTTGTGCATATACAAAACTCAGCCATGGTGTCCCGTCGCTGCCCGTCTCCACCCGCGGTTCGTTTGCCTGTTCTTCTGTTTCCGCTCCGCCCGAACTGCCTGGTACCAAAACATTGCTGCTACTTGCCCTTGATGCACCCGCTGATGCTGGTGCGGAGCCTCCCGCGTCCAGATGTGCCGTCTGCAGCGCCGCAATGACGCTATCTGCTGTTGACGCTGGCAGCCACTCGCGCAGCAGTGAGAACGCCGGCCCTGTCGCAACCTCACTACTCTCCACCAAACCCGTCGCTGACCCGCTAGTCTGCACTGGCCCTGTTGCCACTGTCGCTGCAGCAGCATTGCTGGGCCGCCGTGGATCTATATCGCCCTCTCTTCGCACAAGCACACTGTTGACTGTTGCTGCGCACTGTCGCAGCTGGTGCAAACTCAGACTTTCCAGAAACGCCTCAAATGGCTTCATGTCTGCAAGAAATAGCGAAAACAATGACAACTCTTCTAGCTCCATCGGGTTTCCAACTGGCTCTGTCTCTGCCTCTACATCTGTCTCTGTCCCACCACACGGTGTAGCCTCAGCCTCTGTACTTATCCCTGATGGAATGTCCAATGATCCCCAACACAGCTGCTCCAGCGCTGCCGATATTTCAGCAGAATCTAACTGTCCAAGCTCTTTGCCTTCTGTGTGGACTGCACCCTGTTGCTCAAACGCATCCAGCGATCGAAGCGCTTCTGTGGTAATTGCTCCTATGCCATATACATTGTGCTCCTCGGCCTCTACACCTTCTACTGATGGTGTTGCCACTGTCGTCGCTTCTGTTGCCACGTCTCCTTGCATGGTTTCTATAGTGTTACTGCTGTTGTGTGTCCCAAAGAGATTCGCCAGCAGTCCCATGTCTAGTTGGTCGGCTGCCCAGAGCTCTGCAAAGGCGCTGTCTCCATCGACTACTTTTGTGGAATCCTCCTCCACTTGTTCTGACCTATCTCCGAGACTGTTTTCGGAACTGCCTCTAGAACCTGCTGTCGTTCTACTACCTGCTGCTGCTGCGGTCGTTGTTCCCGCTTTAAACTGTGCTCGCATCTATTCTTTTAATTATTTTGTCAAAATTGAAGTATTTAAAGCGTTAAAACAGTAGAAAAACTTTTTGATACCACTATACAGGTACTAAAAAAAAAACGTTTGAGCAATCAACTTTTTCCAGATCAATGATCAGTTTGTCTAAAATGGGGAAATTAGCTCGCTTTCAGACAATCCATTGGTTTTTGAACAAGTCTACTACCTTTTACGCATCAAACTTAGTAGTAAAACCGTGCTTAAAGGCTAACGTTCGCTACGCTAACTATACCATCCAAAAAAAAATGCAAACATGCCCTATAAACCAAAAATCCTGGCTGCATATGTACAGTATAGGTTGTCTGTCTAGTACAAGATAAGCAAATAATTTAATTGTTAACCATACATGTTGAATATGTAACAAATCATTGTTATGCCAAATACCAAAACTCTGTTATTCTGCAAAGTTTTACTATATTTTAAACTAATATTTTATATATGACACAAGGAAGCTATTATAACTTTCTGCATTAATGTGAAATAAACACTATATAGTCTTTATTGCAGTAACAAGTCATTTCCAAAAATCTTCTTACCAAGATATATGCCTATTAATGTTGCTTGACCAGAACTTTCTTTCTATATGAACTAAGATGTCTACAAAATGTGTAAAAATCAGATTATATAGAAAGAAGGAGGAGGATCAATGAGGTATGATAATTCAACCCAGCACATATCCACAACCTACTGAGGCAGAAATTTCGACAGTTCAGGACAATTTGTAAGATTAATCCTGTATTTAAAAGCCTGCTGCGGACTAGCAGCTGCAAGTTTACTGTAGAGTTCTTTTAATCTAAAAACACGCGCCTCATTTACAGCAAAATGTTTAGCCGCATATTTTGCAAATTGAAAAACAAAATACACTGCGCTCTCTTTGTTATCAATAACTCCACTGTTCGCTGATCCCAAGTCGTTGTGCTCGGTGTTAAAATCCGCCACAAGAAGCTGTGTACTACTAGTCAGAAATGCAATCGTAAGCTCATGTGCAGCATGTCTAACTTTGCTTGTCTGTATAAGTAGTTGAACAAGAGGCGCATCTATTCCATCAACCTCATCACTTTGTTGTTTGTCCATCTCTCTACAGATACTATTGAGATTCGCCGCTATTGCCTTATTGTTGCCATTAATATTTGACACAAGACTCTGGACAAAAGCATCCAGTTCAAATGCATTAATTTGATACTCTAGATCAACTTTTGGTTGTACTGGACTATCCTGGAATACACCTACACCAATTACTCCCTCGACGAGTTTGTCTGCACCCCCTAGAATTGTTGGCACCATATTACCGATTGCAGAAACCCATGTGTTAATCATACCAAAGTCCAATCTTTCGGCGCACTTTACTAAGAATGCATAAAGCACCTGGCGCGCTAGTTCTTTGCTCTCTAGGAAAGCAATCATATCCTCGGATGGTTTATTTTCGCTCAACTCCATCGTTACCACAGTATCACTTCTTGGTGAGTCTTGAAGACCCAACCGCGCACGTTTCCGCATTCCATCATTGTCCTGTGTTGGACCACTACGAGCGCGTGATTCCTCAATATACTTTTGCAAACCTTCAAAGAATTTGCGGGTCATCTTGCTATTAATCTTTGGAATCTCTGGTTGATCCTGTAGCGTCAGATTGTGAGCCAAAAGCCCCATTGTAAGCATCAAACTCGGCCACTTCCATTCTGAAGTCCGGTAGCTGAAACCCGAGCCTAATGGAATTTCAATAAGAAGGCTCAGTATGTACTGCGCTAGCACATGTCGCGAATAAGGACTGCACAATATAAGCGCTATCTCGCCGTATGGTGCACTATCGCGATCAATCCGATCAAAATATTTTTGTAGCTCCAACACACGTCTGCTGTCCATCAACTGCTTAATTATACATGCGTCCAGTGGCCACGCTAATCCGTAGCAGATGTCATCACCCGTAATGTCTGAAAGGCCCTTATTGTGCATCGCCATAACAAGATCCAGTCGTAAAGTCCCCATAGTAGGGTCATTTGTCTCGATGAACTGCTCGCGTACCATCCCAAGCGTCTGCATATAAAGTCTCAAATCGCCCTCAATTGCATTGACAATGTCCATTAGTAACCCGCTTTCTCTTCTCTTCAAAGTAAAGGCACCGGCCATGTTGCCTGATATCTCCCTAGACATGACAGTCAAGCCTTCGTCACTTGCGTACTTTTTAATCAGAGGCAGTATGTGCTGTCTAAACAATTCATGATCCTGATGCCAAAGTTGCCGCTTAATACTAAAGTTGCACTTTTCGTAAAGCTCTGGTGACGAGCGGATACTCTGAAAAATATCATCGGGAATAAACTGAGGCTGCTTGGCCAAAAGTAACAATGGTAGATGTTGTAACTGTGGAACTTCAAGGTAATGCCGAATCTTAGCCAGAAACTCCATGTGTTTATCATACGAGAAAGTCTCGCGCTGTATCTGATTCTGCGCAGCTATGATTATTGACTCTAACGCCTTCTGATGCACCTCTCTTCTAGTGTGTCCAAGTGAATCAAGGAGAGTATAAACTGCATCTGCGGCTGGCATATCCAAGCTGTTGTCATTTCTAAAGTTTTCGATAACCTGCTTTGGCTTGCCCATGCTCATTAAACGCTTAATCTGTTCCTTCCCTGCAGCACCGACCAATGGCTGCTGAGAACCGTCTTCATCAACACTGCCCATGTTCAAGTATTGGAAAAGTAGTTTTGCGTAAGAATGTTAAAGCAAGTCAGAAAAGTCAAATATATTTTGGAATTTTGAAAACACCTCAAGATGGTTGACGTGTATGATGTGCGTCTCTTATGGGAAAATTTTGAGTAGGTTTTCTGCGTAGGAAGTGCACTTGCGATCTCTGAAAGCTAATCGACAACAAAACCACAATATTGTTTACCGCATTGCTATCTCTTCTTTCATCAATATCTATCCTAAGCTAAGAGATTGGAATTACCATATTTCTATTGTTTTAAACTTCTTAGCACATCCTTTTCGGTCTCTGCAAGAGCAATAGAGATTTATGAACGCAACATGTAAATGCTATCATTTATTGACTATGCACATCAACTTCCCAAGCGCCATAGAAGAAGCAGATAGCGGCTCAACGCACAATTTCCGTAACAACTATCCAGGATATTTACTGCTGCCTTAAATCTAGAACCAGTACATACACGTTAGAAAATTACTCAAGGGGTACTTTGTAGACAAGTAAAAAAAAAAAGAGGACTACTTTTTCTTAACTATCGAAACAACATCCTCATCAAGTAAGACATGCTCCCTGCCAACCTTTTGGGGATTGTGCTTGACGGAATTTCCCCAGACCAACGCATGAGAGAATTCCTTAAGAATGCCCCGATGAATAGCATTACAAAATTCATGCACAGCAGCACGATCTCTTTTAAGCACAACAGGGGCAGAATAATCTGGTAGTAAGCCCTTGGGCTTAGTATAAATACGTACCAAATTCAGATACAACCACATTTTTTCCAAGAGTTCATCAAAATTCCACTCATGATGTGCACTGACAGGAACTGCGTGAGGAATCTTGTATATAAGATCTAATTCCTCAATTGAAATCTGGTCGATCTTATTTAGAACATATACTGCTGGAATGTATACGCGATTTCCCTCTATAACATCTATCAGATCATCTGCTGTAGCATCACAACGGAAGCTAATATCAGCACTCGCTATACGATATTCATTTAGAATAGATTTTACCACGTCCTTATCCAGATTTGTTAGCGATACAGTACTGGTCATATTGATACCACCCTTGTCTTTTTTACGGAAGACAATGTTTGGCGGTTCCTTGTTTAGTCTTATTCCCACTGACTCCATCTCACGCTCAATAACAGCTTTGTGTGTTAGCGGTTTCAGAACATCCAAAACAAGGAATATAAGAGAACATGTGCGTGCTACTGCAATTACTTGACGTCCACGACCTTTGCCATCTTTAGCACCTTCAATAATTCCAGGAAGATCGAGAATCTGAATCTTCGCACCCTTGTAATGCAAAACTCCAGGAACCGTTGTAAGTGTGGTAAACTCTACCTCACTCACTTCGCTAAAAGTACCAGTCAGTTTTGACATTAGCGTGGACTTTCCAACAGAAGGGAATCCGACAAAACCTACACGTGCTACACCAGTTCCAGCAACGTCAAAACCCTCACCACCCCCACCACCGCTCTTTGGTGGTGCTATGAGCTCGCGCTTTAGCTTGGCTAGTTTGGCCTTGAGCGTGCCTAAATGATAGGCAGTGTTTTTATTCTTTTGAGTTCGAGCCATTTCGGTCTCGATCTCTTTAATCTTCTCATACGTCGACATTTTCCAATCAATTCCAAATATAAAGAAAATCAGTACTGTGCAACTAAAGATGAGAATAAAGTGAAAAAAAAAAGCTCTTTCGTTGTAGAGCCATGTGGATTTTTTTTTTTTTTTGAAAAGTCTTTTACAAGCTGCAGTGTGCAACCCCATTCCGGCTCAAAAATTTCCCTGGCTCTAGCGGAACGAGCCGTTTGAGAATTGTCACAGTCATCGCACTCCCCACGAGCGAATCGCCTCTCTACTTAACCTTCTGGAGCTTGGTCCAGTCAACAACTTCGTCTTGTAGGACGCCAGTTCTGGAGTAGTAATGGCGAGCACGCGTGTATTTATCCATTTCTATTGCAGCCAGTCTTATTTCATAGCTAAGCTCCATCCGTCTAGTCGATGCAGCAGCAAAGCCGTCATCATCACCTTTTTCTTTGGAATCAGTCCAATCCTTAGTTGCATCAATAAACTGCTTGTGTAACTCGTCTAACTTTGTAGCAGCAGCCTGGCGTCCTTCCTTATCAAACATAAGCTTGTTTTCTTTAGGATTGGGTTTTAAAAACTCGTATTCGTAGGTATCCTTGCCACCACGACTTGCAAGCAATTCATTGGCGTCAATAAACTTGAGCAATGCCTCTGGTTTTTGTGCAAATTGAACCTTTGACGCAACTACCGGATCGAGCAATGGTGATATAAGCTTCCATACACCGGAGAACCACCATGGACCGTTATACACAATACAGATTCCGAGACATTCAGGATAATAAGCCTCTAGAAACTTTATAAATGTCTTTACAAATGGCCAGTCCATGTTAGTATTCGAATGATCAGTCAAATCCATTACCAGACAAACGCGTTCAACTGGTGTGCTTAAAAGTTGTCTCAATGTCTCCATCATCCAAATCAAGTAACGCTTGAGTTGCGGGTACGACTGATCTTTCTGGTGGTGATGGCTTGACCTGGACCATCTATATAAAAATAATCAGATTGTCAAACAATTATAAGCAAAACAACGCAGGACATTGTACACGCACATAAAATCATATAAGGAAAAAAACAACAACATATAAACAAATATTGCTCAATGAAGCTGTAATACATACACTATCGGTTGGCCCAGTTTATCTTTACCGTGGGCAAATGAAACGCCCTTCCACATCAACGAGGCGTCGTTGCGAGTATCGCCATACCAGATAATCTCCTCAACGTTCTCCTGGATACGCCACTTTACCGCAGCAATAGCCATTCTGTACGCCCTGTCAATATCCCACTTTCTTGCCCTGAGGAATCTAAGCAGCAGAACATCCGGTTGATCCTCGCGAACAACAGACCAGAAGGCACTGCCCAGTGTTTTGTCACTAATCTGAGACTCATATGGCGGAACTAACTCACCGTCTTTTCCCTGTTCTGAAACAATTCCTAATTGTTTACATTTGTCTTCCACCATCTCGTTAAACATGCATCCATCAAAAACCTCAAATGGTAGAGACTCTTGCACTTCCTTGGCTTTTTGTCGTTCTACCTCATCATCATAATCTACTGGATGAACAATTGGATCACTGGGAATTGAATCCAGTGGACTATCAAAATCGTCTAACAACATTTCCCACATGTCTGCCAGCAGGTTTTCCTCTGTTGGTGACAGATTCTGAAACAACCCTCCCATGTGCAGTCGACCTTTCAGAAACTGCGTCGTAATTGCCTCACGACCGGCTCCGGCCATGTCAACTTGTGACCGCTGTCTAGAGATAGCTTTAAATAATCCGCTCATTGTGTGATATCCTTATATTTGTTTTAGTAAAAGGGTTTCTACCGATGGTATAGGAGGGTTAATAATAAGGGGGTTTTCTGATCAGAAAATAGTTCAAGCTCCACCTTGATACCAAGAATCAACAAAGTTCAAAATATGATAGTTTGGTATTTCTAAACTAATGCTATTCGCTTATGCCTCTCCCTGATGCCTTTAGCAGTCAAACACCTTATATCGTATAAGTGTGCTTATAAGATCAAGATCCTCTAAAAAAAAAACCGCACAGACAGACAAAGAATAACAAAATATAAAAATGCCGAGAAGAGAAGCCAAGAGTCTCGAGAGTGCCTGAATAATAAAAGGTTGAGGTCTCGGCTGATAGAAAGTATGGTGGGAATACCTCGTGTGTACTTTCACTTCTTCCCCGCCTTTCAAGTGGTTTAGGGGATTGCAAAAGCCTCAATCCCTATCCAACCAACAACGCCACCTTTCCGAACAACAAGATGGGACCTAACTAACGTACCCATTAGATCATATCCGTCACAGGTACGGAAGAAACACCCACTACCTCCCATTGAGACAGAATCGCTTGGTATCTTCAGAGCTGTACCTAGCGGAGATAGAAAAAAAAAGGATTTACACTGGCATTTGGTCTGGCCTCAATATACCTGCATTAGCCTTTATCTACACGTGTACCTGATTTTCTAGAAATTTTTCCAAAGACACGCGGCTTCAAGATTAGCACACCTAGCCATTTATTAGTTAAACCCTCTCCTAGCTAATTTTGTATTGGATTCCAGCAAGTGGCTAATATTAAAGAAGAAGAAAGCTGGTAAGAAATATTGTAACTGAAAAAAAGCTGGTGGGTTTCAGCAGTGTGATTCGATTGCAAGCTACAACTACGGGAAAAGCTGTATCAGCAAGGCAGGTGTTTAATAAAAGCTCATATATAGCAAAATCCCCAAAAGCAAGTTTAGAATTTTGTTTATGTAAATGTACCAATCCTTTGTTAATGTAAAACAATATGTTAGGATTACTTAATATTAGCAAATATTTTCTTAAATACACATTCTCTTTCTTGTATGCACACACAACTCTAAATTTCTAGACCAATCCTATACTTTAAAAATTGCAGTGCATGTGATGCATAACACTATCTTACATAGACACATAATTTGTAAAGTCTTTTAATACCTTTTTCGGTCTTAGATTATACATTTTTCTTCATGACCCTTGTAGAATTGGAAACCTATACAGTAATATTGATTAAATAAGACACTGCTCAGGCTCAAATGTAAATATTTAATATAAACCCATTTTTGGGAATACACTATACAGCACTTTCATAACCCTTCTGCTGTACAAAACATTGCGGTTGTCTGCAAAGTGTTGTTTTGAACAACCAAAGTGCTATGCAAAACAAATCTTGGTGATGTAAGAAAATAGATTGTCTCAGTATGCGACAATAATCCTTGTCTAAGAGTACCAAAAACAGCTCATGTCGGACAAACAAATACAGCTCTGCTGATCAGTGCAAATTTTGTTGAAGGTAAATACACCATGCTATTTCAAATACATGACAATTGCATTAATGCGCAATAAACGAATAAAGAGCATGTGGCGTCAGTGTTTATCCGCACTACACAGCAACACTTTGCTGCGCCGGGCAAATTCACAAAGACCCAGCTTGCAGTTAATTAATTTTTCAGTACTGCTCTTTTTTGCCGAGATGCATAGGATGATCGTGCATAATGCACTGAGAATTTATCAGCCTCCCTGCAATCGTTTCGAGCACTGCGCGCCCATGGTCTGGCCTCGATAAGCATCGTGGGATTGGCAATCACAGCGCTGCTCTCCATTCTGATTTCAGTTAGCGTCTGGTTTCTCAGCACAAAATGTACTGGCAAACAAAATATTTTGGCAACGCAGTTGATCCATGACACTCCCGGGTGTATTTTCTGAGATCTGCAGCTTCCGATTGTAGAAATGGGCTGTTTTGAAGAGCTGAAATTACAAGAAACACAAATTATCAAGAAAAAAGAAAAAAAAAACTGCATCTGGCAGAAATGCGGCAGAGGCATGGACACGCGGCGATGGAGTGAGATGGAAGCAAGTGTACAAGTGGTAGGTGGCTTTTTTGTCGGCAGAGTGGGAGGAAAGATTGCGTGGCCACGACACCCTCTGGCGGGCATGTGGTAAATTTACAGATGATGGCGGATAAGTGTATGAGGAAGGGAGTGCTCAGGGCATGGAAGACGGCGAGCGTTGCGCGGTGACCAACAGCGGCGGCGGGCGCGACAGCGAGCCCTTCCGGTCTACGGGAGCGTTAGTAAACAGCGGCGACTGCTCCAAGACGCGCAGACGCTGGCGCAGCTCGACGACTTCCTCGATGGGCGGCGTAATTTGCCATGGCAACGTTTTGTGCGTAGTGGTCTTCGCGACGGCAGCCTTTTGGTCGACAGAGGCAGTGGCAGTGGCAGTAGTACTGGCCACGAGAGGCGAGCTGCTCTGTGCGCTTTTGACGGGCGAGGCACTGGCGCTACTGCCATGAGCGTTGTGGAGGGACTGCATGCGTGGGATGACATTCTCGATGGGGCATTTGGCCATTTCCATGACCTCCTCCCAGTCAGCATGCGTGGATGTCTGTGTGGTGTCGTCCTCGTCGTCCAAGTGGTTGTACAGCTCGACCATGCTGTTGAGCTCGTAGTGGAAGCGCCGGAGCAGCAGCGATTGCTGGAAGATCTTTGATTCCAGATCCTTGCACATGGCGCCACAGAGGGGATTGCGCCTATAATTGACACGGTGGTTATACAAGCAGGAGTTAGTATGTGGTGCTTGCTTTTCTATAGTTGCACGTGGCACTCACGGGCATTGCACTTGGCGACTGCAAAACCCAATCCCTCCGCTCGCCAGCTGATGCACGCAGAAGCAGCCAGACAGATGACGCGCGGCAGGCAAGGGACACGCGGGCGGGAAAGGAGGCGCTGATGGCCCAGCCCGCCTCTCACTGCCGCGCGTCCTCCTTTGTCAAAAAGCCTATTTTGCTGAGCACGCGGCCAAGCCAGAAATCAGGCAGCGACGAATGGAACAAAAGCAGCACATCGTGGCCAGCGTCTGCAACAGCAGCATAGCGCAGTAAGGCGTGTGGAGTAAAAGGCAGTTTGGCGTGCAATGTATAAAAAAAAAAAAAGACAAGTGGCTACTGCGCGCGCGTGCTTCGTGAAAACAGCAACAGCGCAGAAAGACGATGCATGTTAGAACTGCTCTTTCTCTTTATTCTCAGCGTCTGCATAATGTGTGTGTGTGGGGGGGGGGTTCTTTGGCATCGGCGATTCAAAGTGTGCAAAGGATGTGGAAGCGAATAACAGGTGCCCTGCTACAACGGCCTTTCTTGCGCCAGTCATGGGACGCCTTGGGAAGATGCCCGAGAACCTTGCCATTTGATTATTTTGTGAATGACACGGGGAGCAAGAGTGGCGAGCAAAGGGAGAGGGGGATCGGCAGGGGAGCTGCGCTGAGCAGGGGATGTGCCACATCTGATGCACATGCATGTTGTTGCACAGCAAGTCCAAGCAGAAGAGTGGAATGCTGCCATTGCCCTGAACAAGGCCCAGAGTATGGTACTTACTTGTAGTGGTTATACTGCTTCATCAGTAGCGACATGCGACGATGCGCGCTCTTCAGATAGTCCAGAGTTTTACGGCTCTCAGAGTACAGTCGTTCTTCACCAGTCGACACGTAGCAGTACAGTTCCATGTCACAGTACATGCCATTTCCCATATTTGAAAATTCTGTTGTATGCGCGTCAAACAAAAAAGCAATCAAGTTTGTGTGCTTTAAGAGTCGGTTAGATTTGTAATAGTTTAATAATAATATTGGACCAAGTCTTTTTTTTTTTTTTTTTGTACCAAAAAATGATAGAGGTCCAAGGTCTGGCAAATAAGGAAACAGCCTCCCCGATTTTTAACCAAGTTCAATAAAGCATGTGGACAAGTTGCCAAAGAAACACTTGGTGACTTGATTATTGACAGAAGAGATAAATTGGCGCTGTATATGTTTGGTTTTGTGCCTGGTGAGGCTTTAATGGGGAGAGGAGAAGAAAAGAAAAAGGTATTAAAGTTCTAAAAGTTCAGTTGTGCAAAAGTGGGGAGGAAGTGAGAGAGAAAAAGAAAATTGCGCTACGGCTTTTGTTGTATGTGTGGCCAAAAGGAAAAGGCGTGGGCAATATATAGTCTTGTAATATCCTGCCTCTGGCGCCTCTTTTTTTTTTTTTCTCTCGTCCATCCTGGCTCTACGCGCGCCTCCCCCCTCCCCCGCCTTGCTGTGCCTCAATGCTAAGGCCAAGCGGAGAAAAAGAGAGAGAGGGGGGAAAGGGGGTGGTAGCCTGCACAACCCACCGGTGGCCAACCCGATGAAGGGCGGGTGGTGCCAGCCCCCCCTCTTCTTCTTTTTCCGCGATGACATGGAATTCTTACTCCGCCCTCACCTGTTCACCTGTCTCCAAACGGGTGGGAACAGCCTCTATTATTTTTCCCAGCTTGTCTCGGACCCAATTCCCTTCACGCCCAGCAGGCAGGCCGCGTAGCCCGTGACACAGATCACAATCGGCGCCTATTCCTCCAATCCCTTACAAGCTTGTGAACATCCCCCTTCCAGTCGGGCTTGGATGGCATTCCCCTCCCCCCCCCACTTCACGATATGCAAGACACGTCCAGAATGTTATCTGGGCAGAGCAAAAAGTACGAATGGATTCGGATGTCGGTCATTCTGGACAGTCTAACGAAGAGAATAGTGAAAAATACACATTCTAGAATGGGTCTGTTTTTCGCCATGTGGCTGTGTTTGGATTATGCTTGAAAGCCATTTAGCTATTAAGCGCAACGTCTGAGCTTCATATCCCACCCCCTCTTCCCGTTGATGGTCGTCATAATTAGCACACATGCTAAAAGCAGATACTGCAACTGTTTGACCAGGACTGTCATCCAAGTCCAAGCGTTGTGCCTTATTCTTTTGCCAGCTGATTCTTACTTGTACGCCTCTGTCGTAGCCCGTTGGGAAGATTGTATTGTTCACCGTGTCGAATTTTCCCGGACGGCATGTGGCTCAGAAGGTTGGAAGACAAGGAATCACAGATCTCTTTGCCTGTGATGCCTGTTATCTTACTTGCAAAATATCTTGTTACGTTCAGATGGTTCCTATCACTATTTTACCATTTGTGTTGCTTATTTCTCCTCCTTCCCCCAGAAAACAATCTTGGGATCCAATATTGATCTGATTGCTTCGGCCAGTACAGCTACCAATTACACAGCGCCATGTCCGGGGGGTTTTACCGCTTTTTTCCAACCTTTTAGAGGAGCTTGTCAGATTGAGTGACGCTTGCTAGAGTCTATTTTATCATATCCTCTCATCTCGCAGCCTGACATCACAGAGCCGTCATTTTTGAATAGACTCGGAAGCACAGGCTCACAAAGCGTCTGGAGATTGATCCAGCGAATAAAAAAAAAACAGTGTGGCAAAATCAATAAGTTTTTTTTTCATATATGCGTACTGCTTATCGCAGACTATCAGACATAACGCGATCGATATCTATGGTTATTTTAGCACTGCCAAGGCAAAACAGGAAATATGTTTTCTCTTTCTTATTTCCTTGGGGTAGTATTGCGGATATCTGTTGCTAATTGTATGTGGCATGATAAACAAGGTTTTTTTTTGTTAAAGGTTACAAGTTTTGCATCCGTACTTATCACTATCACTATCGCTGTCATAATATGCCAGTAACTAAACGGATATCCTTGTTTCTGAGTTATTATATGCTTCTGGACGAGCCGCAGTCGTTATAGAAACGTTTTGTGGCTGCCCACATGCTCCCCCCCCCTCCACCAGAAAATTGTCGAAAAAATCTAGTCCTCCCACGCTTCCATGTGGGCAGTATTGGTCTGTGCGCCTCGCAAAAGGCAGCATGCATTTTTATCGTATTTGCTGCTATTCTTTACGCAAAAACCACTTGCATCTACCTTTCACTTGTATTATCATCTTCATAAAAATAAATTGCTCACGCGACTTTTTTTTAATACTATTTAATGCTAGAAATTCTCTAAAGTAACCTTATAGACTGTTCCCTTTAACATTAGTTGATTGCTAGAAAAAAAAAAGAATGCGATGATTTGGAAATGTATGTATTGGTAAAGAATAAACCATTTTGACTATGATGTTCGAATTGACACTACTTCTTTTTTTATTGACATGTTATCACGAATTCCTGATAAAATAAAACAGGTGCCGACGGTCTTTTTTTTTTTTTTTTTTTGCAAGAAAGTACATTCTATTCAGCTGTTACTTTGCCTTAATTTCTTTACTTGGTCAGGAATCTCAATAGCATAGCTCAGAAAAGTATTTTATTCTGAATGGCTGCTGACCAGACCCGCGTCCATAACGCAACCATGTCTTTCTCTTCCTAATCAATGATCACCAGACAGTGAATCTTGTAGGTGTGAAAATTTGGTGCCTCTTTTTCATGTTGCAGCTGACACGCCATCTTTATTTAACAGTTGACAGTCAAAGCTTCACTCTTAGTTACACGCAACGAAATAATTTAGGGAACTTTATAAAGTTTTTATTCTTTGCTGCGGTTTCCGCAATAATAATGACCTGATGATAGAGATATGACTCTCATCATGTTCTCTAGTTTCATAAGATGGGGATGTACTAAAGTTCCTTTTTTTCTGCCAAGAACTCCACGTGGATTTTACATTTTATTTGCTAAAAGCTTGTAGCTAGCGTGGTGTTTTATTTTGTGCTACAATGGGAAGAATTTTGTATGCGTGACTGCTGCCTCGTCTGGACCTGACTGTTCATTTTTTTTCTGATGTCTCAAGGTGCACCATTGTTCTCTACAAAAAAATGCCCGGCTGGGGGGTTTTTTTAGAAAGTTTTTTCTTTTAATATTAACTTATCTATATTCAGAACTTTTCTGCAAGTCACAGCTTGTCTCTTAAAACAATATAGAATAAAAATTAGCAGTTGTGCTTTCTTTTGATTTTCTTGTTTGCAATTAGAACAATAAAGGTCAGCCAGTGGTCTCATGTTAAGCGATAAGTGTTGTAAGACAAATTCACTTTTTTGTATTTTGAGAAGACAATATTTTTATTGCCAACTGAAAAGAAAACCTGTTAAAAGTCACTTACCTATTTAAAGAGAGAGTGAATTATTCAATGCGTTTTTTAAAATAAAATAAATATAAAAGTCAACAGAAGGAACAGTAAATGTACTCAATAAAGCCTATATCTTTTTTTTTCTGAATCACATGGAATGTCACACATGTAGATAGGAAAGCATGAAAGCTGATCTTTCACCTGTTCATGTCATAAGGGTTCTGCTCAACAACAGCTGCCATAAAGTGTATTTCCTTCCTTATTTCGTCAAATTCAAGTTCTGTCAAGACAAAAAAAAAAAAAAACTCTGTAATACCAGTTAAATTACGAAGAACCCCCCGAATAAAACACGTGTCTGCACAGAACGACATCCGCAGTTATTTCAATTTTGCTATTGAATGTAGGGTTTATTCTATTACCTGCATATCCATTAAGAAAAGTTTTTCTTTTGCAACAATCAATATTGCTGACCTTTTTTTTTTTCCTTGGCGGCTAGAAAACACATGTAGTATATAAAAATCACCACCGTGGAGGTGGTTTTTTTTTTCAAATGATATGTGAATCCCAAAAAAAAAAAAAATAGACAATTGCATATTGGTTATTATGTCTATTCTCGTACAAGCATCCTTTTTTTATTATCCTTGTTTTCTATTTTGTACGCTTATCAGATATATAAACTTATTATACTGCATATGTTGGTAATGTTCCCCATATAGAGATAGATTGCCGATCATCATGAGCACACATGTACGTAATCATATGAACTTTTCCAGCCATGATTCTGGCTAAGAAAAGATGGTTTGCTAACTAGAAGTATTGTACTTTTGTTTTCACCTTTTGATTATCGGTGTTAGAGCAGCCAAGAGCAAAATAACCCCCCTATTGTAGAGGGGCAGATTCGCCATATTGGCATGTATCCATGTGATTTTTTTTCTAACTAGACAGCGTGACATTCCAACAAATTTTAACATATATCTACCAGCTATTCACATGACAAAGAGTATCAAAAAGAAAAGTCACTGACATATCCAAATGCAAGACATATGTCCAGGGTGGCAATCACGAGAGAACATGAAGCCCGCACTTGTTCAGCCTTTATTTTTTTTATCAATATGCACTTTATCGGCTATGCCTTGCAGCATACCGTTTTGTTATTTTCTGGTTGCTTCACGAGGATAAAAGGAAAAACCCACATGTTATGTTCATGTTTATATTGTTAGTATACAGGTAATTTAATTTTTTTCTGATTTAAATGATATTGAAAATGCAAACATGCGCTTTCTACGTGGATGTAGGTCTTTTACAGTTGTTTCGGTCCATGTCTGAATCTTACAGCAATCCATAGATTTACGGAATTGTAAAAAAAAAAAAAGTATGATATTTGTACTATTGATGCGGGCAATGCGAGTGTGCGTTAAAAAAAAAAAAAGCAAACACTACTTGTCATTTTTTTTTATGTTGACGTGGAACCATGCAATGTAAAATAACCCTCTTCCGATACTTTTGGAAAATGTCCATGTATAGCTGTACCTTTTTGAGGAAAAGTGACAAAACCAAAGTAGGTACGCACCTTTTTTACATAGGACACTTAAACAGTCATTGTTTTAAAATTCCGGACTATTTTTTTTTTGTCATAAAAGCAAGATGTCGTAGTTCTGTGTCTATCATTACATGCACTACACATGTTTTTTTTTTACTTGTTTCTGACTTGCCACATTTTTCTTATGCAGTTTATGTGCACAAAACAAAAATTGAACTAGTGTCAATTTTTTTATTTTATGTTTTTACACTTGTTTTTGAACACAATAGAATTTAGTGACACTTTTTTTTGCATTTTTTTCATATGCCTTTTATTTTCAAATAGAAAGTATCAATGAAATACCTCTCACAAGAAAATCTTTTTTAGACAAGTAAAGAGGTGGGGGGGTTTTTTAAACACATTCACTTTTTGTGAATATAGGTGATTTTATATTAGTAACAAAAAAAAATCACATTGAGCCATGCATTCTATCTGCACTTTTAATTCTTCTTTCACTACATGTGTGACCAATATAGAAAAAAAACATAGCTTTTTTTTTGCTGCACTTTTTCTGATTCACAAAACAACAAAATGAAAAAAAAGGAGGCAATCCATGCAGAGGAGGAGAAAAATGGCGTAGTAAACAATACCAATTACTATAAGTAAAGGTGTTCAGACGTCAACTGCAGCTATGCTTCAACTAACGTGGATTGGGGGATTTCTGACCGACCACCGAGCCAGCTTTCAAGAATTTTTTTTTTCCGACACGTGGTGCAGGCAGTGCATCTGCTCGAGTAGAGTAGAATAGAATGCACCATGTACACTTCTTTAAAACTGGTCCCCGAGCAGCTTCTATTGGCGCGCCTCTTGTTAAAATCATCAAAAATATTATCAGAGCAAATAATATTGGAAGAAACGATGGATGGACTTGCATATTGCAACAGATCTCCTATCTTTTTCCAACACCTTCATTACCGGAGGACCGTTCTATGAACACTGGGAGAGAAAGATTTACCAACAAACCTCAACCAACCATATTTTTTCAAAAACCCCGAAATTAAATAACAAAGAATAACAGTCTGCAACATTTTTAAAAAAAGAATGAAAACAACGAATTCCGAACACTTTACAGTGTGAAAATAAAAGTACACATGCATGTAATTTCTCATCAGAACTTTGTGGCATGTTGTAAGATAATATTAAAAAAACAGACAGACAGACTAAATGTAGTAAGGATTTTCGTACAGAAAATAAAAAATTCATTATTTATTGTAATAAAAATCAGATTTCACTATAATTATTCGGTATTCATACATATTCTGTGCGTTATTTCCACTTTTTTTTTTTGATATATAAAGCACATTAACCATTATTGATTATGTCTAATAAAGGGTTTGGTAGACCATTGAATATGTTGGACTGATTTTGACAAGAAATCGTTGTTTGTTCAATTTACAAATTTTTGAAAGTAGAGTCGAATATCTCTCCAAGTGGTGCTTTTCCTGATCCTCGTGGTAGTGGCTTGGGTTGTGAGGGGTCAGGTTTCCACCCGATCTACACAAAGAATGTAAGATTCCAAAAAAAAAAACAAAAAGATTCATATTCGCAAGTGTTAGCAGAAATAGTACAAGTATTATTCCGCAAAAATCTGGACAACACAATATAATCAATATTAGCCTTGCGCCTCGCTCATTTCCGAGCAAAAAAAAATATATAAAAAGAGTGGAATTTTTTTTTTTTTTGGTGCACTCTGGGACTTAACAATTGCGAAAAGATTGACCATTTTTTTTTTAAAAACAAAAAAGAAAAGCAACACTTTTTCGATTACTCTTTTTGGTAGAAGGTGGTTGTTTTTCTTGGCACAAAATTTTGGAACTGTGTTTTTTTTTTTTGCTTAACCATTGTCCACAGAACACACACAAAAAAATAACTCGGGACCACCAAAAATTAGTTGAGAAAAAAAAAAAAAAACAAGCACAAAACTACTTACCATATATATGACTTGAAAAGTGGCCGGAATAGTACCATCTTTATTTCCGTACAACTCTATAACACAGCAAACAAGCACATGGTTTAAATAAACATGTGGAGAGAATAAGTATCTGGACAACAAAGCGTTTGAGCGATTCAGTGACAGATTTAATACGTACCTTTGTAAATGGCCGAGGCAGCCAGCAGCGTGTCACGTCGAATATACGGCAGACGCTGAACTACAGCATTACCTTCACCCATGGCATTAATATCTGATATTAGATGAAGCATTGACGGATAGTTGACCACAATGCTGTCAATATCAACAGTTGACAATGTGAGACCCGCACGATTAAGCAAACTGCCCACATCGCGCGTATTGGTCAGCGGAGACACACGAGCAGCAATTCCACCGCTACGTTCAGAGTCAGCAAGCTGCAATGATGCACGTAGCTCAAAGAGACTGTCACCGCCAAGCATTGCACCAATAAATACGCCGTCAGGTACCAGCGCCTTACGTATCTGGATGAGCATCCCAGGAAGGTCGTTTACCCAATGCATTGATAGTGAACTCACAACTGCATCGAGAGACTCGTCGTCGAATTCAGGAGTTTCCTCATCCATAACACGTCGCTCAACTTCCACATCATATTGAGCGTCTGCGTCACGGTTTAGTGCATGTTGTGAGAACTCGCACATTATTAGACGGTCCATCATATCATCGTCTACTGCCTTGGCCAAATGACCGCTGCCTGAACCGAGCTCTACAACTGTATGATACCGCCGTTTAATATCCAGCAGTCGGTCTGCCACTCGTGCTGCTACTTCGTCTCGTAGATAGTCAACTTCGCGACTGTCGATTGTTCTTGCTGCAGCTCGATCACGCTGTTGTCGCTTAGCTTTGCGATCGAATACCTCAAACGGCTTGACTGCTTTGTTGAGATACTCCCGTGCTGTCTCCTTCCCTGAGGTTGTGTATCGTCGTAGTGTATATGAGGTTGTTTGCCATTTGCTGCTACCTGAAAGAATATATTTAGACACTCTATACGCGCTCATTTTATCGCTTTTTGTTGGATTGTGAAGACAACCTGTCAGGCAGCGTTTTACCTCCCCCCCCCCAACTCATTCTTACATGCTCCCAAATCTAGAATGTGGCAAATTAGCCCAGATCAGCTACTCACGTGATACATAATTGTGCGATACTGAGCTTTTTTGTCCCTTGACTAGCGTCTGGACTAGACATCGTACCACGTACAACAGCAGCAAACATAAAATAACTGTTTGCCATGCCGACTCAGTCACTAGGCATTTTTATTCTATTATTATATTTATTATAACATAAACAATAAATATACTTTATATATCCAATTTCAGTTGCAAACTCTCTGGTGTATTATTTTTTCTTGTTAGTTAGGCACAGTACCCTTCTCTGACGACTGGAGCAAATGAAATTCTCTTGATGTGCCAATAGTTATATTAAAAGCAGTATTCAAGCCAACCTTCAATCTCTAATCCATTTTTTAACCATAAATCCGTCTTCTCTCTGGTATAAACAATAAATGTTAAAAGATCTATAAAGTAAAAAAAATATATAACATTAGTGATAAAAAAAAAACAGTCCAGAGCAAGAAATTTTTATTAGTTTAGGTGGAGTACCTCCATGATACTCATTCCGCAACCGCACAACCTTAAACAACCATTACAACTGAGAAGAAAAGCCAAAGCGTTGTATTTGCAACATGCACCCCAGGCATCTCCACTACAAGGAGAAGTTCCACCTTGTCCTTCGCTAACCAAGTGACCGTAGTGTGATTTTGGACTACCTCGACTTCGACCTGCAACGGACTGTGGACCATAATGGCTAGAGGATACGTGACCCGGTCGTGGGGGCATAGTGTTTGGATTGTATTGAGAAGTGGGTCGACTCATGGACGGCGGTGATGGTGGAGTGTATCGGTCTGCCCGGCCTGGATATGTGTTGGCGTTGTCCCCGACAGTTGACTGATGTGCGACAGGTGGTGGTTGCATGCCAGGATTCTGGTATGTCGCAGAGTACTGCGGATATTGGCTTCCAGAGTACCCACCTGGTGGCATCTCACCATCGCTTCGTGGTGGTGGACCCTGCTGGTACATAACAATAGTACCGTAACGATGTAGTTGTGTTGTTGGCTGATAATTGCTGTCGCGAGTAGTGTTTCCTTATGTCGTCAACTGTTTTTTAAGAGTGTAAAGAAAATAGACAAGAGTTTAATTTTGTTTATGTGCGAAGAGTGCAAAGAAATAGTGTAGAGATGAATATGCACGACTTTCAACTTTTGTCCACCTCTCTCAAATGTTAGCTTTTTGTGTTGTACGGGTATAGTATGGTTCAATTATACACATAGAAACGAGTTATCTTTACAGAAAAGGGAGAAGGGAGGCCCCGGTGTTTGAAAAGAAAACAGTAAAGAGCACTACGTCTTCCAATTTTTACAAAAGGAAAAACTGTAGAAAGCATACTTTCTGTTCCTATCCATACTCTTTGACCTGTTAAAAAGCGCAGGCTTCTTTGACTGCTCAAACACAAAAAAAAAAAAGGGGAACTCTCCCGTTTTTCGCGTCTTTGGCTATTTTTATAGGACAATGTAGAAAATTAAGCAGATGGAGTTTATGAATGGCACTTGTTTGTTGGTTAATGTCTGTGCGCAACAGACACACTCCTTTGCCAAAGTCAAAACTTTCCCCCAGCACTCATCCAGATGGGTTTATTTGATCAATGGAGTGGATTAGAGACGATCATCCGCTTGGATGTTGTGGAATGGCGAAAGACCTGTTGCAAAGCATGGGCTGCCATATCCACGTGTTGTTTTTTTAAAGTTGCCAATTATTCTTTCTCTGCCAATCTCAACGAAAATGGACATCAGTCTTGTTAATGAAAGGAATCCGGGAAAAAGTCGCATGTGCATATTTATTTTTTGTCCAGAAAGAAATAGAGGAGAATCCTTCTTACTGAAGAAAAAAAAAACTTGTTCAAGAATGACAATCATCCAGGCTTGTGGTTCAAGTTTATGCTAAGAAACTAGCATGAGTACACTCAGCAAGTACAAGTGTTGGGGGGGAAACTAATGAGTGAGGAATGTCAGCAGGTAGAATGTCTTTCCCCACACAAAAATATTATTATCATTATACACTAGTATCTTTGAAAGGAAATGTACATTCTGTTGTAGAGTTGCTGCGTTTTTTTTTTCTATTTGTATGCAGCAAAGAAAAGCAGTAGAATAGTAAGAAAGAATTTGTGTGGAAAAGACAAAAGTATGAAGGGAAGATCAGCACACATACTCATTAACAGCCCTGGGAAAAGCGTCATGCGAGAAGCACTAAAGTCAACGAAACAGGTGCGGAATATGCATGCTATATCCTCACCAGGGAAGATATAAAAAACCTTTATTGCCCCCGTTTATGATCTCTTCCCTTCTTTCATCTTCATGCCTCTGACATTTGTGCAAGTTTAACTTTTTTTTCCTTTTGCACCCTACACCCTTATTTCTTATTTGCTCTAAAAAAACAATTGTACTTTTTTTTTTTTTTTTTGTTACGCTCATATACTTTCTGAAATAAAGACCATTTCCAGGAATATTCATCCATCAACATTTCATTTACTCCCTCCCTCCCCTTTCATAGTACTATTCCAGCTCTCTTGAGCTCATTCATTTCTAGAAAGTGGTTCTGTCCATTTTCTTTATTGTAGCAACAACAGACAAATCTTACCATCTTCTTTTTAGTGTGTTGAGCGCGGCTCATTTTATTTTAGTAGCAATTTTATACATTTATCATGACAGGGCCAAAAATGACAGTGAGGATTCCAGAGCAGTTGGATACGTTCTACGCAGTGCTTACACACGCCAGCAATCCACAATCGCCTTCTTCATCGGAATTTTCAGCAGGCATAACAGGTAAGCGACAAGGGTTTGTTTAAACATCTTTTTTTTTTTGGAGGGTGAGGGTACACTTGTCGCACTCTATTTCCATTGTATGGCAATGGGCGTGTGAAGATAATGTGGAAGAATTAGGAGCTCACGCGAATACAGTGTGTGTTTATGCATGTGCGTCCATTATACAAATCAAATAACGCACATACACAATACAGTGCAGAAGAGCAGCAGATATGACACTGTCTGTTTTATAATTACCAGTGAATAAACTGGAAAACATAGCACTTTATCTGTACGAAAAGTAACTGTTTGTGGGGGTTTTTTTTTTTGGGATGTGGCATATGGTTAATCATGGACGATGTCTTTCTTTCTTATTCTGATTTTGGTAGATGGAGAGACAATGGTTGCAGTGACAGATGGAACCGAATACATTTGGACGCCGCCTGCGCTTGATCCCAAGTATTGGGAACACGTAGCCAAGGCACGCAAAGTGCATCAGACAGTGGCAGAGCTGAAGCAGGGGCTTACGCAGAAGCAAAAGCTGGGAGAGGAGGAGGAGGCACAAAAGTTGCATAGAGAAGTGCGTGCTCGTGAACGGAAGCTGTTGCGCATTATTGACCAGTACATACTGGATTACGACGATGTGGTGCGCGTCAAGAAGGATGAGAAGCACAAGGCGTCCGGTAATAGCAGCGTGGAGCTGGGCACAATTACACCGCCTGTTTCGCCTGACATGATGCCTGATCGCCCATTGCCACCGCTGCCGCCGGGGGCTGAGGAGGAGAAGCAGAGGATGGCTGCAGCCGAGGTTGACCAGCAAAAAAGACTGGCAGAGGCCGAGAAAAAGCTGGCCATCCAAGCAAAGAAACAGCGGATGGGTGCTGGGCAATTAGCAGAGTCGGCACAACGCACACAGCCACAGAGCAAGCAACTGCCGCCACCGCCGCCCAAGGCAGGCAACTTGGACGTAGTGCGGCGGAACAACAGCACTGCAGCAGCGCTGGACTCGCAGGGATTTATCAATTCGTACAAAAAACATGAGCGCTATGCCAACAGCGACGCGCGACGGGATGTTAGTGGTGAGACTCAGGAGAAACCCAAGGCACGACAGCTCTTATGGACTGGTCTGTTTGGTAGCAGAAATGTACGTCCACTGGGTACCATCACAACGCGTCGTCGCAGCGGGTCTGCAGAAGATGCGCGACCAAATCCAACTGCCAACAGAACGCGCCTTGGATCACCGTCTTCATCATCTTCACTTGCGCAACATGTGCGTGGAAAGAGTGTTTACGTATAATTAATGTAATTTATTTTATTTTTGGTTAATATACCTTGTGCTTGTTTTTTTTTTCTTTTCTTCTCACTCACATTTCAGGAACAAAGCAAAGAAAAAAAAAACATGTTTAGTATGTCTCCGCCACATCCATTTGTTTTATTTCGCTATTTGGAATGTAACTGGTTGTTGCAACGCCGGATAAGTACTAATTGCTTTCCTCCCCCCCCCTTCTTTCCATGATGGCGCAGTTTTTTCTTTGTAAAAGTTGTTGCATATGCTTGGAGCTTTTTTTTTATTTTTTATTTTTTTAAATTCAGTAGAGGAGATGTAAGATGGTCTCGATTGGTTTGTCTCTTTTCAGTAATTGAATTTTTTTTTGACAGTAACACAAAAGTCCCTATTTTTTTTTGGGGGGGGGGTCTTTTTACTTTTTCCCTCCTTTTCCGATCTTAAATCGCAAGCTACTAGAAATGTAAAGTACAGAAAAAAAAAAAGAATTGACAGACAAAACGACAAGTTGCATAATGCAAGACATAAAGTGAGTGTGGACACATGCTGTCTTTTTCTTCAGAGTATGTAGTCTTCTTGCCGAGATGTTGCCGCATGCTTCAGGCCATTCCAACAGACTCGCGAGGTTGAAGCGGAAAAATGCAATAAACATTAGAGGCGCATATTTTTTTTTCTTCAGACTCGGACAAACCCTATGGATGATCTCAGCAACAAAAAAAAAAAACCATGTGGAAGGACCACGATGTTTTGAGAATCTTGTCCACACGGACTTTTTATTCGCCACCCTGTTTCCCGGCGTCAGAATACAATCATTTATTGTGGTTGTTTTTATCACGTGTATGTCACACCAGTCCTTTTCTTTGCCAATCTGACCACCTTGCAATCCTTTTCAAGCCCCGACGCGAAAAAAGAAAAAAGCTCACAAGACACGCGCAACCAACACATTTTCCCCTTCTTTTTTTTTCTGAACCAAACTTTTACAAAATAACCTTTTTCCCTTTTTTTTTTTTTTGTTACAAAAAGAAAAATACCACATCCATCCACCTCTTTTTTTCCTTTTCAGTCTTTTCTTACTTTAATTCTTCGCCACATATAAATCGATTCTTTTTTCTCAGTACCCTTGTTTTTTTTTTTTTTTTTTTACTCTGACAGGTATTATTGCAGAGTAAACAATTATTATTTCAAATACGCACGGCTTACATTTCCTTAACAACAGAGTTTTCTCTTTTTCTTTGTTTGGAAAATAAGAGACCACTTTTTGATATAAAACACTCATTAAGCTTTTAATTTATCCTTTTTTGGGTATCGGCATAATAACAGTGTGTTTTGTACCTGAATATCCTTTCAAAGCCACAAATCCACCCGCATATATCCCTCTATAATTGTGCACACAAACCCAAGCCATTCTTCTGCACTCTCCCTCTTCTTTTTTGGCTTTTTGTTTATCCAAAAAAATAAATAACAACCAACAGGTGACAGAAGAAAAAAAAGAAGGGGAGTTGTCTTTAATTCACATTACATTTCTCCAAAACATATATAAAACCAAACAAAAACCCCCCCCCATCTAAAAAAAACAACTTTTTTTCTTTCATCCAATCTAATTTCTCTTTTCTTCCTTGAAGAGTCAACGCATTAACACAAGAAAAAAAAACAATAGTTTTTATATAACCACATATGATCAGATTATCCATGCCGCTATCTTTCTATCCGTATTTGGGCTCCAAATGGTCGATACCCGTCGCAGCTGCTTCTTCAGATCCGAGAGAGAAAAAGGATGATGACATGGCGCGACACACTTTGCTCGATCCTTATTATTCTGGTACTACGGTAGTTGATCAACCATGGGAGCAGCAACAGGATTCGTCTATTAGTGAGAGTGCAGCTAGGAAAATGGCACAGAATGCTCATGAGCTTTTGGCATCTATTCGTCGTCGACATGTACAACTTGCAAACTACATGCAAAAGTTTAACAATTATAAGGCTAATCCTTTGGGAGGCGCCATGTGTGCTGACTTGGGTGAAAAAATTCATCAGATGGCTTTGCTCATCCGTACTCAGCAGAATCAACTTAAAGATATTGTTGATACTTATGAGCAGCGCTATCAGCAGACTTCACCACCATCGCTGACCTCGACGCGCTCGGATTCAATTCGTAGCGTTGGATGTGAGCAGGAGGCACAGAAGGAAAACGAACATGTCGTAGAGTCCCCACCCACTACTAATTGGTTGGCTACTATTCGTATGGCTGTCTTTAAGGAAGTCATTGATTTCACTGCTCATGACATCAAACGCATTGAACAGTCTTCATTACTTGAAGAATTCCCGCAACATACCAGAAACTAAAACCAACAACTGTCGTGTTCATCTACTGTCTCTATCTTGCTGAGCAATAAACCACTAAAAAAAAAGGTCATTTGCCGAACTTTTTTTTTCCATTTTCCTCATTGGCATTCTCTTCTATCATACCTCCCCCTCCCCTCCCTCAAATACTTGTACATTTTATCCCTTGTTTTTCTTTCAAAAAAGTTGTTCATTACTTTACGAAATATACTTTCTTTCTATCATATTGAAAAAAAATAGTGCCCTTTCAATGTATCTGTTACTGTTATTCTTGCCACATGTCCAGGTAGCGCTTGTACCTGTATCCAACTATCAATTGAAATAATGTTTTATTTTAGCATGCAAGTACTTGCTGTTTTCAAACAATTCCTCAGATTAAAGCCTCTTACAATGTAGGAAAAAGTTGTCAAGGCTGATCCTTCTCTGATAAGCCCCTCGAAATCTGCATCATTAGCATATTTGGCTGAACATTCTTCAGATATAATATAACCCATCACTAGCGAATTGTAAGAGATCTGAAGGTCCTTCCTTGTGTTCAGTGTATTGGCTATAAAAAAAACCCCCCAGAAAGTCTATAAGAATAGTTGAGACACAGTATCGGATTGTATATAACCTTACAATGCTTAAAACTGTTTCTGCTGCACTTGACTGCATGGCTAACACAGCCATAGCCCGCTTAAGATCAAGGACAATGCTACTCTGACGATTGTAGCCACTTTATGTGGTGCATTTTCACACACTATACTATTATCTGTATAAATATATCTGTTCGATCCTTCTATAACAAAATAATTCGTGATTTAACAACTCCCATTCAATCATCATACTTGTCAGTAAAATGTATTTAACACCACATGTATTTTTTAACAAAGTCCAAAGAATATTTTTTTTTTTTTGTGAGGAATGTTTCAGATGCAGAAAAGAAAAAAAAAAAAAACGTGGCGCAAAGAAAACTCTCATGTGATTAGCATGACAAAAACCCTATTCTTAAATGTGGAGAAGAAATAACCAAAATTTATAACTCTTCACGCACAAAATAATACGCATTTTCTTTTCTTCTTTGATTCTTTTTCTTTTGCTGACAACATATTAACAGTATAGATGCCAAATAATATACAAGGAATTATGGAATCAACTCCACTATCGCTTCTCGAGCACTACGAAAAACGTATTCCACTATCAGCTGGAAGAGTAGGATCACTTTCTCCTGATGAAATACAGAAACTATGCCACCTATGGAAATTGCTGCTTGAAGAGTTTGATCGTACTGATGTGCAACCATTTCCTGTAGTATTCAGTCTTACCGATACTTCTCCAGATAATACCAAGAATAATAGTGGCGATCAAGACGATATTACCACATTATCCTTTGATCCACTGGTTTCACTAAGTAACAAGGATAACAGCAACCAAAAAAAACCAAAAGCAGTTATACCATCTCCCAGCCCTGGTGTCACCGAAACCATTCAGAACAAAGAAGTTACTCAGAAACCAAGGGATGTGAAAAAAAGCTCCAGCTGGTTTAGTTGGGAGAGTATCACACCCAGTGGACGCTCCACGCCAGTTTCTGCCACTAACGAAAAAGAGTCCATAGAAGATGAATTAGAATGTGAAGAGTTTCGCCAAAGACGTGAGGAAACTGTACAAGATTATATGCAACGCACACAGAATTCTGAACCACTTGTATTAAAAGATGGATTTAAGCCATTGTTTGGTGAGCCAAAAGAGTCACGCACATTTCGCTCAGCCTTCTGGCAAGCAGCAACACAAATAGGCAACGCAGATTCGTGGGTTCTTCGATTTCTACGTGCACGGAAATGGAATGTTTTTGAAGCTATGGAAATGATAAAATCAACGTTGAAATGGAGAACTGGTCAGGCTATAGATGAAATAATGTATTTTGGTGAATCCCAATTACATTATCATACTATGGATACTGGATTATCTTTTGCTTGTACTAATGATCGTTTAGGTAATCCAGTATATGTTGTACGTGTACGTGTAAATATTGATCGTAACCGTAGTATACAAGCAATTAAACGCTTTTTATGTTGGCAAATTGAAACTTCTCAACTACTTTCTACAGGTAATGCAGATGGTCGTGTTACTATACTATTTGATTTAACAGATTTCACTCGTGAAAATATCGATTTGAAGTTGGTACGCACATTGATTTCTCTGCTGACAAACTATTACCCTGAGACACTCGGCATTCTACTATTATATGTCAATTCGTGGCTGTTTACAGGCATATGGTCTCTGATCTCGTCGTTTATTGATCCAGTTGTAAAGTCCAAGATTATAATGGTTAGAAACTCCTCTGATCTCTCTCCATATATCGATCCCGAACATCTGATCTGTGAAATTGGCGGTCGCAAACAGTTTGAATACAAATACCAACTGCCATCATCTACAGAAAATAATCTCATGACTGATACAAAGGCCCGTGAAGCAGCAGAAGCTGGCTTTGTACATGCTGTAAATGAATATGAAGCTACCACTCGCAAATGGTTGGAATCAGTAGCATATAATAGTGACGAAACCATACTATCTTTGGATACCTTTGGGAGAGATGAGGCCAGAGACACCTTGCGAAAATCTACCATTGCATTGGATCCTTATGTGCGCGCTCGCACTCTTTATCATCGCCTTGGGGTTATCAGCCCTGACCACACTGTTTCTTTTTAGCTCAAACATTAAACATTACACATATTGCAACGTAGCTGCTTTTTATTACAATCCTATTTTTTTTTTTTTTTGAACAAAAATAATAATAATCAAGATATACACTCAAGACGTGTAGGAAGATGCAAAAGCCAGAGCCCAGCGTGCATTCATTAGAGTATTTCTACATGCCCTAGTCCACACATCGTCTTGGCCAAACTGCGGTTTGATAGAGGCTGCACCTATCTTATCGTGGTCAATATCATAAGGGACTCTAAGCTGAGGATTTAGAACTGTAATTTTCTGGACAACCTGTCGCAAACATTCCAAGTAAGCAACCATAGCTGAATCAAATCTGCGATTCTGGAACAATCGGCCCAAATATAGATCACCCGATCCAAACAGCTCTAATGTCACTGTCTCACCGTCGCCACCATCTGGTATGCGCTCAATACGCGAAAAAAACCCCATTGGTATCAACCGGAACCCCACAAAATCGAGCTCAAGTCTGCGAGCAACAGTTTGTAAAAGTAACAACGCCTGTCCCCATGCTGCATTGATTTCGGCCCACTCGACATTGTGAGGCGCAGAACGACCGCCTAAACGAAACCCGTTGATACTGGCAATGCCTTCGGAGACAGAAATATTGAATACATCATTATATACGTTTGTGCGTTGCAACTGAGTGAGTTGTGAAGCCAAGCGTGCATATTTTTCGTCCAATGCCCATTGTTCGGCCTCACAACGCTCGAGAACAAAGCCGAAATCGTTAGATTGTTGATGTAATTGTGTGCTCTTTGTTTCTTTCAAACGCGCTTCTACGTCCAGCTCGGATATCTGCTCGCAGATCTGCTCCAGTTGTCCATCAAGTATACTAAGCGTTTCAGTCAGCGCTTGCTCTAAATCCGCCTGCTTCTCAATCTCGCGCTCCAGCTCTACCACATCTGCAGACTGTGGATTTGCGCCTACTTCTGAAGAGACTACGGGTGCCACAAGCTTTGCTGTCGCGCCAATGCTGTCGAGAATCTGTTTTTCTCGCACACAATCGTTAATCTCACGATCTAGCAAACGAAGCATAATATCTGCGCAGTCCTCACACATTGGATGATCTAGCATTGAGCGCTCTTCTAGTCTATCTGCCACTCGCCCAATTATACCGAGCGTTTCTGTAATATCATCACGCTGTCGTGTCATATCGCGCCCTGCTATTGATTCTGTCTCGGTTCTTTCTGGAATATTATCACTATGGTCGTCGCGTATCCCTTCTGTCAAATGCTGGTCCTGGCCTTCTGTGCCGTCCACAGTAGAAATCCGCGACATTTCTGCGTCGACCAAAGCTGGTTGGATCTGCGAGGCGCTGAGCAGAATAAATGACTCTGTCTGATTACTTGCGCTACCCATGCTTGAGGCTACCAAGGATGCGTTGCCTGTAACTGCAGCATTAGTCAGTATGGACGCCGTGATATCCGTATTTTTCTCGCTGTCACCATTACCGCTCGTATTCTGCAATTTGCGAACATTTTGTTGTTCACTACTGCTGTCAAGCACAAGTGCTAGCGATCCGCGCATATACCCCGCTCCCGTTGCTTCTCGCATAGGAGAATGACCCTCTGCCAGTCCTACAGCTTTTCTTACTGGTGGCTGACTACCACCGCTAGAATTTTCACCATTGTTTTGTTGAGAAACTTGGTCTGTGCGGAACGAATTGTTGAAAAAACGCGAGAGCTCAACAGGCTCTAAACTATTTCCTTCATTGGTAGCTAAAAGCTTGCGTAGCTCTAGGCTTTTTTCTGGTGGTAGCGTCTGCAGCAATGCGTCAATGTCCTCTGTTGTAACTTTGTCCCATTCGAGGTCCCCAAATTCCAGTTGTCGAGAACACCTCTTACAGCGCTCCATCGTGGCTTTGGACATTCTCTGCAGCGCAGATTAGAGGTATGCAAAAAAAGAGGGGTTTTGATAATACAAGTAATGCATGCAGAATGCAGAGGCAAAGAAAAGTAAAGCAAAGAGCACCCCCGACAAACCAGTTATGCAGCTTGATGAGGCGTGAGCAAAGCGTGCCAATAAAATATAAGTTATCATGCTAGTTTTTTGTCACTAAACCAGACAAAAGTCACTTGCTTTTCTTGAATATTTAATTCCTGGAAGCTTTAGTAGACAAGTATTCAGAGATAGTGACAACTTGGAGATGGGATTGAGATGCTAGATAAAGCTGCTAGTTCGACTGGCTAAGCATGGAAAACGCTAGGTAAAATTGTTAATTGCGTAACATCAGACGAGGTTCAACATGTTATAAAAATTTAATTGGTTTTTATATAAAGTAAAAACTTTGTGAACCATCATTGCCTGGTATTTTATTATTATTTCCACGTTTAAAGATTTAAGCATTTATGCTTTATTGAAAAAAAAAACAGTCGAAAAAAATATTGCTAGTATAAAATTTCCCCTTTATAATGCAAAATCCATTTCATGCTATTTAGCATCAGATTGTTAGATATAATTTTTAGCTGTTTTTGTTGCTAAAGATTTGTCTCAATAAAGAAATAGTAACAACATAATTGTTGTTTATTTTTATTAAAAGGTGAGGGAATGCAACAGAGGTGTGCCATCTAAACCAACAAGGCAAATAAGCAGCAGAAAAGTGCCGTTGTAAAGTTAGTATAGAAATGTAAAGTTTATTTAATTCTGAGGAGAACCTTGACCAAGTAGGCTGCCAGTTTTTTCTCATTATATAATAAAAAATTTCTAATAAAATGACCTGTTGTCAGAGAAAAAGTAGTTCCTTGTAGGGTGTTGCTGTTGCTTCATTGCTCAAGCGCTCACGTTCCTAGGTCTTAGAGTTTATGATACGGGAGACCCATCTAATCCTGTTAGATCGGCAGGAGGTGCTATCCCTGCATCCTTGGGGAGAGCACATGCTCGCTCGAGCTGCCGGAAGTTGCCACAATCCCCGTTCTGGGCCCTGCATTAGTTGCTAGTAAACATTGGTTCATTTTTAACTCCATCTTCGCGTTCACCAGTATATTCATATTGAAATAATTGTTGAACTACTTCTTTTTCTTCCCTAGAAATATATATTTCCTCATTAAACCAACCTTCCGAATTTATGTTACTAGATTGAAAATACAAATGGCGGGTATCTTGATAGGAACTGCATCTATCTGAATCAGCGTTAACAAGTTTATCATATTCTGCCGGAGTAACATATGCAAATAATATCGGATCCCTATTTAAATTAAGAGTACATGTATTTGTTTTTCCGACCTCATATAATACCTGTCCATTGTATGCTCCTGATTTACATATTACTCCTTCTGCAGCACCCCAGCAGTCATCTTCGGAGTCTAAATCATGAAAACTCATAGCCTTGCCTTTCACTACGGCAACTTGACGCTTACAACATGTTATGTCAACTACAATAGTTACGACCATGATATACCACAAAATAAGCACAAAAAAAATCTCAAGCACTGGTTGTGAGGACGATTAGACGCGGAACTCACTTATGACGTCATAGTGGGAAAGGTGTTTACTTTAAACACTTAGCACGTTTATGTTTTCTTTCTAAATGTTTTCTTTAGTCTTTTCACGGGGATTCAAATATATTGCCTACTTTATAGTTTATTCTTCTTTACAGTTGGTAGCACCTCTTGCTATCCACCTTAAGCCGCAACCAGCCGCTAACAGCCGCAAACAGCCGCAAACAATCGCAAACTCTATTTTAGCAGTAATTAAAAAACCCGCTCCCTCTTTTTCTTGCGCTTTTTAGCGAAATGAACGCCGACCAGTTTAGCCAGTTTATGGCTAGCGCAACTGCGCTACCAGGACAAACCCAGGCGCTAAAGTTTACGGATTTTAAGGGCATCGTAGCCCCACTTATTCCGCAGGAACAGAAAGCCAATGCAAAGTTTGCCCCAGATGCAGTAAACTGGACTCGTAAGCGCAGACCGCCTACTAAATACAGCGGACTGCCCAGCAAAATGGAAAGTCG
>KZ303505.1:231220-243981 GCA_002705745.1 Coemansia reversa NRRL 1564
TTCTTTAGTCTTTTCACGGGGATTCAAATATATTGCCTACTTTATAGTTTATTCTTCTTTACACTGGTTGTGAAAAAACAATAAAAAAGTATTGAGAAAAAAAATAGATGAGAACTACAATCCATAAGCAGCTGCATTTGTAATTGCTTCTTATATGCGACAATCTGTCTTTCATGCTGTCTTTTTTTTTTTTTCAATTTATTTACTAGAAAGTCTGCTTTTGTAGTAAGGCTAAAAAAAAGACAACCTATCCTTTATATCGGCTAGTATAAAGAAATTATAAAAAGGAATATATGACAGAAAAGTAAAAGAATGACTTTTGCGCTGGTGTAAAGTATCAGGTAGTGTTGTAAAGAAAATTATATGAAAGGACTGGATTTCAAATTAAATAAAATAAAATGCCAAACGCTTGTGGTGTGGTGTTTGGTTGCAATGTAGTTTTTGAAAAGTATTATAAGATTAATAAAAATGATAAGTGATATAGAAACGTTGGGACTATGTACTAAAAGGTCGCGTAAGCAGTTACCGTTTTATGGACAACTCGTGTGACAATTAGCGTGCTTGATTGGAATTAATATCGTTGTTGCTTCGGAAATCCAAGGTAAAATAAAAGATTCAGAATAATTCAAGTACTAATAATATTTTAAGCAGAAGCCAATAATTATAGCACGCAACAACAGATATGTTTATTTCTGCAAATGAGAAAAGTTGTTTGTGGGTTTTTAATCGAAAGCGTAAAAGCAAAAAAAAGCCAGTTTTCGTATACAATAAAACACTTTAAAGCAGAAAAACAAATGCTATATATGCTAGGTTGCAGCAACTTTAATAAGCAGTATAAATGACAAGAGTAAGTATAATAATAAGCAAGACCAGCAAGCTTATTATGCTGATTAAGATTTCCAAGGGAGATACTCTGAAAAAGCGCAAAAGGGGGAAGAAAACGAATAAATCATCTGGAGAGTGATGCTAGAAAAGAGTAACTAGCGCAATGCCAACAATCATACAAGCAAGACCACCACCACGCAGACCACCACAATCGTGTTGTTCATTATCGAAAGCACCAGCTTGGTCGATGACAACGCTGATAATAAGTTGAGTAACGACAATAAGACCATTTGTAATAGAAGCACCACGTCGATGTATGACAAGAGTAAGCACCAGTACAAATATACTTCCAAACAGACCACCAAGCCATGCATACGCAGGTGTATGTTTAGTAGCTTCAGGCCAATCAATTGATTTTCCACCTTTGGTATCAGCTAGAAAATAAATTAAAAGTGGCCAGAATCCCAATGCAAACGATAGAAACGCCGAAAACGATCCTGATGTGGACATGGCCAATCTTCCATTAAGTGGACCTTGAAATCCAGTACAGACACCGCCGACTATAAGTAGAACCACGCCTAGCGCAACATTGTCAAGTGCCGTCATCTGTGTATTGTGATGTGTTTTGGACAATCAAAAAAAAAAAAAGTCCGATTGATATTACAGTATGTAGATAGTATAACAGAAAAT
Source organism: Coemansia reversa NRRL 1564 (assembly GCA_002705745.1). NCBI lineage: Eukaryota > Fungi > Kickxellomycota > Kickxellomycetes > Kickxellales > Kickxellaceae > Coemansia > Coemansia reversa. The sequence goes on from KZ303505.1 coordinate 232,736, forward strand.
TAAAAGGTAAAAATAATTAGAAAAAGTGTGTGCTATGTCTTTAAGACAATAATAAAAGAAAAGCGTAGTAGCAAAGGAGGCTCAATCAAGTATACAGAGAAGTGAAGGAAGTGGTGTAAAGGAGAATAGCGGACCGGATGCAGACGCTTTTTAAAGTCGAGCAATTGGCTCTCCTTCTTTTCCATTTGCGTTTTTATCAAGAGGGGGGAAGTGAGACGCGAGCCAATCTCTTGTCTTAGATTGGAAAACTAAGCACACGGAACACAAGCATAGAAAAAGCTTCTCCACTTTCTTTTGTCCGCAAGTCTAAAGCCAATTGGCTTGATTGACATGAATAAAAGTTGACGCGGGAAGTAATAATTTCAGCCCGATAATAATTGGTGCGCACAGGCCTAAAAAAGAATTAGTGTCATTCCTCAGTTACCTTTTTCCCATGACGAAATGATCATGTACAGCAGATACAAGTTTAGCACTATTGGATCTCTATTTTTGTTTTCCATGTGACCGTGAAATCTTGAAAAAGACTTGCAGGCTTTTCACAACACTTGCATGTCACACTCACTCACTGCTTTTCTATCGACATGTGCAAATAAAAGATTAGCGTGCAATAAGCAGTTAAAAAGTGTATTAACCAGACTACACTTGTAGCCGCACGAACCCAAACGAAGAGATTTGTTTAAAAAAACAACAGCGGAAGATTTAAAGCGCGGTTGCTGAATGTGGTTTAATTCTCCGGAAAGTCGGAAAAAGAAGAATCCCGGTGCTAAGCAGTATACAATTCATCTTCTTTGCGTCCGATCCATTCCATGGTTGCACGCTCATTGGAGAACTTCTGCATTCAAACAAAAGTAGCATAAAACAGGAACGGGGTTTCCCAATGCATGGCTGTAACAAAATGACCAGCACTTTTCGGAACTAAAAGCCAGGAAGAGGAAGAATGATTCCGAGCACATTATAAGTTTGCATGCTATAAATTGTCATATAGAACTTTCTTCCATCTCATCCAGTTACCTCCAAGCTCATATTAGCGACATTTCTAGCCCACGAGGATGAGTGGAAATTGTTTTCAGAAATGTCTTATATAAACAAAGGAGGTTTGTACATGCTACAGTGGTCTTTATGGTGGTCCAAAGCAAGTTGAAAATATTCAAAAAAAAAATAGGATTTACATTTAAAATTTTTATTCGCGCTCCGTCGTCTATAAATGGAAAAAAAGAAGCCGTGTGCGCGATTTTTCATTCTGAGGAAACGGAGGAAAAAAAAAAAGCAAATAGCGGCAATTATTTTTTAATTAATGCAGATAAAAAAGAATCCGTGCTATATACGAGTTGTTTTAGCAAGTTGTCCAGACCGCCTAAATTCCGTTAGGGAAGAGATAAGTAAAGAGGGGTGTGGGGGGATATGCTAGAATCATGTGTATATGCAGTGGGGGATTTGACAAGATAAGGCAAGGAAAGTCATTGTTATTACAGAATTTGACCCGCTCTATACAGCCAGCTAAAAATTGCTGAGAGTGTGGGGTTGAGTTCCACGGTTACTTTCAATATGTCTTCAATAATAGCGTACTGAGGGTGTCCCTTCATGCGCCAGACAATGGCTCAAGACATGTAAGAAAGGAGCAACATATTTAACAGAAAACGCTACAAGCTTCTATAAAACAGAACTGCTAAGAACACAATCGAATAGCTTTAGGATATAAATCGCAGAGAAAAGTACAGCAGCCAGTTCCAGCTTAAATAGTAATTCATTCCCTAGCATTTACCCACATTGTACATACCAACACGTTTCAATAATTTTAAAGTATCAACCTGCAATACTAATACACAGAAAGAAAAAAAAAATAAAAGATGACGCAAATAGAAAAAAAAAACAATATTAATCCAATGAAAGATTTAACCAAAGGCAACCATTAGAACGCCTGCAATAAGTAAACACATGCCGAATATGCGAGGTAAAGTAGCAGGACGATGAATACAGCCAAAGAAAGCAAAGGAATCGACTATAAGTGAAGTAAGCATCTGAGCACAAATAGTAATACCAGAAACAACAGCAGCACCACGATAAGGTATAAATAGTGTAATAAACAAAACATATGCTGCACCAAAAATTCCACCCCACCAACACCACCAGGGTGCTGTTTTAAAAGCATTCTTCCATTTTATAGCTTTTCCTCCGCGTGTATCCAAAATAAAGAAAATAAATAATAGAAATGATCCAATTGCAAACGATAACCAAGCACTAAATCCTCCATTAACGTGAATTGACATTGATCCGTTTACTGCTCCTTGTAATGATGTACATGCTCCTGCTATCATTAATAAAACTATATCCATTGCTAACTTTTTATCAAATGATATATGCGTATTAATCCGTGGCTTCTCTATTAGGACTGAATCCTTTATTGCTTGAACAAATCCTCCTTTTGTCATCCTTATTTTGCTACTGTGGATTAATAGAAAATATGTTTTTTTTAATTGAAAGAGTTAAATAATGGTTTAAAGAGAAAAAGTATAATTTTTTTTTTTAACAGAGGATAATTGAGTTGGGTCAAATAAATTGTATTTATATAAGGAACTCGATGAGGTGAAAGAATTTTCTTTCCCGTTATGCTTATTTTAGAAAGTAGGCTGCAATAGGAAAAAAAAAAAAAAGTGTGCTTGAGTTTTGTGTGGTCCATACAGAAAAATCTCACGGAAGTGGAACAACCCGAGATAAGATGATTGGCATAAAAAAAAAAAAACAGTAAAAGAGACATTTCATTCGCTCAGTTGACTGTCTGCTTCAATTACCAATCAGGAAAGAGATCCGAGGCAAAAAGCAGAGGCCACTTATTTCAATCATCAAAAAGAATAATGAATTGAAGAAAGAAAGACTCGACACTTTGTTATTGCCCATGTGACTAAAAAAAAATATGTTTGGATTAACTCGGATGTATAAGGAACGGACAATTTCCATTGCAATAGAAAATATATCTCCGCAGATAATGTTTAGAAGAGTATTGAAAGTCTATTGTGGATCACATGAGTAACCATCAAATCAAAATAATATTGTTATTTAGATCGGGAAAATACAAGCTCAAAACTTAATCTAGACCGAAAGAAGCCAAATGATATTTGGGGGTTTAGAACAACATAGTATATGCTAGCAATTGCATAATCCTACTCTCTATGTAAGTATGAACTGGATCAGGGCTAAAATCTGGCAGAGGTTAATCAACAGCCAAAATTTTGATGAGTAATTAGTCCTTTTGCTAGATTTTTCTTACCGGCGCAGCAACAGGATTGTATACAACTTCTTTTCTAATACAGTCACAAATAATTCTTTATTAACCACTTTTAAAAGAAAGAAAAAAAAAAAGCCAGACAAATGGGAGCAACAGTACCAGCAAAAACAAAGGCAGCAGAACCAGCAGCAGTAGTTGACAATGCTGAACTACCCAACGCTCGTACTATCAACGAGAACGCGGGCGATACAAGCGAGACAGACACTGGGACTCCAGAATCACAGGAGAAATCGGACTATCTGCAGCTGATACTCAATTCGCACGTATACGATATAGCCAGTGAGACTCCGTTGACCCACGCAGTTCACCTATCAGGGCGGATAGAAAACCAAGTATTTCTGAAGCGTGAAGATCTGCAGGGTGTATTTTCCTTCAAGATCCGTGGAGCATACAACAAAATTAGTCAACTGACAGCAGCCGAGCGCGAACGTGGAATCATCGCATGTTCAGCAGGCAACCATGCGCAGGGTGTAGCGCAGTCAGCGCAGCACTTGGGTATTCCAGCAACCATAGTTATGCCACGACTGACTCCAGCAATCAAATGGCGGAATGTACAGCGATTGGGAGCAAAAGTCGTGCTGTTCGGTGCAGGGTTTGACGAAGCCAAGGCAGAGTGCGCTCGACTGCAGCAGCTACATGGTCTAACGGATATTCCTCCGTTTGATGACCCTCTGGTAATTGCCGGGCAGGGAACCGTTGCATTAGAAGTCCTCCGCCAGCGCAAGGCTGCCGATATCGATGCTGTGTTTGTGGCGGTGGGCGGCGGTGGACTGATAGCCGGCATGGGCGCGTTCATCAAGCGCGTTCGTCCCGATATCCGCGTGATCGGCGTGGAGACTCACGACGCGTGCGCATTGAAGCAATCACTGGCTGCAGGAAGACGTGTAGCTTTGTCTGACGTGGGACTGTTTGCAGACGGCACTGCGGTTCGGCGCGTTGGGCGCGAGACATTCCGCGTAGCACAGCAGGTAGTCGACGAAGTCGTAGTAGTCAGCAACGACGAAGTGTGCGCCGCAATCAAAGATGCATTCGAAGATACTCGCAGTGTACTGGAACCATCCGGTGCATTGGCATTGGCTGGTCTGAAGAAACACGTGCGTACAAAGGGATTGCGCAATCAGAATCTGGTGGCAGTGGCATCAGGAGCCAACATGGATTTTGATCGTCTACGCTTTGTAGCTGAACGTGCTGCAGTAGGAGAACGCCGTGAAGTGCTACTGACTGCAGATATTCCCGAACGTCCTGGTGCTTTTTCTCTTCTACATGCTGCCATTCATCCGCGTGCCATTACAGAATTCACTTATCGTTATGGTCGTCCTGACCGTGCTGTGGTGTTTGTGTCGTTTAAGGTTGCTGATCGCGAGAATGAAGTGCGTGAAGTTATACAAGCTTTAAAAGCACATGGCGATATGGATGCTCGTGATCAGTCAGATAATGAATTGGCTAAATCTCATGCTCGCTACATTGTTGGTGGTCGTAGCGCTGTTCCTAATGAGTATTTGTTGCGCTTCGAGTTCCCTGAACGTCATGGCGCCCTGAAAAAATTCTTGGCTGGCTTGCGCTTTGACTGGAATATTACGCTGTTTCAGTACCGCTACTTTGGTCATGATGTCGCCCGCGTATTGGTTGGTGTGCAGGTGCCGCCCACAGAGGACGATCCTCTGCCTTCCCCAGGTGCTGTTCCTGCCAGTCTTCAGCGCTTCCTGGATGATCTAGATTACCGCTACGTCAACGAAACTGAAAATCCAGTGTACCAGCAGTTCATGCGGTATTAGTATTCCAACACTCCATGCAGATCGACTAGCAGTTCCGTGTTTCAGGCAGACCGACCAGCTTTTCTAGATTAACAATACAAGCTTTTTATTTCCTCCGAGGCTTCTCTCCTCCCAACTTCAAAAACATCTCACATAAACTCGCAATGACCTTCCACCTGTCCTCGGATGTCCCGATAGTCAGCACGACAGGCTACCACATCATACACTTCCTCAGCACGCATCACTCCATCAAATGTGTGACGCGAGTATTGGTCCCGCAGAAATCCCCGCAAATCAGCCGGAGCCAAAATAAAGCAGTTGGCCAGGTCCTTCAGCGCAGCAAACAATCGCAGCGACTCAGGGTCTGCTGTACAGGAACGCGCTGCCCACTCGTAGTACAAGTTTAAATCAGCAATAAGCTGGAATCCACCAGGCTCTGTTATACGGTATCGACGGATGTGTGCCAGAAGCAGTGCAAATAATCGTTGTGCTACTTCTGCCATTAACACATGATGCACAGGTCGTTGGCGTCCCATGCTCTGAAGAACTGCCACGGTTTCGTCAAGAAAGTGTACTGCACGTGTGCATGCCAATGTTGGCGTTAGTGTCAAAGATCGTGTCGCTGGTGGATGGAAATCTGATGTATGTTGTGTTGCGTCGAGAATTGCCTGCGTCTGTCGTAGCACAGAATCAATTGCACAGTCCATTCCTGCTGCCACGCCATCGTCCACTGCGCGCTCCAAAGCCCGTCGCTCTTGGCTGCACGCGTTGAGAAAATCTTCAACATCCACAATTGTTGCTACTACCGGATGTCGTGAGTACATCTCCACCAACTGCACTGCCAGGTCGCCCAGCTGCATCAACTCGCCGAACCGCTGTAATGCTGCTGCGAACCGTCCGCGTTGTGCCTTTTCTCCACTCCCAACTGTTCCTGTTATGCTCTCCGTTGGCCCTGTTGCCGCTTCCTGTTCCAGTTCCTGCAGTTCTGCCACACCGCGTGCAAAAGCTGGCCGCACGTGCGATCCAACACTACGTAGTAATGTGCTGAACAGTGCTTCTACACCTTCCTGCGCCTGTTTTCGCAGCCGCATGTCCGCCGCAAATACTGCCACTCGTGCCACTGCATCGCGATTTGTCAGCACCATGTTCAGACAAAGGTCGATGCTAATAGGAGCGTTCTGTAGCGCCGTACCAACCACCGTGCGTCTGGGAGCTTCAACTGTGGAGCCAGGATCAGCAGTGGATGCGAGGGCATCAGCCAGGCGGACCTGCTCCTCATTTGCCTCTCCATCGCCCACCCGCATTCCCAGCCGCTCCTCTGCCACACCCAACACGCGACGACAGTACTCGTCCATCTGTTGCTGGCGGAGATCTGGACTGAGTCGCGGCTCAGCTGCTCGATCTACAACAGCCGCGTCGGCACGCAGCGCCAGCTCTGCTGCATAAGAGTGTTCCAGCACGCGACGTTCGAGCAGCACATAATCTGCCATGACGTCGTCAAACGCCGCAAACACGCAGCGCCGACCGCGTGCAAGCGACACGCCCACTGGCTGCAATTGGGTCCACACATCAGCAGCAGCCAGCAGCCTCCCTACTACGCTGGCCACTGTCGACAGATACAACAAATCACGCGTGGCAGCGTCCGGTACTGCGTCACGCCCCTGATCATCTGTTCCCACTGGTGCTGTGCGAACATGCTCATGTAGTTTCTGCAACGTAGTGCGCGCTAGTCCATTGTCTCCAAACAGTCGCGCTACAAAACACTCCACTGCTGCTGCTGGCAACTGCGTGTCTGGTGCCAGCACCCGTCCTGCCACGCGTGCGTGCTCAGCAATTGTCGCCTGCAAAGCTTCCAGAAACACGTCGAATGTATGTGGGTCGCGCACATTGCGACTGGTCTGGCGCACGTGCTCATACGCTGTGCTGTCATTGTTGAACAAAGGATGTGCATTAACTAGAATCTCCACGCAGCCGCGTCCTTCGTGTAACTCTGAGAGCACCCTTGACGTATGCTGCGTCTGCTCGCAGTTGCTGGCAGCTAATGCAGAACTGAACTGCCGCTCGTACTCGCGCTCAAATCTCTCAGTCAGCGCTGCTAGGCGTCGGTTCAGTTGCTCAGAATCGCTGGAAAAGTGAGCCTGGCCGAACCACTGCAGTTGGTCGAGCCGTTGTGCCAATGCCCGTGCACTGCGCAAACGCCCTGCGCTGTTCAGTGCCAGCCGCACAATCGGCGAGCCACATCCCAGTGCACAGTAGTCGCCGTTAAGCTCAGCATACACAGCTTTAAACAACACGTCCGGCTCTGTCGCCAATAGCGCTACCGCCGCAGTATCCGTCTCAATTCCACCCAGCTCCGCCAAAAGCTGTTGGTGACTGCGCGGCACGGAAATGCGTGTCTGCCGCTCACGCCCTCGCGCCCGTTGCTGCCACTCTCGCCACCCCATCCGCCGCACCAATGCTCGCCAGACGTCCAGTCCCGCCGATGTGAATGTATGCGCCCCTGTCGTCTCTGTCGCTCTTGGTCCCGCTCGGTACACCGCCCGCCGCACTACACGGCAGCTGTTCACTAGAGCCAAACCTGTTGCCACCGGCAGCCACGCAACTACCCCTGCTATCACGCGCCCTGGCAGCTGCGTAAACGCAACCGTCCGCCGTCCTGCCCTGTCGCCCGCTGCTGCCCCTATCGCCGTGCGTATGCGCGGCGGCTGCTGGCTTAATCGTCGCATGCGCATTCGAACTTTTCCCGCGTCCTCACCAACCACCAAGCCACTGTTCCACCGGCCTCTCAGCACCTCACGCTCCGCTACAACCACCTCGCGCCAGCATTCTTCCGCTGCCCGCTGCTGTTGTATCAGATCCTCATCGTTGTGTGCGTCATCGCCGTCAGAATCGCTATCTGCCACCACACCGGTTGCTGTTTCGCTATCTGCACCAAGTGTTTCTGTCGTCGGTATCAGCGATCTCGACCCGTGCGCTGCTGTCAATACAAACTTGGTAGTCTTGTCCAGCAGCGTCCGTGCTCCAGAAACTGCAAGCCAGTTGCGTCCAAATGCTGTTTGGGTTGTCTCCTCATCGCTACTGTACCCAGACATTTAACAAAACCTTATAAATAAAGAAATTGTCCATTGCTGAAATACGAATGCTTTAATGCTTATCGAATTGTTGTGATTGTGTGATTGTTTTTGTCCCCTCCCCTTCTTGGCTGAGCCGAGCCATCATGCAACTAGTCTTTTGCATCAAAAGAAACCTATACAAGCTTGGAATAAAATTTAACAGATTGCAAGTAAAATTGTTCCTTGTTTAGAACTTTAGTGACTATCCTGTATGTTGTGATGTCTGCGCCTTGGGCTGCTTGGAGCTTTTCTTACAAGGTTCGGCAGTTCTCAGCAGTTGTTCAGTAGTGGTCATGATATTTTCACGCTGAAAATGCACCAGAATCATATTTTTTTTCATGCAAGCTGTATAATATGTGTAAAAAGTTTAAAAGCAGCTGCAACATTGTAATTTTATTTGTTTTATATTGAGATACAGATAGGAGGATGTATCAATAGAAGAAAGATTGCAACTGAGTTTGAGCTTAAGGCAATTCCTGCTTGTACATTAGAGAAGGCCAAGGTAAGTTACCGCTTACTTGGTGATCTGGTTTTCTTCTTCTAAAAATAGCTTGAAATCTCAAAATACATTTGAGTTTTTGAAACTATAATATATGCTAAATAATGTTGTATATTCAGCTTTACTTTTTATAAAAAAACAACCAAATGACCGCAATATGGCTAATTTTGTTGGATATTATACATTTAACTTTTTATGTAATAGTTTTTATAGTTAGAAAAATGCTAAATATGTATAAAATAAATTATGTGTAACAAGCAAGCTATGTGAATTTATAGTCAATAAATAAAAATTCAATGGATTGTGCTCAAATATCACACAAGTAGTTAAACAACATACCTATATATTTCTAGGTTTCTCACTTATATAAAATTCACTGTCAATTTTCCTTATAAATTTCTCAGTTTATATGTATATTAAACTAGATGTTAACTGAATAGAATTAAAAGTAAAAAAAGCTAATAATAAAAATTCTATATATGAGCCCTTGAGAAGTATTTTCCTTTGATCATTATTTTATAAAAATACTACAAGCTTTAAAGCTTAAATAATAAAACTTTTTTATTCAGTTTAAAACTGAAAAACTATATAGTCCTTGAGGAGCTATAACCTTCCAGAATTTCCTTTGAACTACTACTTATATCTCTTTTAGTAATTATACTTAGACTTTGTGTAATTCTATTAATTAAGAGTTCAGATTGTTCTTTATTAGCCTCATCAGTATCATCAGGCTTATAAGTCGCATCAGGCTCAGCAGATCTATTGGTTTTATCGAGCTTAATAGGAATAGCAGGCTCACCAATCATATTGAACTCATCCACTCCATCAACATCATCGGAATCATCTAAAGATTGGAGCATTTTAGGAAGCTCATCAAATTTGCTAGTAAATGTGCATCTTTTATTAGTCCATTCTTTAGCTCTAACACCAAAAATGGGGTACACTGTATGTCCAAAATTACTACTCTGATCAAGTGTTATATGTTCACTACCTTGTTTTTTGTAGTTATCATTCCCTGTATAACTTGATTGTCCAAACAAAACATGGCCATTAAAATCAGACGTAACTCCCACGCTCATAATTGAATCTACTTTTTCTCTCAAGTTAAATCCACTTTCTTGAGCTTTAAACGTTTTAATAAAAACATTTTCAACATCTGGTAAGTAGAATTCTAAAATAACTTTATGACCATATGTAGAATTAACTGGTTTGTCATTCATTTTCAATATATAATATGTTTATAACTTGTTCAGTTATATTTTTTCCCGATAAATGTATGCTAATGCGAAAAAGGTATAAAGTATAATTGCCGTGGCTTTTGGGAATAGAAAGAAAAAAGAATAACCAAAATAATTTAGAAACTCAACTTTTTATATATTCAGTAGTAGTGAATTTTTTTTGCGGCAATAATGACTAAAACTACTAAATAAAAAATAATTTAAAAGATTTTAACAAAAGCAAAATACTCCAAAAGTAAATCCACTTTAAATATAAAAAAGACAGACTTGATTTGCTCCACAAAGCCCCAGAGGGCGAAAGTACAGTACGCAATAAGCATTGCCTCTTTGATTGCATTTGTATAAAAAAAATTGCTTTGGCACCATTAATTGATAAAAGAAGCAACTTTAAGAAGACTTCTCAAAGAATAAAGATTGATGACTTGATTTTATTCAAATAATTTTGGCATAAATCACAAAAGACAGCACCAAAATCCGCAGTAGAACGGAATGAAAGACTGCAGAATTTAAAGCAAGGATGGTATTTGGACAATGGAATTTTTTTTTAAATCTTTAAAAACAGCTCGTTTTATTCTTTTTTTTTTTACAACTACAAACTACCTTGTAATATTACAACTAGAATCGCATTAGCCAGTATTGCCAATTTAATTATATAGTAGATTTATTAGAAACAAATGTTTTAATAAAAGTACTAGTAATAATAAAAAGTAGACAAGATTTGAAACCTGGAGAGCCATTCTATTTTTATCCAGAAGCTAATGCTTTTATGACCTTAACCCCTCTCTTCTATTTTACTGGCAGTACGTTTCAACAAACTTACAGTATGTAATGGAATGATTTTTAAAAATATCGAAAGTGTAGTAGCAGCTACCATCTTGGCCTTTTATTTATGTCCAAAGTCTGAGTGTCCGGCAAACATTTATCCTGAGACAACATTTACACAAGGAAAGTATATTGCAAATGCCGCGCACCATTTTAAGCAAGTGGCTTTTTTAAAAAAGAATAGTTATATGTTGCGGGAGCCAAATGGCTCACGGACATGACCATGAACTAGATCAAGCCAAACAATGATGACGACGATGATAGACTTCATGAGAAAGCAAGCGCAAGATGAGATTGAACAGATACAACGAGAATGGCATTATTTGCACATCTAGTAGTACGGTTCTAGCACTATAAAAAGGAGTACAGTTTCCTGCTAGTTTTGTGAATGTTTCTTTACTATTATAAATAACTTTAAAACATAAAACTACTTTTTTATTAATAAGTCGGCCTTCTTGCCGCAATAGAAATTTATAATAGTCATTTAATTAAGCCACACTTTGGCAAAATGGGCACTGAAGAACAACCAGTTGCCTC
>KZ303505.1:249670-278663 GCA_002705745.1 Coemansia reversa NRRL 1564
CAAGCACAGATTAATGATCAAGGAACTATTGAACCATCTAGTTCAAACAACGGTCCTGCAACAACACCAAGCCGTGAAGATCCAGTCTCACACGTCAATCCATCTAACACCACAAGTCATCTCTCATTTTCATTAAATGGTTGATTTGTTCAAGGCCAGGCGAATTTGTTGCGGGAGCCAAATGGCTCACGGACATGACCATGAACTAGATCAAGCCAAACAATGATGACGACGATGATAGACTTCATGAGAAAGCAAGCGCAAGATGAGATTGAACAGATACAACGAGAATGGCATTATTTGCACATCTAGTAGTACGGTTCTAGCACTATAAAAAGGAGTACAGTTTCCTGCTAGTTTTGTGAATGTTTCTTTACTATTATAAATAACTTTAAAACATAAAACTACTTTTTTATTAATAAGTCGGCCTTCTTGCCGCAATATATATTATTATATTATATAAATTAATATCTGTAAGGAATTTAAAAACATATACTTTATATGACTTTTTTTATACATGTGTTCATTTACCCTTTTAATGTCTTCTTAATAAACTCTCATTGAAGGGTGATACATTACATCTTCAGGGACACTCTCGGGGTAATCGCACTATCCCTTTTGTCGGCCGGCCTGGTTTTGCTCATGGTTTATGCCTGAAAGCCATCCGGCCTCCGCAACATATCTTTAGCCAAAAAATAAATCTATGTGTTGCCGCAGTGTGCAAGCATCAATAACTTGATTATAGAAATAATGATCAAAGTCACTTTCAAACAAAATGTTGTCTTAAAGAGTTGTGTTTAAAATTCACGGCTGCTGTAGAACATATGCAATAATTCCATGCACTGTAACATCGCCCAAACACTTGATCATGCTGCTAATTATTGCATATAAAAGAAATAAATTTTCAAAGTCAACACGCCCAATAACAGCAATCAACTCATTGTGTTTGTGCTAGAAAATGATATTTCTGAGCATAGGCATGTTGACCGAATGTCATTTGAATGTTGCGTTGTTGATAGCAACCATTAAATTATTTGCGCGGCCACTTGAAAAAGTGGGGTCATATAGTTGACGATTAACGTCTGCAAGATGAACCTCGCTGGCAGTCAAAAAATCAGATATGCGGTGAAGCGAAGCCCTTGCCTTGTGTATAGTTGGTATAATTTTTGCTACTCTTCCAACAGTAAATTGCATACTGCTAAGAAGCAGCAGACTAATAAAAACTAGCTGCGCATTAAGCGGGCCATGGAACTTGTTATCTATACAATGTAAGTTGCAAACATTGCAAATGATGCTGTAAATGGCGCCATAGAAACAGTAGTTACAAGTTTTGTGCTCAGCACGTTGTTTTTTACAAATAACATCAAGCTCAAGTTTGATGCGCACGTTGTTAATACGCTGAATAAATGATGACTTTCAGGCGCACATCTTGATAACCCTGATTGCTTCAAGTACTTCGTTTATAATACCCATGGGTTTGTCGCGGTAGCCCATCAAGAGCTTAGTGCGTATACCTATAATCTGGCTAATATGTGTTATAATAGGCATAAATGCAATAAATGATAGTACACCGGCAACTGTATTCCATCCCAGCAACCGAAAGTGCGAATAGAGTGTAACAATAAAACGCAGTAGATCACCCCATACGTTTTGTGAACCACTATCAAAGAAGTTTGCCATAATTTCTGAATCAATGCTCATATGAGCGGCGGTGCTTCCAGTGTCATATTTCTGGTGTGCGTCGTTGGATAAGGCCAATGTCTTTTGATAGATTCATTTAATGAAACTTTTTGTTATAAATGTTTTAAGGTGTTGTGCGTGTGTCCAGCGAAGACGATATAAAACATTCAGTTCACAAGCTGCTAGAAACAATGCCACGGCATAAAAATAACCATACTTGATTGGACTACCCTGGTCTGTACCGTAAGTTGGCAGCAAACTCAATTAATAGCGACAATAATATCAACCGTATGAATGATTATGCAACTCTACAAAGCTCGTGCACTGCAGGAAATGTCCAGATTTTCCAGCATGTGGAAGCAGTAGCCCTAAGCAGTGAGAAACTACTTGACCTTAGCTCCTTCTACCAGTTATGTTGGAAACGTGCATGGACTACATCTGGCCGATATTGTCCCGTGAGCTTCCAGATATCTCCTAAATGTAGCTTCGCGCTACAGACTTTTAAATTAGAGGTTCAACCCATGTGTATGTGTATCTTGAGAAGACATTGGTACGCTCTTCGGGTGATTCCTACGTGCAGTAGTCATCATCACTATCTTCCAGTTTTCCAAATACGCTGTCGTATACGTCATCTACATCGTCGGCAGATATGTTAAAAAGTTTTTGTGGTTTTGGCTGGCATTCCAAGGCATGTAATGCCAGTGCTGTCACTACAAACAAAGCAATTGGAGGCACTAGTATGTCAAAGTCATTGGAATAGTCTACAGATACTGCAGTGCGCAAACGTAATAAAGAAAGAAGAATTGAAAATAGCCAGAACAGCAGCAGCGGAGTCGATGCAATGCAGTTGTAGAACTGCTTTTTGTAGTGCAGCCAAATGGCAACTGCAACAGCTGCTGTCTGCAAAGCTAGCAAACATGTATAGATGTTGAAATATGGAAACTGCATTGCCATGGCTATAAACTCGGGGGTTGGTGTGAGTAGCGCTGCGATAGAAAGTACCATTTTGGCTGAGAAAATCCAGACAGTGACTAAAACAGTTGGAAGAGGCGGCATCGAATTGAGCCTGCGCATGCGCACGGCAGCAGTCACAAGGAACAGCATATTCAGGGTAGGCGTAAGAAGCCCATTCTGGAAGCAAGTAGTAAGATGCGCAGGATTGGTGGGGCTTATAGGCCCCCAGCCTTCACTCGACAAACACACACCTGCCATTAAACCACCACACAAAAGATCTGATAAAAACCACAACCAAAGAAATATACAAGTAGAGGAAGCTGTTTCTACACAACAAAGTGATTAAACTGTTCAAATATCTTAATGTTCAGAATACAGCTACGCTGAGTAAATGAAGGAAAAAGGCAGAAGTATGTGACTTTGAGTTTCTTCCGATCGCACTGTAAGAGTGGCAAATTCTTTTAAACTTCAATATAGTCAAAGACTTTTGAGCTTACTTTGCAGCGCCGTGGTATTGAAAAGTGGTCATTTTGGTACTTGATTTGTGTATGAGGGGATAATATATGTATTGCAGCGTAAAAAAGAACTAGATTATAATGGAAATCAATACCAGGATCCTAAAGGCTTCTTAGTTTGGTACAAAATCTATCTAAAGACCAAATGCAGCTTCAATCCGTAAAGTGGTTGCGTGCTGGCTTCTATATTACCGAACTATTATCCCCTCTGATTTTAAAAGCGGGCATAATAGCACATGAGTTGAAGCTATAACTTGCGCATATATTTGTAACGTTTAAATAAGTTTGTTGTACACTGATATTTTGGTGGATATAAAAATTAGTGTTTACTTTCTATTTGTAATTAAAATAAAATATATGAATGGCGCTAAGAAAGGAAGATAGAGCGAAAAAAGAAAAAGATTCAGATAATACGGCGGTAGTGCTTGAGGAAGATGAGTTTAGAGCAACTGTAGATGCAATAGTCGCAAGGGATTTTTTCCCAGACCTTTACCACACAGCTGGACGTATTGAAAGTAAAGAGTCGCTGGATGAATTTCTACGGAAAAATATAAGCGATGATAATGCAAGTTTCAGTAGTTTACTACGGGATGAAAACGCACAAAGACAGGCAAAACATAAAAAAGTCTTTGGTACTCAAGCACGACTAAGAAGCGGCACACAACAGAGAAATGCGCTTATGTTTGCGCCGGATGGATTAAAGCAAAAGTCTCCAACAGTCAAAGAAAAACGTATTATGCATCACAACACCAGATTCGAGGATGTACAATTAGATAACGATGACGATATGGAATCAGTAATGTCTGAGATATCCACAGCTGGTTACAAAACACCGGAGATCGGCGGCTACAAGATGGTTGATGAGCCTGTGAGAGTTGGTGGACGGAGGTTTGAAATAAAACCGGCCACTCCGCGCGAGTTAACGGGTCAACAGCTAGCAAAGCCAAAGCAGCCGACCACAAAGATTAGCAGTGACAGTACATCGGCAATGCTTTCGCCAGCAGCACGGCGACTATTGGAAAGATCATCAGGAAAACGGACAGCGGGGAATTCGCAAAGTCCTCGAGAAAACGATGAAACTTTACGCAGGGCTTACAACTCTCCATATGCTCGGCGTCCTGGCTAAGATAATCACATGTGATTTTTCTTTTCTTTCATGAAATACACCATTTATCCTTTCATGCAACTCTGTTTGCTAGCTTTTTACTCAAGAAAAACCTACTTTTTGCTACTGAATTTATTTTACATTTATTTTGAGAATGTCTCAGACGTTGGTGGTTGCATTCAGGTCAATTCACTCGTGCATGGTTAACCTGCCTGCCCGCTGGGTATCGGCACTAACAGCTCAGTCCATGAATAAGGTATGCATAAGTCACACAGCACAGAAATAATATAGTTGGTTGTGACTACTTGCAAACTGGAGAGCCTAGCAGGGAATTATTATTTATACCTAGTAGAGCGCTTTCTATTTTTTTTTTTTAAAAAAAGTATAGGGTTGTATGGTATTTAAGATATCCTGGAGCGAGCGATCGGCGTATGTAGCATGGTCTGGCGGAACATCACGAGCTACAGAACAACGGGACCACTCTGGAGCGTTAAGCGATAAAACGCTAGAAATTGACGGAACTTTTGCAACCAAGCTGGGGCTTAGTGATGGCAGTACAGTATCTGTGGGATATGAGGCAGATGTCGGTGTATGTACAGCAGCAGAAGTAGTTCCAGAGCACTTTGACGACTGGGAGATTCTTGAACTTAATGCTGGAGCAGTGGAGGAGCGATTATTAAGCCAGGCTCGCGTGGTGGCATTGGGCCAACCGTTGGTGTTTTGGCTTAATGCATCAACGGCAGTGACTTTAAGTACCACAAGTATTACACCAAAGGCAAAAGTTGGTCTGTTAGACAATGACAGCGAAGTTTCAGTTGCTCCAAAGCTAAGACGCGCCAATTTGACTTCAACAAGCGCAGAGAAAAGTGACCGCAAAGCAGAGGGTCGACAGATATGCTGCTTGCGTGTAGCTGCGATTGATGAGAACATAGGATTTGGTATGGTATTTGTGCATCCCACTTCTGTTATTGCTGAGCAATCTACAGCACAAGACGACGGTTACAGGGTGGTTAGGATTGGACACTCAACAGTTACTAATATGCAGACTCAGAGTGACTCGGAAGATGACTCTAGCAGACTACGGCCGTGGTTAGCATATTTGCGCATATCTGAAGGTGTGCAGCCTGGTGTGGTCTTGACATCGCAAATGACGCTTCATGCTGTCGGTTTCTCGATCGGCGAGCTAGTCCGCATACAATCCGTCCCTAAGTCTCCCGTGGTCTCCCCATCTGTGTTATCGTTTGTATGTGAACTTTCCGATGACGAGGTTCGATCCTTACTGCTGCAAATTGTATCCAGTAACAGAAGCGCTCCAATAATGGTGAATGTCGGTGTACAGCTTTCGGATAATCATATATTTGCACAATTAGAATCATTTCAGACACAAGAATCAGAGGGTGTGGCCACATCTGCAGAGGTTCCGCTGTGTCTTACTGAAAAAGTCGTACAGTCTCTGGAGATTAGCTGTCGTGCTGAACCAATCGACCTTGATAAAAATAGCTTGGCAGACCAGAAGCACGGTTCTGATGAGTCTGAGCTCGCCGGTATAGCTTCTTTTTTGCAGGAGACTTGGCAATGTATCGATAGCACGTTGATGAGCCAGAGTGGGGACCAAGACGGTGGAATTTTACTGTGCGGCAGGCGTGGCTCAGGGAAAACCAGTATAGCTAAATATATGATACGCAGGATTCAACAACAGCGAAAGCGACTGGTATATTGTCGACACGTGGACTGTACAGCACTCAGTATGGATCCGCGTATCAGTACAGTCAAGGATAACTTGCAAAACATTGTGCAGGATGTACTGATAAATTATCCTTCGATACTTGTACTTGACGATTTGGATGCACTCTTACCAGCAGAGACTGAGCAGAGCGACTCTAAGCGTGTAAGACAACTTGTCAATACTCTTATTAATACTTTGAATGTGCGCGACGGTCGCAGTATTATAGTATTAGCCACATCAGCAGGAAGGTCACAGGTACATGAGCGACTTTTTGCCGCAGGAGTGCTACAAGAAGTGCTAGAAATTCCGACACCTGGAAAGGCAGAACGGGAGCTAATCTTGTCAGCAGTTGCACGCACAAGCACAACACCGGCAGATGAAGAAGATGTGAATTATTCCATTCTATCGTATATGACGGAGGGATATATGCCGACGGATCTACAAGAGCTATACGAACGTGCTGTGCATGAGGCCACAATGCGCGTGCTTGATGATATTTCAGAGAGTACTGGTACAGTTCTGGTTAGACACATAGACTTGGTGCGTGCGCATGTAGGATTCAAGCCTATGTCCTTGCGTAATGTTCAACTGCAGACATCGCAAACGCAGTGGTCTGATATTGGGGGACTTGAAGATACACGTCGACAGTTGCGTGAAACATTAGAGTTACCCACCAAATATGCAGCCATATTCGCATCAAGCCCTCTTCGACTTCGTTCAGGAGTATTGCTATTTGGATATCCAGGATGTGGCAAAACTCTACTTGCTTCTGCAATTGCGCGTGAGTGTGGTTTAAACTTTATTGCTACAAAGGGTCCCGAACTGTTATCCAAGTATATCGGATCATCGGAGCAAAGTGTAAGGGATTTATTTAAGCGTGCAGTAGCAGCCAGTCCATGTGTGCTTTTCTTTGATGAGTTTGATTCGATAGCTCCAAGACGTGGTCACGACAACACTGGTGTTACTGACCGCGTAGTTAATCAACTTCTAACTGAAATGGATGGTGCTGAGGGTCTAAAAGGTGTATATGTGCTGGCTGCCACAAGTAGACCCGACCTTATCGACCCTGCATTATTGAGACCTGGCCGCTTGGACAAGGCATTTCTATGTGATATGCCAGGTCATCAGGATCGCATAGATATCCTTGTAAAACAAGCATCAAAAGTCAAAGTCGATGCCGGAGTAGATTGGGATTGGCTTGCACAACAAACTGCAGAATACACAGGTGCTGATATTCAGGCCTTAGTATACAATGCATTTCTCGAGTCTGTGCACGAAGTGTCTGCTAGCAACAATTTTGAAAATAAAACAGTGGCTGACGCTGATCCTAAGCATGCTGAGTTTACGATAGCTTCAGATCACATGGACAAACCACTATCTGCAATTGAACATGCAAAACTGGCAGAGCGACTATTCCAACTTGTAAGCAACTCTACAGAAACTAATGGTCCCGATGCTGCAGACGGATTAAACCCTATTGAAACGCCCACGGTCACTATGCAACACTTTGAAAAGGCACTAGAGATAACTCAGTTTTCGCTGGGTAGTCTGGATCGCCGGAAATTTGAAGCCATCTATCGCGATTTTGTTGAAGACAAGAAGGCTTCAGATGATGAGCCCCGCAAACCTATCGAGCAAAGAGCCACACTTGCCTGAAATGGCCTGTAGACGAGCATACATAACTAATCACTTTTTATTTCCTTTTTGCAAATAATGACAATAGATATATTTAGGAGAGAATACTTTTTTAAAGTAGCGACAGCAATTAAAAAAAAAAGTATATATATTATCTTGCTGCTAATTTTTCGATAAGGCATGTTTTTTTTTTACTGTTTTTGAACGCGGTCTATGTAGGTACGCGAGATCAGATCCCAGGATGCAAGGTACTTGTCAACACACCGTGACATACAAGCTTCATCACTGCTAGAAAAAGAAGGTCCTGGAGATGAAATGCATAAATTGAAGCAGTTCTTATTAATGTTTTTTATCAACTCTTGAGCACTTGCAACGGCCATTTCATTTTTGACCTGTTTCATAACCTCCTCTTTATTCGGCATTGTCTCACCAATACCTCCTGAAAGGCTAAAAGTACTGCTACCAAGACTGCTCATTGTATATTTTTAGTCACCGTCCTTTTTTTTGACACTGCTTTAAATCCCTTGCACTCTAAATTTGTATTAAAATTAATTGAAAGAGATAAAGTGTACCTTGGGTAGAAAGGTATAAGAGATACAGTGAAGGAAGGGGCTTACTATCACTTTTTTTGAATTAATTGATTAGTCTGATGATCTTGGGGTGCGTAATTTGAATCTCTCATGTGTTTGCACGTCCCACCCCCCCCCACATGGCCTTGTATGGTGTTGAGAGTCTGGAGAGAGGGATGCACCTTTTGCACACTTACAGTTACTTTTTCTGTCCAATCTACTTCTTCTATTTATATAGAGGCGTCGAAGCTTATTCTATTAACTACTGCATTGCTTTCTGATCATCTGAGGGCTCGAGCCACGGAGCCAACCACTACTTTTGCACACGCGTGTAGATTCTTTTTTTAACTATATTCTCCTGCATATTTGATAAAAAAAAAAGAAGAGACACTCTAAAATACACGTTGACAGCAATAAAGTCTAGCTATTTGGTTTAAAATAAGTGCATTCTACTGAATAAGGGTCTGTTTCTTTTTTTTTTTTTTTTTGGAGTGTTAGACCTGTACACGGTGGTGGAAATATGCTGGACATTACATATCCAAGTACGCTAAGCCTGGTTGGCCTTGCAACACTTGGATATTACGGTCGAAGATTATACATTGAAAACTGCCGTGTGCGGGTACTTTTGGCAGATGCAAAAACCTCGGCTATTGTACGGCACACAAAAGCCGAGGGAATGGTAACATTACATGATGTGTTACAAAGGGAGTGTCCATCGCTTGTAGATCCTGACTTAGCATATATGATTCCCACACCATACCTCGGAACAGGGCTTTTGCAGACAATCTACGCCACATTGCGAGTACGTCTGCGCAATGTAGCCAGCGATGTCAGCTACAAGCGCGAGCTTTTGGTGATGCAGGATGGTGGAACAATTTCGCTTGATTGGTATTCAGCAGCTAAAGAGCAAAATTGTGCCGAGTGTCCACCAATCGCAATGATGATGGCGGGTGTTGGTGGATCTTCGCGAGAGCACCATTTGCGTGTGATGGCCAAGGCACTGGCACACTCACAGGCTGCGTTTAAAATTGTAGTTGTCAACCACCGTGGCACTGCACGCACGCCGATCACATCACCACGTCCTTACGACTCGGGCTTTACAGATGACTTTCGTGCAGCAGTAAAGTATGTACGGAATGAATATCCACAGAGCAAAATTGTTGGAATTGGATTTTCTATGGGTGCCAATATCTTGACAAAATATATTGGAGAAGAAGGCCCACGATGCACATTAGCTTGTGCTGTGGCAATTTGCTGTCCGTTTGATCTTCAGGTATCAAGTGCGGCAATAAATGAAAGTAATTTGCTGAATGATTACGTTATTCAGCCATCTGTCATGAGTACACTTATGCGAGCAATCAAACGTGCAAGCCATTTACAGGTTGATCCGCTTTGGAATCTGGATCTTCAACGTGTCAAAGGTGCAACCAGATTATGCGAACTTGAAGAAGAATTGATGGTTAAAATTGGTGGTCATCGTGATTTGAATGATTATTACGAGAAATCGAGCAGCTTTAATTATGTCGATAATATTGAAGTTCCTTTTCTGGCAATCAATTCGCTTGATGACAGAATTACGCCGCCGCAGGGGATTCCAATGGATAAGTTTCTTACAAATCCAAATATTGCATTGGCTCTGGTACCTCACGGTGGTCATCTTGGTTTTTTAACTGGCGTACCACCACGAATCTGGTTTGTCAAGCCGATTGAGGAGTTTGTATCTGCTATCATTAGGTAGCGTATGGCTAAGGCCGTGTACTCATTTGATGTTGTAGAACGTATATTTAAATAAGAGTTTAGTATTTAAAATTTAAAAAGAAAACCTATTTTATTAATGACTCGTTAAAGCAATCTGTAAGGTATAAAGTTAATCTGCAACATCCACACTTGAAAATAAAAAATTACTCGGACCCTTCTCCAAACTTTGACAGTATGTGTTGTATAATGGCAGGCCAAGGAGGAAGTTAATGCCAAGGAATTGTAATGATTTTCGTGATGGGAAATGTGCGTAGGAAGGTTGTATTATATTTGTGAGGCTTGTGGCATGCACAAGCTTGAAAGTTGCATATATATGTTGGACATGGTGCGTAGCGAATCAGCATTTGCGAACAATTCCCAGTAAGCAAAAAAAAAAAAGCCTTTACCTGATTTTCTAGCAACACCAATAAGAAACGATCTGCATTATCTACCGAACAGCTGACCTTTTTTTTTCGGATAATAGCTATGTGGCTTTGAGGAGAGTCCTTTTTTTTTTCAAGTTTGTTGCCTGATACTGATGGCTTGGACTGTCATTACCTGCGATTCAGCGTCACCGAATTTTAAAGAGAGTATTTCTTAAAAACAACTTGGTAATGAATCTTATCCAAATTATATTACTGATGAACTTATAACTATATTAACTGTGTAAATAATGTTTTGCTATTGGTATTGCTGACTTTTTTTAATATTACTTTGGTATTAAAAACGCAATTCTGCCATATTTAAAAAAAAAAAAAAAAGAATTACGCACTTAAAGTGTTAAATACAATAGCATAGACAAATACTGCACCTTCATTTTCTCACTGTTAAATGCAAAGGTATGGTAATGTAAATGCCTTTTTCTTTTTTTTCTGCTGATGTGTGGCTATTGCTTACATGCTTATTCAAAAGGTGATGAACTGTTTCCATTGTTTATATGAATCATGTGGGGCTTGGGAGAGGGGGGGGTTTTTTTTTACGCAGGTACAGAATGGAATAGATGATCCAATGTGGTTTTTTCTTTTTTGTACCCGACATAGAGATAAACAAGTCTGCGTGGCTGCTACCCGAGATGATCGGCTGCTTCAATCTCTGTCATCAAGACAGTGAACTGAGAGAAAAAGTAAATGGAGCTTTTCCCTCTTCCTCAGGATTTAAATAGAAGTGGTTGATGAGCCATGTTCCTCGCCCATCCTCCCACTTTTTTCCAAAGGGATTGAACAAGTAAAAACATATTATTCCTCCTTCATTTATTCCACTTTTACATTTTTTTTAGTATTTATTCGTAGTCGTGAATATGACCATTCGCTCTTTCTTTTCTCAGGCCAAGGCCAAGGTTAAGCATAGACTCGCAAAAATTATCAACAATAAGTTTCATTCGGACCCTTACAAGCGTCAACTGGGACCCAAGACTTGTATAGAAGTTATTGTACCAGAACAAAATAGTGAACCAGCATCATACAACTCTTCTACACGTGTTGAGAGAACAGAAACTCGACACAACGCACATGTTAAGCACACTAACAAGTACAGACTGAGTGTAAACACTGATAGTTTTAGAGTTCCGTTTTATGCAACTCCGAATATCGAGCAAAACTTTCCCGAACCTGTTCAACTACCGAAGCCTAACCTTTTTATTCTCCAACAGATTGCACCGCAGGAAAATGATATGACTCTTACACAGCTACTAATGGAAAGAGCAAGAACTCTAGGTGATATTGAATCGCACTACTTGCCGGAAAGATGGCACGATAACCACCCTTCTCCTTTCCAGTCACGTATTGAAGATGATGTGCTGTTCTACTGTCCGGAACTTGATAATCATTTGGTTAACCCCGAGACTCGGATTTATGACATGGACGCCCCTATTATTCTTCTTGCTCCGCCTGAAATTGAAGAAATTTAGCACTAACTGTGAATTATATTACTACGCATTCTTGTCATTATGTCGCTTATCTTACAATCATTATCCTTTTCATTTTTTTATTGTAGTTTTTTCTTTTTAAGTTTTTTCTTTCAAAACCGGTGCTGGACGCCAGCAAGCTTTTTTTTTGTAATATTTTAAATATATCACTAAATATCTGTAAACTTATTGTATTTGTAAAATAATTAAATAGAGGAACTTGGCGTAAAAAAAATTATCATCAACGCAATCATCAATATGGCTATAATTTTTGAACCAGCGACAGCACTTGCAAAAACACAAATGCAGTAATGACTTAATGCCAATACCAAACAAAAATATTTTGCTAGAGTCTACAACTTTAATTAGATAAATTATAATGCAAACATATTAGATGTGCTAATTCATAATTTTATATACAAATTGCTGCTATATAAAGTAAATTTGAAAAGTAATCCAATAATTTAATTATTTAAAGTTGTTGCACAAAGATCTGGTTATAATGTTTAACTTAAATGACAATATAGTAATTCAAAAAATACTATTCACAGGTGTATATTAAACCAAATAAAAAATTTTTAAAATAAAAACATAAGACTTTGTAATGCAGGTCCGCTTTAAGTAGAATATAATTGCATATAGAACGGATAAAAATGTAGGGAAATGTAAGAAATATACTTTTTGCTCGATTTTATTGTTGTAATATTTTGTGTAACCTATCGGTGCAAAAATAATATTATCTAAATAATCAAGATAATATCTTTGAATTATAAGACCAAGTTATAAAGAAATGTGAGGCAATACTAATGCCTAACACTGCCAAACACTAAATTTAAATATTTCAAGACGCGTATTTCGTGTTATTAAAGGTAAAAGTGTGTACAAATATAAATTATTAGCTCGTGTATAGCACACCTCTGTGCGATGGATTCATCAAGAAAAGAGTAATCAAAAATCAAAAAATCACTTTTCGAGCTTTCTGTAGGATTATACATATAATTGTCTTACACGGCTAACACGTTTATCAATGATTTATTTAACTTTGGTGTTGTCCAAGTGCTTTACCAAATAGTAGCCCTATGACAAAAAATTAAAATATTTTTATACCCAATACTGTAAATAAGTGGTTAAAAGCACTTGGATGCACAAGTATACTTCCAGATTGCAACAGGGGGCAGCCACAACTCATGGAAGAAAGGAAAAAGTATGTGAATAAATAATAATCTCCAAAATTACTTGCGGTGATTAGCGTGACATGCATTTTTTTTTTACATGTGGTGGGTGGTCCAAAAAGCGGGGTAAACTCAATTGTTCAGTTAGGCGCCACTGGGCCGAGAAGACGCATGGTGCAATTTTTGCTTTCTTGCATATGGCAAATGCAGGCAAAATTGCGATTGGGGGTGTTGAAATTGTGTACACAAATTTCCGCTGTGCAAATGTTGATGTTTGGCTTGAATTTATATGCATGGCGTAGGTCTTCAACAATGGTAAAGTGGGACCGGCTGCCACTCCTCAGATTGTATGCTGATCGGCTGCATACCTGGACCATTGGTTCGTTTGCATGCTTGGCAGCTACCCCAGAAAAAAGAATGGGTACGCAGCCTTCAACAGTTTGCAAAAATATTGCAGTTGAACAGGGTGTTTCGACAATATATATATAGCTGAAGAGTGCCATGACGTTATCGAGGATCACAAAAAAATAAAACCAAAAAAAAAAAAAAAAAACTTAGTAAATTCGTACTCTCACTCTGTTTAACCTTTATTACTATTATCCACTTGACTAGGTGTCGGTTTTGTTTCACTCAGTTTAGCTGGCAGTCTCTTGTTTACAATTAAAAACAATGACAACTTTTCTCGGTATTTTACCCGATATCTCCCCAATTATACTCGACAGCGCATTTGATTCATGTGTAGAGTCGGTAGAGGAATGGAAAAGCTGCCTTGTAATATTAAGCGTTAATCGTTTATGGAGACATATTGGGATCCCTAAGCTTTATAAGCATGCGATAATACAATATCCACGCAGGAATGGCATGCAAAATTACAGCACCAATATTGACCTTATTATCACTAACGGAAACCGACCACTGGTGCGCAACTTTATTTTGTGTACCACCAGTCCAATACCCACTCTTCATGGTCTCGGAATTATCTATAAATGGTTGAAAGATGATTTGACTTACATAATGAACTCTGCTCAGCTCTCGACTAGCTTAACACACATAGGCATAGAAGCACCGCCATCTATTGTTGGTGCAATTATCGAACAACTTCTTCGTAACTTACCTAACTTACGTTTTTTACTTATTAGAGACATGAATAGTCTTTTTGGAGGCCTCTTTCCGAAATTGCTTTGCTATTTGGTTACTGGATACCCTGATATTGTCAGACCTCCCGATGCATATCAAGCTTATGTAGTTGTTCATAATTTTGCTCGTCTAATGCTGAATGCTCCTATAACTGAGACAACTCTAAACCGTATGTCACCGAGATTCTTTAAGCGGCTTGAGAAAGCACCAGTGCCGTATGAACGTCTGAGAGATATGAGAAGCCAAGTTAATATGGCGCATGGAATTTCTGCTGTTTTTGCACAGTATATGTTGTACTACCCAAACCTGCTGTTCCGCAACTCCTCTGGGGAAGTTACCTGGTATGAATTGTATATGCTACTTGACAATGAAATGATGGGTTATGAACGCAATACACCTCCGTCTTAGCTTTTTTTTTTTTTTTTGCAAAATAGCTTAAAAACTGGAAATGTTTAAAACGCATCGAGAAGCACATGCTGCAGTATTATGCAAAACAACTTTGGCAGTATTTTTGAACTTTTGTTTAGAATTGTGTGTTGGTTGCAGAAGGCAATATATAATAAAGCATAAAATAAAACTGAAAATTATAAATAGGTTGCAAGAAAGATAATAAATGTATTGAAGCTTAGAAAATATCAGGGTCACGGAAGAAAAATTTCTGTTTCTAAAGTCTATTTTGCCCATCATAGGCTCTATCAATAAACTGGGTGTAGTTACAACCCACAGTGTAGTGGCATGCCAAAAGAATTCGGCAGGATTTTCTGCTTGGCTGGAGACCAGCCGAGAGTGCTCTAAGAGTTACAAAATCCAAGCATACAGTGGGAAAGTAAGCAATTTGATAGTAGTGCAATAGCTTTGATGCATTTTATTTTTACGCGGTAATGTTATGCTTGGCCATACAGGAAATACCGGCTCGAGGGTTGGACGCCGTTGCTTGCCTTTTTTTTTTGCTTCTTTATCTGCTGCTTTCTTACTGCCAATGGATCTAAACTTTTAACTTTAGTGCATGCTTAGAATTGGCGTCGCACTTTGTACCAATCATAAGATTTCGTAAGCTCAGCAAAGAATAACTGGTGAATGCGCGTCGGGGGTTTTCTTTGAGGGATATCAATGTGAATAACCTTTCTTTGCCCCTACAGATAGATTTTCATAATTTTTTTTTTTTTCTTAGCTCAGTATCTTTTCTCTTCTTTAAAAAAAAATATTTTTGATAAAAAATGCTACGAGACCTTATTAGAATTCTACAAAGAGGAGCTCGGACAGTGATATGGATTATTATTGTATTGACGTTTATGCTTCCACTTTGTTTACTTGGTTATATTGTACACAAGACATTTAGTCCACCTATTGTTGCTCTGCATGAGAATGCCTTATCTGCAACAAACACAAACCCACAGTGTCATCTGTCGTGGAAAGAACCATTTGAATACGAAGCCAAAGTTTATGCATCGCTACAGTCTGATGCATTTAACAACACAGCATTCTTAGAGTCTGCACAACTGCTGTGGCATATAGAACCAACAAGTCTAAAAAAAATAGATATCCCAAGCATTACAAGTCAGTCTCGGTTGATATACCTTCTCATCTGCGTTTTGACAAAAGCAGGAGCTTATCTCTCTATGCACACATATTCCTTCAAAAAGCTGGTCATTTCTCACCGCATCCAAACATAACTGATCCATTTTTGGTTCATTCTGCTGTAAAGCTGGCATATTGGCGTCCTGTTAGTTTGGGCTCTGACAGAATAGGCAGAAATTTTGATAGCGCACACACAGAGAATGAACATGAGTTGGTTGCCACAACAGAAATCCCATGGGCAGTCGCTTTGGAGGACCACACATACAATATGGATAGCACCCCCAAATTATGTTTCCAGGGTGGTTGCACTGACCAATACTGATGGGAGCACCCGTTATGTCTACAACCCTCCACTACATTTAAACACTTTTACAAAGTCTGCGGATAGAGGCCACCAGCTGGCATTATATAGGTCTGACGATTCATCTGTGCCATTTGGTCGGCCGACAATAGATGTAAACATGGAGGTCCAAGGTTTTAGGCATGGATGGTTTGTCATGGGAGCTGCCTTGCGAAATTTTACAGTTTCGACTACTGGATTTTCCTTTAATTATTCTGGATCGGGTTTTGCTCAATCGACGCTTACTCCAGATCAACAAATGATTAAACTAAACGAGAGTTTGCCTTTTATGCGCTCTAGCTTACTGGCATTGGGAGCTGCAGCCATATGCTTGCTGCTGTGTGTCCCTTGCTTTCTGTTGTATCTCAGGTCGCTCGTCTTATTCTGGTGCGGACCAAGTTCAGAATGGATTGGTGTATCGCGTACATGCCAAATAATAGGATTTAGTAAGACACTCCTTAACTGTATATACATATGGATATCTGGGCGTACCCCATGGCTACCATGGTTATCGTTGGCATTCTCTATATATGTATCATTGAAGATGTTTGATGCACCTACATGCGTAAAACTAGGGCCAAGGCGCATTATGCAGACTATAGGATTGAGCAAAGCCGCATCACCCACCAATATGGTAAAGCTGCATTTGGATGCTAGTGAAAGTTCGGCATATGCAGAAATGTTGTCATTAAATGACACCATATTTGAGAGTATTCACACAAAACCAGAGAAGCTGATTGTTGCTGCCCGGGTCAAAACGGATAGGGAAGCCCTGCAGCATTCACGTATTTTACTTCCTCTGGCAGTCTTTTTTTTTATTGCTTTGCTAAGCTTTGCATACAATGGCAGTAGTCTGTGGACTGGAAAATACATCCGCACGCTCATCGCGTTCCACATAATTGTCTTGGGTTGGCTTTATATTTTGCCGCAGGTCATTGTCAACTATCGCGCAAAGTCAGGCTCGCTGATTCCTCCAGCTATTAGCATCTACTACACATACTATAGCATGCTGTTCGCCATTGCAATGTACCTGCTTGGTTCTGGCGGAGCATTCGCACCACAAAAGTTTGATTGGGCGCAACATACCGCCACAGTTGTTCATGTCATACAATGGATCAATTACCACAAGTACAAACAAGAGTAGAAAATTTATCTTCTATTTTTTTTTTTTTTTGCTAATGCACATGTATACCACTATCCCAGAAAATTTAATCTGCAAAGTCTATTAGTCGATCATTAAACTCGACTGAATTTGACAAGCGCCAGCAGCATTTTTTTTTTTTTTCGCAGCAGAAACGACATGGGGCGGAAGCAAATAAATACTACGTGAATCGCACTGTATAACACTAGAAGAAGTAAGAGGGAAACTTTAGAGCTAGTTTTTTGTCTTGCGGATTTCAGTCACAAGGTTTTCAGTAAATTCCCACAGCTTATCTTGTTTGGCAATGTTATTTCCGCTGGGATGCATCTCCCGCTCAATGCTACGGGCATACAGTTTGCCAGTAACAGACTCTGCATCAGGAGACAACGCAAGATAAATGGAGGTGAGTGAACCGACCTGAGTGCTGTCAAGTATAATGTTCTGAATCATTGTAAACAGTGAGTTGATACCAACAAAACGCATAAGACCAGTGGCCACAGTACCAGGATGTACAGCGTTAACTGTAATACGCGTGCCTTCAACCTTACGTGCCAATGCTGTGGCAAACAATAAATTGGCTAGTTTGCTAATGCCGTAACTTTTCCACTTATCGTACTGTGATTTCAATTCAATCCGATCATAATCTATATCACTCTGAAGGAACGCTGCAATAGATGAGAGTACCACAATACGGGCGCCGTCCTTGGCCTCTTTTAGTTTATCTAAAAGACCTGTGGTTAACACATAATGTCCAACATGATTGGTTCCAAAATGCAACTCTATACCATCTTTGGTTTTGCTTAATGGACACCCCATCAATCCAGCATTATTAACTAAAAGATCAACTGGTCCTTCGCGTGCCTTAATATCGTGCACGAACTTGTCTATGGACTCTATAGAAGCCAAATCAAGTTCCATAAACTTAAAACGGTCAGTAAGTCCAGTCTGCCGTTCCAAAAGCTCGACTGCTTCTTTACCAGTCTTTGGATTCCTGCACGCTAAAATAGTATAGTATCCAGCTCTACCAATTGCTTTAGCTGTCTCATAACCTATTCCAGAATTGGCTCCAGTCACAATAGCTAATTTTTTCTCGTTAGGAATAATATTTTGTTCTGACTTATTGCGTGCCTCTAACACTATGCGGTCTATTCTACTGGATGCTGAAGGAATAGCAACATCAAACTTGTTCAATAGTCCAAAGATAAAATCTCCTGCCCAAACAGGTACAAACCCCCAGTATTGGATAAACGGTCCGCTACGGAGCGTGCGTCTGGCTATCACTGCCTGAAACCAATTTATAAATGACCCAAGTCCCATTATCAATTGATGATTTATACGCCCACAAGATCCTGAAATACGTGGCAGTATCCAACACAGAAACAATAAGGAAAAAATAACAACGAGTTTAAGATGTATTATTGAGAAAAATATTAATGGCATCTCTTCACTCTTATTTATACCAGTTCCGCTATCCGAATGCAGATCTACAGCTGCAGCGAATGGCAGCAGGCAATAACTAGCTGCAGTGTATCTAAATTTTGGAATCATTTTCAATTTTCTCACGCAGAGAGGATTGGCAAGGTCACTCTTACTTGTGCCAAAAAGAAATATTAATAAATTTTTTTTTTTTGACAAGAAGACTTTGTTTAATAAAAAAAAAAAAAACCAAAAAAAAAAAAAAACAGACCCTGTTGCGACGCACCCAAGGACCGTCTGAATATATCATATTTTCTAGACTGACCGTTGTATGGGAGATGTGGGGATGAGTCAGAAGCAAATGTGAAGATAAACTATTGATCCAACACCGTTCACTTGAAGAAATCGAAATTGGCAAAGTTTCCATTGTTCATGGCTGCTTGAAGATTGTGTGCGCCAACAACCGGTTGTGATAGCTGCGACATCGGCTGCTGCTGCTGCTGCTGCTGCTGCTGCTGCTGCGGCTGATAGCCTGTCGTTGCAGCGCCGGTGTTATTGCTTGTGTTGCCAAGTGTTGTGTTAAACTGGGCGTATTGGCTGCTACTTTCCGTATTTGCAATCGAAAATGTTGTTGCTTGTGGCTGTTGGAACGCCGGCAGCGATCCGCTCACTGAATCATCCATGTACATTGTCTGTCGCTGCACAAATGGATTGTATGTCGGCTGCAGTTGTTGACTTTGTTGCTGCAGGTTCATCTGTGCCATCTGGCTGACCATTAGTGCCTGCTGGGATGTCGTGTCAGACATAGTCGGAAACATGGACTGTCGGAACGGGTTGTTGGCTGACACATCGACATATCCGCTGCCATTTCCTGAATGATCCTGCTGTGGCTGAGGTGTCTGGAACGTCATTTGCTGTTGGGCTGGATTAGGCGTCATATTTGATCCGCCTGCCAATATCATGTTTGTATTGGCGAGCTCAGCAGAAGGTCCGGAGAATGCATTGAATTGTTGCGGGTTTTGTTGTATGGATGCGACTGGAATAGATGATGCAATATTTGTGCTGCCCATGGTCGAATATGGTGATCCAGAAATACCAGCCATCATATTCTGAAGCTGTGGCTGTTGAAGTTGCTGCTGCTGCTGGATCTGCTGCTGTGCATTTTGTGCCGCCAACGGGTCAAATCCTCCGCCATTCGAGGTTGCAAATGGGTTGCTAAGCGCCATAAACATCATATCAAAGTCTGACATTGTGCCTTGTTGTGCTGGACCGCTACCTACACTACCGGTGTTTACTGCGGGACCAGCAGCTGCTTCTGGTGCTGCTACATTTGATGCTGCAGATGTGGCATTGTCATCAATGCTAGAGAAAAAGTCAATAAAGTCGATTTCCTTAGTGGTTGCTGCCCTTTTGGCAGCAGTACCGCTATCCTCTGTGCGTGCGCTCTCCGGCTGATCAAGAGTAGTCATGCTGGATGCAGCGCCAGCAAGTGGTGATATGGGTGCCTTGTGCTTTTGTACTCCTTTATCACGAGTAGTCGATAATGTGGATTTGACTGTTCCTGATATCGCAGACTGAGGTGGGGAGGCATTGACGAGTGCCAGCAGCTCAGGCTTTAATCGGAGACCATAGTCGGGCTTTGTCCGACCATTTGGCCCCATCTTCGCATTTGATGAGTTACCTGTGCCTCCTTTGCCACCACCAGCAGAGCGCGCTGCTACAGACTCCTTTGGTGCATTCTTCATCGCGCTGATAGTCGACTTTCGTTCGTCAGCCGGCATATTCAGAAAGTCGTCCAAAGCTTTGGAAAGAGACAACGGTGCGTGGTTCAACTTTGGAATCGAAAACCCAAAAATTGCTTCAAATTGTCGGGCAATTTTGAGGTATTCGTCAGTGCGATCGGTAAGTTTGACAAATCGCTTGTACAAATCCAGCGCGCGCCGCATATCCCCCTCTTCCATATCAAAGTAAACCTTGAGCATTTTCATCACCCCAAAATTCATTACCTGGAACAGCTTGAGCATGTCACGCAGACAGTACCGAAAGGCCGAGAATGTGGTTTCGTTGTCCAATGTGTCAGAATCAAAACGATTCTTAAGCACAGAGTGCAGCTGCTTTTGCACCGTAGACACCTCAAGGAGCATAAACTTGATGTCTGTCGGAGTCTTGGTAAATATCTGTGAGCCATTTGGGTTTCGTTGTGTCACATGGTCGATACGAATTGCCTTGTACGCTAGCACCTTGTCGTTGAGATATGCAGCGTAAGACCGAACGTTTTTGCTCTGCTCAAATTCGGATACGCCCTTTGTTCCGTGTCGGTCGCGGAACCGTGTCATGTCCAGGGTATTGGGGCGGCGAATGAGATAGTCGTACATGACAGGTCCACCTCCCTCATGCATAAGAATATGGACTAGAATTAGTGCCTTGAACGATATCTACAAAAGCGCAGAAAATACGTAAAATTTCCAAAAATAACACTCAACATCAGTGCGTGTTGCATACAAAGACGGCGTGTTTGGTGGCGGGTGAGATCGCTGCGCAATAAATGAGAAAAAAAGAGTGCCCAAGATGCAGGAAAACATGTAGCTGCAATAAAAGCAGAGCACACAACGCGCACAGGCCGTACGAGCACAACTGACAGAGATACTTACCACCCAATTGGCCTCTGAGAACCGGTCCTGGACAAGCATAAACAGCTCTTCCATCGACCCCCCTGACAGGGTCATTTGAATTAGTGCTACATTTGAAAAAAAAAACATACAAGGTGAGTGACAGCGCACGAGCCGTAAACTGGTGTTAGTGCTAATAGTGCTTCAGAGACAACAGCAATCGCGATTTCATAGATAAAACGTACTGTCGACATGTTTTTGCTTTGGATGCACAGCATCCTTGCGTGTGGCCTTATGAACGGCCTTCTCCATTTAACGAAATGCGTGTGAAGAGAATTAGAAAAAAAAAAAAGAAGTGGGTTAAAAGTGCAACACAATAACAAGTAAAACAAAAAAGCAAGCAAACACAAGAGAGGTTGCGAAAGCCGCCACACCGAGGCGTTTGTTCTTGGGACAGCTGGATGCAGAATGGCATGCGGACCTTGCGGACCTCGGGCATTGATCCAATGCTAACTTTAAAGCTTCTTGGATCTGAAACTGCGCGATATAACCCATTTTGCAGAACGGCTAAACAAGTGTACATCTTTTGGCACCCGGACTTTACATTTATCAAAAAAAAAAAAAAAAAGCATAAAGTAAGAAAGAATAAGACGGGGATTATTAATAGAAGTGTTACTATCAAATTAGGCGGTGATATAATTCCGCTGCTATATAACCAAATATTATTGACGACTTGTTAGGATGGACAGATGTTGTCTAGACAGGCATGTTCCGTACATGCTTGCAGTTTTCGCATACAGATATGTTCATTTGTCTAGAGCCGGATGTATCAGCTGAGGTAGTGCCGTGCTTAGTGGCAGGAGCAACCGCAAAGTCAATAAACTTTGTGTGATTGCAGTGAGCGCACACATCGCTAGACTCGGACTTTGCGTTAGACAACGACGACGGTAGCTCTGAAATAACAGAGAGTGATGGCTCTGCTTCAGCGCCGCCAGAAACAGCACGCGGGCGCTGATATTGTTCTTCAGAGACTGCGTTGTGTGTGCCAGAAAAAGTGGCGTTTTGACGCTTCTGAGATACCCGCCGACCAATCCGATCCCACAGCGACCGCTGGCGCTGATGGTGCGACTGGCCAGACAACGCCGGCGGGAGAGCGGTTTGCGTTGAACCCGAGCTCGCGCCAGAGCCTTTGGTTGTCGAGCGCGGAAAACCACCCTTTCCATTTTGCGCCTCAGCCAAGGAATATTCAGCAAGGTCATCAGATACCTCAGCAGTAGACTTGCTCTCGCGTGTCATTACGCGCGCCAGCAGACCCTGGCTCTCCTTCTTCTTAAGCTGTGGTGAGCGTTGACTCCGAGAGGGAGCATCATCCTGCTCCTGAAGCACGTTAATGTCCTTGCGGAAAACGCGAATGCAGCCATTTGTGTCAGCAGACACAATTATGGCGGTCATGTCCTCAACGACGTGAGCAAGATCATCAGTAGAGGTAGTTTCGGGAGCATTTCTGCCGCTGAAGATGGCGTTGGCGCTAACAGGTAGAACATTCTCGACCTCACCGTTCTCCTTAGTGCGACGCATCTTGTGGCGAGACAGTATCGGGTCATTGTGGTCAGCGAGGTATTGCAGCGTAGCAGCGGGTGCAAACAGAGCTTGCGACACAGCGGCGTCATGGGCAGGGAAAAATTCGTAAATGGACTTCTCCTCGACCTTGCCATCAAGGCTTTCCCATGCCTCGGGCTCGACAGCAGCAGCAGCAGCAGAGTCTGGCTGCTGCAGCGGCGGTGATGACTTTTCGTGTTGATCACTTTGGCTACGCTTCCGACCAAACAGCGCGGCCAGCAGCGGTTGCTTCTCGAGTTGCCTGATGGAAGAAGCAGGGGCAGCTGAATCGGATGACGGCGGAGCAACAGCGACAGCGCCAGAGCGGCCAACACGGCGAATGTGGTCAGCGTTAGGATGAGTGGCGGCAGTGGCGGCATTGTCCTGAGCCAGCGGCCACACGTAAATGTTATGATCCTCTGACCCCGACACAATGTAGCGGCCGTCGGAACTAAGGCGCGCATAGGCCTGGCTGGAGACGTTGGCATGGCCTTTGTACTTGCGCTCGACCTCGCGTGCAGCTGGCAAAAACAAACGCAAGCGTGAATCGTTGCTCGAGACCAGCAGACGCTGCTCGGAAAATAGGGCGGCAGCTTGTGAACCCAGCAGCCGTTGCAGTAGCGGGGCAGGCAGCTGGCCGGTGGGAGCAAAGGCAAAGCCGGTGATTTTGCTTCCGCGCGAGTTACGACCGCGTGATGAGCGCGCATGCATGCGGCCCTGAACGGCAAGATCGGCAGTGGAGTAAAACACGCACATTCCACGGTAAGTTCCAGCGACAATGTGGTCGCCCTTCGGGCTGGTAAATGCGACAGAGGTAACCATCTGACCGTCAGGTAGGCGCGTCCATTGGCGCACGCCGCGCGCAGGGATGTCCCACAGACGCAGGCGACAGTCCAGTGACCCGGAAATAAACAAGCGGTCATCGCGCGGACTAAACGCAACAGAAGTCACAATGTCGCGATGACGGAAAGTGCACAGACATTCAGGGCGGTGCGGGTGCCACAAGCGTACAGTGCGGTCCATAGACGCCGACAGAAGAAACCCGTTTTTGGACCACGACAAAGCCAGCACGTCGGCGCCGTGACCGACATATGAGCGAAACGGTACCGGCTCTAATAGCTCATAAGCATGCATTGGGTGCAGTTGCGCTGAAGATGCAGCGCCGGCAGCAAAGGCAGCTGCACCAGGCGCTGGATAAACGGCTTGCGCGGCGTCCGAAGATGTGCGTGCTGCCTCAAGGGCAGAATCGACTGTGGTTATAGAAAGTGACCGTCTGTGGCGGCCGCGGTTTATCGGCGCAGAGTTTGTAAACGGCGCAGCGCCGGCACCCTCGACGTACGCCGCAGATACCTGGCGTGCGTGCATGCGCTGCTTTGCGCGGCCACCGGAATCGGCCGATATGGATGAATAGGCGCCGGCGACATGCGCGCGGCGGCTGGCGGACATTGGCATGGGACCGTTGCTAGAGGAGGACGTGTGCGGCTCACCTCGGGCGTCAAGCTGCTGCTGCTTTTCGTGAGCCTGAGCGCGAGCAAATGGCGCCACGCGCCAGATGCGTACAACGCCGTCCTGGCCGCCAGCAGCCAGGTACTTGCCACACACACTAAATTCCATGGCCCAGATAGCGTGCTTGCGCTGTGTCGGCGCCTGTGCCGAGGCCGCTGTGCTGCTGTGCGAGTCAACACTAAGCGCCATAGACGGCGTGCGCTGACGCAGACGGGAAGGCTCGGCGCGCCGGCGCAGGCTAGCGACATCAGGCGCGTCTGCTTCGTCGCGCGCGTGAGCCGCAGTGGGAGCCAATGTTGCCTGTTGCAACCGGGGTGACGCCAGCATGCCGCGCGCGGCTTGCGCAAGCACCGGACTTGAAGCTTTGCTGTTGCTTGCGGGCTGCGGACTGCCAGCTACGGGGACTACGCCCGTCGCTTCGTCGTAGATGGCAGGCGTGAGCTCCTGTGCCAGAAAGAGTCGCCACAGTACGCGACGCTTGACGCGTTTAACACGCGGTGAGATAAAGCGCCATGCGTCGACGGCATGCGTCTTAGAGTCACAGCGCTGCGTAGTGGCAGCTGCTTGGTACTCCCTGGCCAGCAATGCTGGATCCGGGCGGTCTGTATCGGTGTACTGCGAGGTTTCAGACTCATCGGAATCGTCTTCGTGCTCCGCCACGTGCGCTGACGACTTCTCGCTGGCCGGTCGGTGCGCTGGTGCCTCCGTTTCGTCGTCAACCGGTGGCAATGCATCAAGCTGCGGCGCCTTGCTCATGCGCCGCGCGTACCGCCGCTTCTCCTCGGCCCCCGGCCGGAACTGCTGGCCTGTGCGCTGGGTCACATTTCGCGAGACTGGATTGTTTTGCACCGCTTGCTTATACTCAGCGCTGCCGGCGTGTCCGGACGAGTCTGCGACGGGATTAGACGGAAACCGCAGCATTCGCGTGAAGGATGCCTTTGTGGGCGTCGGCGGCCGGTTGTTTTCGGGGTTGTCAGCATTAGCGTCTGCCAGGCTCTGCTCGTCAACATCCGCGGCCACCGAAGTTCCTGCCGACGCCGGCTGCAACTGCATTGGCGACTCCATTTTGCCCGCCGCGTCGCCGCCGCCCGAACTGTGACCCGAGTCGTCCCCATCGCCTGTCTGCTGCGTCGCTGGATCGGGCGTCGCCGGATGCTGCGGAGTTCTCGTCCCAGGACTGGCGGCCAGCGGGTTGACGTAGCTGACAATATTGTACATTCCGCCCACGACGTTGGCCAGGCCGCCACTGACAGCCTCTGCCACACTACTACCTTTCATGGGGCGTGGGGCACTCTTGGGTGGATGCTTTGGATGAGTTGTGAAGGCGCCGGGAAAGTCAACTCCCGACTGAGTCCTTGCAATTGGTTTGGTAAACGAGGGCGACGAGGAAGGCGAAGAAAGCTGTCTGCTGCTGCTATTGCTTCCTGCCATTGTTTATACTGGAAAAAAGAAAAAAAGAAAAAATCAGCTTCCTCGCATGGCACACGCTTGTGAAGAATCGAAAATTCCCTGTTGTTTTGAGGGAGGAAGAGAAAACGTTCTTTTCTTGGATTTGCTAGCAAATTTTCCTGGGGTGTGGTTTTGTTTGCAGTCCTGCTTCAACACTTCCCGATATTTCCGACTTTGGCTGGGCTCTTTTTTTTTTTTTTCACTTGTCGCTTGCGGGTGGATTTTTTTGAAGGGCGCATGACAAAAACTGCTCTTCGGGTGCTCTTTTTGAAGCGTCGTTGCTGATTTCCACACCTTACGTCGGTCTTTGCTCGGATGCGCTGTGAGATTTATTAAGGTCCGTTGAGGCCTGTTGCTGCTGGTGCGATGCATGTACACTTGCTACCTGACAGAAGTTTATGTTCCGTGCTGTCAATCCGTTGTCAGCCGTTTGCATCACAATTGTCCAGGAAAGATTATCGAATCTTCACGTTGTTTCCCCCTTTTCCCCTTTTATAACACTTTCCCATTTCCCCTGCGAAGGAACTCCGTCGGGAGCACTTCGGAGAACCCAAAAACGGCATTTCTATCTTGGAGCCCGTGGGTCCCACTCACAGCTGATAGGTTCAACCAGTCTTTTTCCTATGATCACCCTATCGTTGTTCACTATGCGGCGTAAATTCGGAGGAAAGGCGCTAAAGACTCGGCATTATTGTAATCGTCCTTGATTGACCGGTGCCGAGGCTCTGGTGAAGAGAAATCCACTAAACGCACGTGATGTCACTCTATTTGGAAAGGAAAAGCCTCATCAGCGCCACAGAGCACCTTACCCTCTTATGCCATTGGACAAAACACAAGTCCATGAAGGATTCTTGTTTCTGGGCTCTGTTTTTTTTTTTTTTGGCTTGGCTTGGGTTGTTTGTTTGCTTTACTTTTTTTTTCCTTACGCGGGCCTTGAAACGTTTTTTTTTTTTTGTACTTTTTTGTTGTTGTGGTTAAATATAAAATATCGTTTGATTCCCATGGACAGCAACACTAGTCAATGTAAGTGCTACAAATGACATTTCTTACAAGTTTTTTTTTTAAAACAAAACAATTATTAACAATACGCGTTGACTGTACGAGGTGGTTATTTATTGTTAGCTTTTGATGATACAGAGGACACAGACACGCTGCGTTTGCAGCTTCACGATGCTACGACGCAACTCCAGGCAGCAGCACACATGGGACTTGAACTTGTAGAACAGAACCAGGAAATG
Source organism: Coemansia reversa NRRL 1564 (assembly GCA_002705745.1). Taxonomy (NCBI): domain Eukaryota; kingdom Fungi; phylum Kickxellomycota; class Kickxellomycetes; order Kickxellales; family Kickxellaceae; genus Coemansia; species Coemansia reversa. Next base: position 276,680 of record KZ303505.1, read on the forward strand.
CGTCAGCGCTTGGCCAATATGGAAGAGATGCATGAGGATCTGAAGCAGCGACTGGGGTTGGTTGAGAGAGACAGACGGTGGATGCAGGATCACTTTCTTAGAGTAGATCAGCTACGCGCTTCAGTAAACGAGTTGGTTCACCAAGCAGACAGCGCCAGAACCCGTCGCGCGGTAAATGACCAGCGTCTGGGAAGTTTGGATTATGCAGTGGATAAACTCCGTGAAGACTTGGATTCTTTGGTCCAAACTGTGGATCGAAACACATTGCCTCGGAGATTAGTCTCGGAAATGGCTACTGCTCACCGCTCTTTAAGTAAGTAAACAATGACATTTCTTGCTATAGTGCCAAGTAAGATGGGATTCTGTGGCAAATTGCATGAATTTTATTGATGCTTATAAACTTTTTATTAAACTGTGCTGGATTACATGGGAGGGGGTTTGTGCTACTTAGATGATATGAAGGATAATGCTGCTTCTCAAGACGCTCGCATTAACGAATTATACGAACGAACTGGTTGCTTGGAAACACGGCAACGGTCCCAACATGCAGAAGTAATGCGATATAATACAGAGGTGGATGGAAGGATTTTACAAATGGAAGGGTTACAGGACGAGGCGCAGGGGCAGAGCAGACTACTGGAGTCTGAGCTTAAGGAGTTGGAGCATTCTCTTAGAACCATTGTGTCAGAATATTGCTCAATGTTGCACGACCACGAACAGACAATTCGCGTGTTGGGGGATGCTCAGGCATCCTTAGAATCCCAGCATTTGGCTCTGGCAGATAAACACGACTTGGTATGTAGCGGACACCCAATGCCACACTATAACTCCAGCTATACATATAGTGCGACTACTGGTGGAGGATTTGCAAACGCGCTGCAGACACCTGAGACTGCAGGGCGTATTGGTCATTCTGGGGATCGTCGTGTGCGACGCAATGGAAAGGCTATTTTGAAAAGTGAGAGTGATGAGGACATTGTGTCATTGGCTTTGGCTCAGACTCCAGATGGATTGTTGGCTCAAAAGCGTACATCTACCAAACGAGTAAAAGTAAAAAGAGATTCTGCCATTGGTGAAGGAAAAGAGGACATTGGAGAGTGTTTGGGTGATATTTTTGCTAATGATGCTGTTACTGAAAACAGTAGCGTTTTGTTTCCTTCACCACCAATGTCAATGGCTGGTGAGATAGGCTCAGACAGTAGTACCACGCAGCCGCTGCAATTTATTACATCATTAAGCACTACTCCACGTAAAGCAGCGTCGGTTATTGGCACTAATTGTGGAAGGTCCCCTACGAGGGCACGTATGAGACCCCGGGTTAGCAGCTTTTCCAGACTCGAAAATTCGGTGGTTTCGCCATTTAAACTACCTTCGCCAGGATTTGGCAGAATGATTTCTACTCAATCTCATGTTGGTTTGGGTTGGGGAAATTATTGGGAGGCTCGCAGACATCGTTTGCAATTTAATATTCAAACTAGATTGGGTTTGTCCCCCGCTATTGTCTCTGCTAAAATGGAAGATGCTTGTAATATTACAAGTTCTCCTAGTAAAGAACAGGATTTGGCTGCTGCTGATTAAAACCCCTTTTAGTGCTGCTTTTCCTTCATAGTTGACAGAAGAAAATCTGACATATGCCTTTTTTTTTTGTTATATCTTGGCATACCATTATTCTGCTAATGTGCAATAATTGTGCGCGTTTGTTTTCATTGTTTTTTTTTTTTACTACATCATCTATTTTGTTTCGGTTCTAAGCTATAACTTAATGCAACGCTTTATCTCATCTTATATAGTCTGTTTTATACAAAACTCTGTTAGCATCTGTCTGTCTATCTTTCTAAGAACAACGCTAGGTCTAATAAATAATTAATATCTGACAAACCTTTATTACCTTTTAGATATTGAACAGGTTTGTACAAGATCAGAAATTGTTTAGATAAAAAGCATATTTGTTGCAAAAAGAAAAAAAAAAAAAAAAAAAAAAAAA
>KZ303505.1:278683-315668 GCA_002705745.1 Coemansia reversa NRRL 1564
GAACTGGACAGCGTTTAAACTTGTTAAGCTCCCACCAATAGCCGATGCTAAAAGATTAAATGCTAGTAGATGTTTTATTAGTTTTACGCTAGTAAACAACAAGCAAAATAAAGGCAGAGCCAAAATGGCAGCAGACACAAAATCTCCTTGTCAACCAATAGATACTCGTTTCTAGTTACTTATTATCCGTTTATAATATACACCCAAGCACATTAAGAAATCCAATGAATACATGATAACAACAACCATCAAGACAACTCTATATATACCTGACCTTCTTAATGTGCGTTTTGGTATTTTCGACTATTCAGAATTGGCTTTACATAGAAAATTGAAAATCTGGTGAAGGCAAATAAGCTGGATTGCTTGGTAACCAACAGATTTATGACCTGTTTTCAATAGTTGATTAGCAGAATTAAGGTAACGTCTTTTACAGATGGTATTTATTATTTTTTTCTTTATAATTCATTTAAACGTTAGAAACGACAACTGGACCTAGTATTTAATTCAAAATAAAAATATCTACTAGAAGCTTCTAGACTATTGTGTAAATGATTAACACAACTGTACATCGATCGCAAAAAAAGGGTAAACGCTCGTTTTTTGTGGAGTCCTTTTGAAGAATTCTTTAGCAAATGCTTCATTCCTCCGTAAATATCCCTGTTTTTCTTGCACTGCATTGAAGTCACAACAATTTTTGTGTAAAAAGCAGCCTTTTGATTGGACAGTCTACTTTAAGTCAGAGCAATTTTGATGTAAATGGCAGCCTTTAAATCAAGTAGTGTGCTCTAAGTCAGAGCAATGAGGTCAGATATTTTATGTAATAAACATACAAAATTATTTGTTTTGTACATGCTTGAGGTTGTATTCAGTGTTGTTTGACGCTATAAATAATGAGTAGAAAAACCATGTAAATCAATTTTTTTTCCTTACTTATTCTTTTATTTTTATTTTTGCTTGCTTTATCATTTTAAAATGGAGTACCATATTTATCTTCTATCCGAGATTAAAGAAGTGAAAGTGAATAATTTAGAAAATTTTCATGTTAATAACAATGAAACTGTACAGGAGGTTGTACAAAGATATATGGAAAATAGAGAAAAAAAAACTCCTGTGAAAAGTTATAATATGCAAGTTATATCAACAGATCAGTTGAGTGATTATATTAGGGATCTAGATAAAAAAGAAGGGTATACTGTATCATTACTACGTGCAGCAGAAAACTTTAGCCAAGCTGCAAGTAAATTTACAGAGGTAATTTATTTTATCCAGGATGATAATGAAGATAAAGAAGTTGAGGTATATGTTGAATGTAACAATGGAAGACGTAGAAGACATGAAAGACGAATAATTCTATAAATTTATGTCTACATGATAACAAATTTCTTTATCATAACATGATGGCTATATTAAATTATCAGCCAAGAGCACACTATATGTGGCTTTCTTTTTTATCTTTAGTTTTTTTACTATAAATTTTGTCTTGCTAGTTTATAATTTAATATACTGCTAGACCAATAACTTGATGATAAAATACAACCATGTTTGATGATCAGCCAAATCCGGGTGGTCACCCACATGGCTAGGCGGAGCATAAAGCCTCCAAGCTTCTGCTGTTCTATCTTAATATTGTTGTGGAGTCCATAGGGGAAGCACTGTCACCCCCTGGTCCTTGGGTGGGGATGTCCCTTCTTCCGGGTGATGCAGGCCCCCTGCTGATCGGGCTGATGCCAGTGCAGCTCCCATACCAGGAATGCACACACCCAAGAAATAGAATGCCGGTACAATGGTACAATGGTGCTCTCAACACAAAGAGCCACTTTACCTATGACACCAATGATCCATATTAGTGGTTTTAATTTTACTATATATAACGAGAAAACCAGCAGCCAAGTTGGTCATGGTGTAGTTCTATGAGTTTAATAGAACTGTAGCTTCTACATATAAAGTATTTTTCTATCTTCCCGAGTTACTGACTACAGATATATGTTGCGGAGGCCGGATGGCTTCCGGACATGAACCATGAGCAAAGCCAAGTCAGCCGACAAAAGGGATGGTGTTATCACCCTGAGAGCATCCCTAAAGATGTAATGCATCACCCTTCAATGCGAGCTAATTAAAAAGACATTGAAAGGGTGTATGCATACATCTATAAAAAGAAATCGCATGTAGTAGTTGTTTGTAGACTCCTTATAAATATTTATTTATGATAAACTATTCTTTTAAAAGCCACTTGCTTGAAATAGTCGCGCATCTTTCGCACTAAATATCTACTAGAGGCTTCTAGATTATTGTGTAAATGATTAACACAACTGTACATCGATCGCAAAAAAAGGGTAAACGCTCGTTTTTTGTGGAGTCCTTTTGAAGAATTCTTTAGCAAATGCTTCATTACCCTGTAAATATTCGCGTTTTTTTCTTGCACTACATTGAAGTCACAACAATTTTTGTGTAAAAAGCAATCTTCCGACTGGACAGTCTACTTTAAGTCAGAGCAATTTTGATGTAAATGGCAGCCTTTAAATCAAGTAGTGTGCTCTAAGTCAGAGCAACGTTGATGTAAACGGCAGCTTTTTGATTGGATGGCGTGCTTCAAGTCACAGTAATTCTCGTGTAAACAGCAGCTTTTCAATCGAAAGGTGAACTTCAAGTCATAGAAATGCCAATGTAAAAATTAGCATTTACTTGTTGTCTATGCATGGGTACGCATTCAGTTGTGTATCCGCCAGTTTACAGCTGCATTTATGTGATCAACTAGTGCTTTTAAACTAATTAGTTTCTATATTCTTCATGCAATTCAAAGATAAAGCGTTGATTTAAATGCTTGTCAACTATACATAATTAAATGTAACACATAAAAAACACACATGGCAGCAAGATTAAAAACAAAAAGTCACGCTTGCTTTTGAAAGACAACTAAAAAAGACAGCAATAAAACACAAAGATGGGGTGTTTTGTGTAGTAAGCATACAAAAAAATTTTACATACGTGTCTGGGATTATCTGTACTGCTAGCCAACATTATAAAATAGCAAAATAATACATGCAGTTTTCTTCTTTACTTAAATTTCATTTATTTATTTATTTTGCTTTCTATTATTTAAAAATGAGACAGTATCCTATTTATCTTAGTTCTAAACTTAAAAGAGTAGACATAAATAATTTGAGAATGACAGAAGTTAATGAAGATGAGAGTGTGGAAGAAGTTGTACAAAGAATCACAAATTCACCAAAGGATGATGGTTCTGTTGCTTCATTTGACATGCTGGTTGTGCCAACATGTACCTTGCCCAGCTATATTGCCAATAATCAACTAAATGCACTAACTGCACATAGAGTGCTAGATAAATCGAAAAATTTTGTAGAAGCTGCAGGTAATCCTGATGATCAAGTCTATATTATTTGGGATATCTTACAAGGTAAACAAGAAAAAGAAAAAGGCACAGTGGTACGTAGTTTTCCAATAGAAAAAGTGTGGTGGCGATAAGAAGTTCCATTATCTTTTGCCTGGAGTATTACAAAAACCTCTCTTAGAACATGACGACCAGACTGGATTATCAGTCACGGTATACTATATGTGGCCTCTTTCTTTATTTCTGGTTTTTTTATTTTATCTTTATTGCATTAGTTTATAGTTAAATACACTGCTAGATTGGTAACTTGGCAATAAAATAAAAACAGCAATTTGCACATTAAGCCAAAATGTGCTTATAGCAACGTATCTAATATATGGTTTATAGATGTTTTGTAGTCGTCATCAACTGTTATTAGTTGAACTTTTAGGAAAGTTAATTTTAACATATACAGAATAGCCTTCAATAATAAAGTTAGAAGTACATGCACTCATTTTTGTTGCTATATTACAAGCAGTTTTTTTTATTTAAAGCCCTGCAATGTCAAGACTATAATACATAAAGCTTTCGGCGATGAGGATAAATTTTTTCAGTTAATTTTTTTGAATTATACTATTGTTTTTTTACGGATAATAGTGACTTTAAATAAATTTACAATACCACAAATTTTACATGTGTTTGTAAAGCACATTTATACTGCAATTAGTGATAATTTTTTTTTTTGTAAATTAACAAACCTAACGCTAAAAACGTAAAAACTAGATAATTGATCATTATTTTAACTTGAATGATATACCTCACTAAGTTTATGTCTTCTACTTTTAATTCTACTTTTTATTTCTTTTTCTATTATTTGCATATGTTTTTGTAAGCCAAATTTTTTTACATCATGCAAGCAATAGTTTTAAGAAGTATCACTAATATTAAATTTTATGCTTACTTTGATATTCTTGCGAGCTGTTCTAAAGAAGATAAAGGTACATATTAAAATTAAAAAAAAATAATATAAATTAAATAATATAAAAAACCCCCAAGCCATTTATCCACCAGCACAATTCAATAGTATGTTATTCTATTGGCAAAGTACACTGTGCAGAAACAATCTCGCCCACTTGTTCAAAGCCAATTTTTTGATAGAGTGAAATTGCCGAGGGTTTATAAGCATCAAGATATACACGGGAACCCGGTGGTAAGCACTTTAGGGCACGTGTCAAAACAGCAGCTGCCAGACCTCTTCTTCTATAATCGGGATGAGTGCCAAGCACTTGTACAAAAGCCAAGTCAGGAGCTCTCTCTACTGGCGTATATACCACAACAAAAGCCACAAAATCGTCATTTCTTCCAGCGCGAGCAGCAAAAACTAAAAATTCATGGTGGTTGAGTATCTGTCGCAAAAGCTTGTCAAATAACCAACTAGTATCACCCAATTGATCATATCCGAAGCACCGGGCATAACACTCTGACAGCAAACCAACATCAGATTGATCCACAACTCTGTAGATAATTGCATGCAGATCACCTGAAAATAAACGAGGTAGCGTACGAGTTGACAAAAAGCGATCAGTAAGAGTCAAACACATCACCTTATCCACAATTCCACGCTCACAAACAAAACTAGCAAGTTCAAATTCTTCAATGACAATATCACACATTTTAGGTTCCATTATAGTACAATCGATGATGCAGCGAGGAAGTGGAGGGGATGCAGTTGATGGAGAAAATAAAGCATGCTGATAGTATGTGGATGCAACAATTTGTGGAAGACCGCGTGGTGGATCTGCTAGTGTGCCGTTGTAGTCCCAGGGAAATTCTAGATGGCAAAAGCTAACAAGGAGATGATTGCCGTCTTGGTAACTGGGATTGGTAGGAGTTTTAAACATGCGCCCAAATATAAAGCAGTCAGTAGAATCACTCAAAGTACGCTGCGCTTCCCCTTGTAGAAACCGACTTTCGGCATACCACGAAGGCAGCATGCTCCTTGTCTTGTGCATGGCAACTGTCGTTGTGTTTATTATAGTTAGAATGGAGCGTTAGATAGTGCTTTCAAAAAATAATAATGCATAGAAACAACTGCAAAGTAAAAGTGAGAAAAGACGGTGTACTCAAATATGAAAAAAGCTGCGCAGCTTTAAAGCGAGCTGACCCGGCTGAAATATGCAATGTGAAATAGAAAACATACGACCTTTTTGCAACTGGTAATACAAATTCTTATTATCTACGATGATTACACTGATAAATGACCCTCATTGCTGCCCACACGCGAATGACGTTCTCACTTACGAAGCAAACGCACTCCTGACACAAACCTGTTGAACTGATTGCCTCAAAAAAAAATAATCCTGCACAAACACCAATCATTTTTCCTTGCAAAAATAAATAAATAAAAATCGCATGTTTTTTATGCGGCAATTTTGACATCGGATGATGAGAGACGAATAAAAGACTACTTTGATGTAATGGCAGCATCACTATGCAGACGCTCAGAGCTGCTATTTCTGGAAGAAACATCTTCCGAGTCCAGCGACAACTGAGAGGAGGTACCTTCGGGCAATGGCTCAAGCTCAATGTCATCAGACCGTGGGCCTTGATGGCTTCTAGATCTGCGCAGCGGCGGAGCATTGTTGCGGGCAGGGTCAGTGCGATTAACTGCCTCAACCAACAGATTGTGCACGTGGTCATTAGCGACATTAGCCAAGCCACTGACAGCACGTATAGCAGGGCCCCACAAACGCAAATTGTGCAAAACCAAGGCAGTCCCCGCAACAAGTGCAGTCAGCACAAGATAAAGAGGATTGAACAAAATGGTCATAGCCTCATTCCATCCAAGCAGCACGAGCAACACCAGCACCCATGGAGGCACATGGCTCTGCGTCGCTACTAGCGCGCGTTTCGCCTCAAGATACAGGGCGTCCGCCTCGCGTCCAAAGCGCCGCGCCAGGTCTCGTAAACGCGACCCTGAGATAAGTGTCAGCGTCGGTGTTGGATCAAAACCAGAGGGGAAGTAAGCGTCAACAGTCAATACACGCGATGCAGTGGGGTCAATTCGCGAGAACAGTGGAAGCAATGCCTGCGCTGAGCTACGCGCCTGCGCAAAATGCGCGTCAATATCATCCGTTGGGCGCCAGACGCGTGGAAGGCCGCTGGCATCATAGCGGAAGCGATCTTCCAGCGCCCCACGCAGACGCAGCAGCACCATCTGGTCAGCAACCTCCTCGCGCAGCAATGCAACCAAATCCTCCCACAGCCCGCGGTGCAGGCGCTGTTCCAGTCGCCGACGAGTATCCCCGTCTGCAACCTCCGCCCGCTCCATGCGTCGCTGCAGCTGCTCGTCAGCGCGCTGGCTGGCTGTGTCGAATGCTCCCATCACGCCCGCCCACATGCCATCAGATCCTGGGCTGTTCAGCTGATCAGAAGTCTCTTCACTCAGTGTCTCCCGCGTAGTGCGTCGCAGCTGCTCCAGCACCCGCTCCATCTCTGCGGTACGCAGTTTAGCTGTCGTCGCATCCAACATGGCTTCAAGCTGTCTGGTCTCAGCTGCAAACGCCCCTGCGCTATCCTCGTCCACTGCCAACCCCGCCACAACCTTGTCAAACCATGCGCGCACACGTCTGCGCACCGAACCGACAACCTCTGCAAAGCCCTTGCCAGCGTCATCGCCATCATTCTTAGCCGCATCCTCCAATACTTGGCTTCCCTCTGTGGAAAACGTCTCTGTCGCCTGTGCAAGAGCATTTTTAACTTGATTCAGTGCCAATGCATGTAGCTCACCATCCAGAGCCTGTACAAATGCTGCGCGCTTTTTCGCATACACCGCTGCGTGATACCGCGCTGCCTGCTCGTCAAACTCTTTTATTGCCTGACTACGCGCTGCCCCTCCAACGCTGCCAAGCGCATCAACTATTTCGCCTGCGCGCACCCGCGGGCGCAGCGGCTCTAATGCTGCACGAAAAGGCTCTAATGCAGCAGCTGCAATTTCGTCGCAGCGATACTGCGCCAGCAGCTCCTGCTGTGTCGGTAGGTCCAGGTCCTTGTTGCTGACCACCTTCTCCCAAACTGCCTGCGCATAATGGGCAAATCCGTCTGCAGGCACTTGACGTTTATACGCCGGCCGAAACACGTAGTCTTTGCTATCTTTGTCTGTAAACTGCCTACGGAGCCCTATGGCTGCCTCCTCAAACTCCTCAGGCTGTAGTAGCTTGTGCGGCAGTGATACAAATTTAAGATCAAAGTAGTCACTCAGCTCCGCCGTCTCCAGGCCCGAAGGTTTGCTCAGCTCCGCCCAAATGCGCTCCATGTCCTTGCACAGCGTTTTTGCCAGATTCTCCAGCGGCGTTGGACTAACGTGGTCGCGGATTACAAAGTAGATTAGAGTCTTGCCCTCGCGTCCCCCGCCAAACAGCTGTAGGTTCACCTCCATGACAGTCTTCAGCAGCCCCATATTCGCGCCGTTGTATAGCCCCACCATCGTCTCCCACATGTTCACAAGCAGCACCTCTGCCATCGCCAGCGAAAACAGCGCACTCTTACGCTCAAAGTCCTGGTTCTCGCCGCGCTCGCGTCCATCCGTCCCCTCCACGTCCATGATTAGCACCGGCATCCCGTCTGTTCCGCGGTCGGCCCATATCCCTCGCGTTGTCTGCTGACGCTGGCCTTCGTCCATTACGTCAAACCGTGTCCCGAACAGCCGGTTCAGCAGTGTGCCTACACTCATGTTTGCAACAGACTCTCCATCATGGGGAGTTTTTTTTTTTAGCTCTACCCTGCCCATTGTTGCATGCGCAATCAATGCACATGCAATATGTTGCTAATAACTTCTTGGTCCAATCAGCTGGAAACCAGCCACCTGACAGGTCCTGATTCAACTCTATCGTTTGCACTTACTCTTTCCTGTGCTCTGCGACCCGAAAACCGCAACCACGTCGTAATCGAATCCCGCTGTCGAAAGCTGCCATCTTTGCTGCATGTAGTCTGACAGTTTGTCCCTATTACCTTATCAACCCAGTTATCAGAAACGGATCATCCCGCTCCCTTTTGCATATTAGTAACAAAGACCGCTGGCGTCATCAAATCAATCAGTTAACCACTTCATAGCATCTACTACAAGTTGCTATCATCCCCAGCCAAGTGCACTTACGAAAACTGCTGCTCTTCGTCCACCAGCTGCAGCCGCGTGAGCTTGCTCTGCAATGGAAAGCCCGAGCCTATTCTGTGCTCTGTGTCCGGAACCACCGGTTTCATAGTACCGTGCAGCTCTGGCACCGTTTGGTTATCCGACGTTGCCGCCATTTCCTGTCTCAGCTGCTGCTGTTAATGCGTGGGAAGGTTAAAAAGAAACAAAAACTAGAGCAATTGATGGTTAATTTAAGACAGCAAAAAAATGCACTTGGCAGAATGCGAATTTAAATGCTATCTTTGGTAGCGTTTGAGAAGAGTTGAGTAAAAGTGGGGCTTGGTTGCAAGGCCTTCGTAAACTCATTAAAAGTTCTACCGCCCTCGTGATTGGTCATTCCCCACAACTCAAGTGTAGCTCCCATCGAGCCGAGTCGCGCCAACAAGTGTCAGGGCTGGAGCAACAGCACGCGTGCAAAGGTCAAAGCCTCTAAAACTCAATGCTTGGAATCAGGTATATCCATTCAGCCATTTATTGTTATTCTAAGCTGTTAGTGTTTTTTTTGTGAAGGTTAACAGAATTTATCTGTACATGCCTGATGTACGTTTGTTGCATGCCATCGTAGCTGCAAACTTCTATTGCTGCAAAGGAATTATAAAGTGCAGCTATGACAACTGAGCGTTCGCATAAAATCTATTTTGCAGTGTTCTTTTTTGCTAAAACATTCAAACCTGTAAATAGTGTTTTCTTTTAAAAAAACAAAATCTCCTACCAAAAAGAATAAAGCCTTTTTATACAATACTTTGTATCTGTCTAGTGTCAGCTGTGATCCGTAAAGAGCAGAACATTATTTCTATTCTTATTTTTGTCTATCAAAAAACTTTGTTTTTTAACATTATATATACACTTATATCTTTGCCAAAGTTTTGCTTGCATAATATGCACATTAATAGCATTTCCGATGATATTATTATATTAATATTCCAGAGTTTAATAAGCAAAACAACCTACAATTTGGCTATTTGGAAAGAGTCACTATACTTGCTCACAATTTGTCAAAAATGGCGAAAATTGGCATTGCATCTAGTTTACAAAAACTTATATATCTATATGGGTAAAAAAGCTAACATATATAGTTTGTACGATTTTACCACTGGAATAGTTGAACCTGCAATATCCAACATAACAAGCAATATGGATATTGTGTTAGCCAATGGTTACAGCCATATGGTTGGTCGTTTGCAGGTCGACCTGAGTTATGTTTTTGATCCATTCCCAGTACTATTCGCCCTAATAGATTTTTTAAAAAAAACTAGGTGCGCCGTGGCATCATATTACAACACTTCACCTTAATCTAAAATGCAACACTTTTATTCGAGGCATCAGTAATCTTGATCACCCAGAATTTGTTGCTTCTATGGACAAAGTTGTCTGCGCACTAACAGAACAAATACCTTATTTAAAAAAGCTAAAGCTTCTGGGGTTCAAAGATAATAAGCCAGCACGTCGCATATTAGGACAATATGCAAGTCGAATTATAAACCAAATATGTGGTCTGAAAAGTTCATATCCTCTTATATTTGACACACCCACATTTTCTGAAAATTTGTCTTATCTTAACATGAACTTTGACAATGAAGCAAATTATCAGCTCCCCCAAGTATACACAGCTTCTCTAAGGTATTTGCGATTATACAATACTCCTGTTTTATATTCCTGGAATCAATTTGTTCGCGACATGTCAGCAGATATAATCGACTTTAGAAGTCTTGAGACACTTGATATTTCTTACAAATCGTGGGACCTTATTGAAAACAAACATATCGAGAGCCGACCACCTTTTAAAAGAATACATGTGAGGTTCACTAAACTTCAGGCTTTGTATATTAGTAATTGTACCGGGTACTGTCCTGTCTTAGAGGATGGCCAATTTCCAGCAAAAATGCAGTTAATAAGATTTAGTGGAATTGTTCCAGCAATTGAGTCTTTGGCTCATGTAAAACTAAAATCAGTAGAGTCATTGAAAGTATGCGTGAAACGTGCAATAAAAAGTTACAAATATAATCCAACTCTAACACTTGCGCACATATTTAATTCAATAGATGTAAACCAAATTGCCGAGTTGCTGGTGTATGACATTTTTGTCCATATCAATCCAGCGGACCTCGACTGCACTTATATGACACGACTGTCAATTAGCGCATCCACAAATTGTTTAAAACTGTTCCAACTTGTCTGCAAGCTACCTAATATATTAGAACTTAAACTTGATGACCTGACCGGTTTCAAAGTACCACAAGTAGCACGCATGATTGAATCTGATGATAAATCAAGAATCCGAGTTATCTCAATAAAAACAAGGTTACAGAAATTATATTTAAGATATGACGTCGATGCTAATACTGTCGGCGAGATCAAATCGATGGTTCTTTATCTTATATTGGGAATTTCCACGCTGCGGGTTATTTCATTACCCACAACAACTATAAGCGAGCTAGATTTGTCAGTAACAAAATATTATAACTTTTATCCACACCTCAAGAACATCTGCTATTTAGCTACTTCGATCGAGCTGTAGAGATGACAATATTAAGATGGTTAAAAACATTAGTTTTACTTTGCTTAATGCTAATTAAAATTAAACATGCGCACAGAAAAGTAGCAAACACTAAAAAAAAAAATAGAGAAATAATGAATAACTTAGGCATTGACAGCCTCCTTTTCATTGACAGTATCAGAGATTTCGTCAGGTTTGACAGTATCCTCAGAATGATCCTTGATCATCCAGATTACATAAAGCATTGAGGGTATAGATGCACCAAACAAGGCCCAATTAGCAATTAGCTGGTTTAGCACTGGGATCTTGATATCAAGCTGCCAAGAAATAGCAGCACCAAACGACTGCATGCCCTTGTAAAAACCAGCATAGCGCGAGAGCTTTTGGTTGTTGTTGGAAAGCGAACCGATAATCCAATAGGCCAAAGACTGGTACAATGCATCCCCAACGCCACAGAGCACATAAAGAATAATAGGGCCAGCCACGCGCTTACTATCCTTAAAGTCCAAGCGGTCCCCAGCTTCAATACCCTCGGGATACTTGTTGTGCAGAGCGAGCGAGCCACCCCAGATGGCGTTAAAGAAAACAAATACAAGGCCAAAGGCGATAAACCCACGCGTGCGGCGTTTGAAACGCGGTGTGTCAAGTAAGAACGAGATGGCAAAGGCGCCAACCATCTGCGAGCCCCAGTAGAAAATATTGTTGAAGCCGCGTGTGCGAATGTTAAATAGAGCACCATTGATGCTGTTGAACTGGTAGGTGTAGAAGAAATTGGACGTGAAGCACATTGGTAGCAAGCCAAGCATCAACGGGTTAATGAAGAGCTTGAGAATTTCAATTGCCTCGCGGCCAACATTAGTGTACTTGACCAATACAACTGAGCTTCCATCTGACCGCGTAACTTTTGCAGGTGGCGCCAGCGCCAAACCCATGATAGCACCCAAACACTCGAGCACCACAAACGCAATATAAACACCGTCAGACAGCGAGTCCTTTTCGGAATGGAAGTTGATCGCAAAGGGTAAAATACCACCCAGCATGCCGCCGAGATTAAAGATCGCCCAGAAAACGGCAATATATTTTCCCTTTTCCTCTTCACGTGGATACGATACCATGATCATACCTTGTGCTGCCCAGAGAATACCCGCACCAACGCCAAGCAGCGCGCCGGAGGCAATTGTAAACGATGAGTTAGCCGTGTGGTTGAGGTAGATGTAAGAGGCAGAGTAGAGGGCGTACATAAATCCAGAACCAAAAATAGTGAAGCGCACTCCGGCGAGATTGACGATAGCACCACCAAGGATGCCAAAGACAACAAATGTACTGTAGAGTGCTGTGTTGGCATTGTTGCCAGCGGTCGGGTCAAGCTGCCCGCCTCCGCCCATGCCATTGAGGGCGTTAAACATGCCCGGACAAAGGAAACAGATAAAGCCTACCAGGATGACCTGGGTCATCGCGCTATAGTAGCGGAACATCTTGGTCGGCTACTTGCAACAATAAGTCAATAAAAAAATATACTAGTAAACAAACTATTAGATTAGGTTATAAAAGGGGGGGGGACGCTAGATATTAATGTTAAAAAGTGTAACAGAAAAAAAAAAGCTTTACAGACTGCTAAAGATAAATAGATGACGAAGCAGACTGAAGAAATATCAAAGTGAGGGTGATGTCTGGGTAGTTCATATCATTCAAAAGCAGGGAGGCGGCTACTGGACACCGGTGCTATTTATATAATAGCAGTAAGCACACACTGACATGGACATGGTTGCAACTCACACAGCGTGACAAAAAAAAAAAAAATACAATGGAGTTGTTCCTGTTCATTTTCGTGCACGCGGATCCAGCACATCGATTGTTTGCCACCTTCCTCCAACCAGCCCACTGGCAGAGAGATTTACGACACCTTCTTTCCCACCATTGGTCAGCATTATAGACAGAAAATATGCCTATTCTCCGTGGAAATAGCCATTGCAGCGCTCACAAGATTTCCTCATCCCATTTTTAGCAGGCTGCCGATGCTGTAAATCCTACAATGCTGGCCCTCTCTTTGCATGATCGCGCAGCATTTCGCTTCCCCTTAGTTTCTAAAATAGTACTATAAATTTTTTTTTTCCCTCAACCATCATTTGTAGACACATTGCTATGCGTTTTGTCTTTCCGAATGGCTGTTGGTTTTTAAATACATCAATTACGAAGTTGGACAGATAGATTATTTTTACTACACGATTGCATTTGTCTATTTTTGTAGAGTAATTTCCGATAATAAGGTGCAACAATATAGAGGCACGTAAAGTGATGTGTATTTGGAGCATGTGGAGTAGTATAGTAATGTCCAAATTTAGACGCCACTTTCTTATTCAATTGACTCAGTGGTATTACATAGCCAGGAAAAAATGCAGTCTTGCTTCATTAACAAAAATAGCGCGGATTACATCCACCGCAACATTAGTGCGGTCGAGCGCGCTGTCTCGTCTATGAGCCTTTGTTAAGATTGTATCGGCCATTTTGCTTGTAAATCCCTTTTCTCGGATTAGTCGACAGAATAGGCGGCCCGGCGATCGGCGAGCGCTCACATGTTGCTTATGCCCATGCCTGGGGCCTGCTGCCGCCTGCTGAGGATGTAGATCATGTGCTCAATGTTTATCCCTTTTTTTTATCACTATCCGAGTGACACACAACACATGACTGGCAAGTGTATTGGTTAAAGCTACCAATTGTCTGTCTTGACTGTCTGGCAGTGAGCTACTGTAGATGGATTGGTTGAAGCGTTCATGCTTTGTTTTCTGTATGCTCTGGACATAGTTTCTTTATTTTGCGCATGTACGATTTGCAACTTCGGGCAAAACCGCGGCGTTTTCGTGCGTCTGCAAGCGAATATGCTTGCGTAAATCCTACGGTATATGGCACAAACAGGTATTTTGTTTGATTGTAATCCTTGTTGCTGAGCGCATATTGGGTGCCAGGTCTGTGCGCATCCCCTACTATTTTACGACAAAAACATAACAATGCTCTTGTTATCGGTGGCAATCGCCAGCGTGCTCGATCCAACGCACTTTGGGACTTTGTCTGCGCTGTTTTTTGCGGCCGGATGATCTTTTATTTTGCAAGAACCAAGGCTGTTTTGGACAGTCATCACATGTTGAGATAATCGGCTGTATCTTATTGTCGCTTATAAGGATTGACCAACGATCCACAAGCATGTCCGCGTAAGTGCCCGTTTAACTTTTTTGTGGCACCTTCCATGTCATGTACACTTGCTGCTCCGGCCCTAATACCGACATGCGCACAATTTCTCGGCAATGTACAACGCATGCGGTCGAGAATGCCGCAGCTGCGTGAGATCATTTGTCAATTCTGACATCGATTCAGCTGATATACTGCTTTCCTTTACGTCCGCTTTAATTTTATTTTATTACAGACCTGAGGTCTACCAAGTGAAATCAATAGCGTTGATTGTATCAGGCTACGTTTAATTAAAGTTAATTTCTCTTTGAAAGCTATCAGCAAAATAACAATTAGCGGAACTAGAAAGTTTTTTCATTTATCGGCTACATTGGTAATTCTTGGATATCTACTACTTGATAAGCATAAATGTTTTACTTTTTGTATTTTTAAAATTTTTTGATCATAACCCTTACTCATTTTCACATTCCAAAAGTCCTTAATACTTTGGCTGTCACATCCGCCAGTGTCTGCGCCCAGATATGTAGGCAACCTTATCAGTGAAAGCAATATTAAACATTAACTTTGTAACTACCAAAGCCTGCTATGACGCCTTTATATTATATTGCATAGAAACCGAATGTCGTATAAGCTTTCTAAGCTTCGAGCAAGAGCCAATGCACAAAGGTAGATGAGATGCTGGTAGTTTTCTTGATAGTTTTCATAAGATATACACTGGTTTACAATTATAAAGATAAAGGCAGTGTCAAGATGGCAGCAGCCTCAAAGTCCTTTTTTTTTTTTTGAGGATAATTAAAGAGTTGACTTTGGTTTATTGTTTTGCTCATTTGTAACAGATAGCATTGTGTTGATATTTTGTATGAGGATTTCTTACGTGATTTTATTTTAAAGCATAATTGGAGCATATGTGACGACAGATACAAAAGATATTAGGTTGTCATAAATTTGCATAGCAACATGTCATGTGTTATGCTGGGCAGCAGTATTCCATTTTTCTCTCACTTTTCGAAAGTGAAATTTGACACAAATCTGACTGATTTTTCGGTGCTATACTCCTTAAAAGTGGTGGTATTTTGCTTTTAGACATGTCTAAAATCCAACTATATAAGCAGCAAATGTCAAACCAGAAAATTATGCTTTTGTATTTTTAAACATATTCTTTTCCGAACAAGTTTAAGCCTAATATTAAATACAACCTTTTTTATTTTGAGATCCCAAGAAACTGACAAATGTGCAAGCATAAATCATTTAAGCTTACAAAGCACAGGTGTGCAAATACTGATTGTCCAGCTGTAATCGATTCGGAAGCAGAATACAAGTGTCAAGAATGTGGTAGCAATAAAATGGAGTATTTTGGAGCTGGTATGAAGTACACTGAGAAAGACGGGAAAAGGTCGACTACTCGATGCCCACTATGTGAGGAAGCAGCTTCTAGGAATAAGAAAATGTCGTCAACGGCCCCTACTTTGGCTGGTAAAATCGCTTTACCTTTTACAAAGTACCAGCATTCTATCGGAGCCTTAGGGCGGAATGGACCTTTATGAAGTTGTAGTCTTGATCAAAACAAATCATTCATAATGTATTCTTGGTGAAAACAAACTATGGAACTGGGAAGCGGAAGAAAAAAAAAAGCGTTTTTTTTTTTTTTTGAGTTTTGCAAGCAAATTCCGCCAAGACTGTTTTTATAAACATTCTTTTTTTTCTCATCTTTTTTTCTTTAGCAATCTTTTTTACTATATATATATTTTTGGTTATTTCGAAAGCGAGGAGATAGTAGAAAAAAAGCAACAATGGTTTTGGTTAAAGAGTTTCGAATCAGAAACAACTGTACGGTAGAAGAGTATCGAATTGCTCAACTTTTTTCTGTAGCCAAAATGTCTCTTAACGAGACTGGTGGTGGAGAAGGTGTTGAAGTTGTGAAAAACGAACCTTATGATGACGAAGAACACGGCAAGGGTCAATACACATACAAGATTTACCATCTTGCAAGGTAAATTCCCTCCACCTTTATGCTTTCTCTCGTCCTACTAACCCCCCCTCTTGGGAATAAAAAAAAGTTCAGAGTTGCTAAAAGGCAACAAGACTATTGCGTTCTTTTTTACATTGTTATTGATTGCCTCTGTTTTTGCTTTTTATCGACATGTTTTTGAATTCTGTTGATGTAGCCGTGCTCCAGCGATTGTTCGTGCACTGGCACCCAAGGAAGCACTGGAGCTTCACGAAGAGGCGTGGAATGGATATCCCTCTTGCAAGACAGGTAAGGGTTTTTTTTTTTTAAACAGGAGCTTTTTTTTTCCCCTCTCCCCTTTTTTCCTGTTTGCCTATAACTGG
Source organism: Coemansia reversa NRRL 1564 (assembly GCA_002705745.1). NCBI lineage: Eukaryota > Fungi > Kickxellomycota > Kickxellomycetes > Kickxellales > Kickxellaceae > Coemansia > Coemansia reversa. The sequence goes on from KZ303505.1 coordinate 295,217, forward strand.
CTTAGAACCCTGCGGACAATCAACATTGCCAATACTTTTACTGGTGGCGGGGGATAATTTGTTCTTGGCTAACATTCATACATTTTGAAAGGGGGAGGCTCAAAACACACACACACCCTTTATTTTTTTTTTATGTGATATTATGGCGTATAGTGACGACATCACCATGGATGGGAGCAAATTTCAAGATGGTAACAGAAACTATGCACTTGGGAGATCGTGGTAATACGGAGAATGCACTTGATGCATCAGCAGAAACATTGGCACAACGTGAAGTAGTTTATCTTGATGTAACAGATGATAGTGAGATAGCAAAATCATCTTACAAGAAGGAAGAGGATCCTAAAGTATATAAATCAAAAAAGACAGGACGAGGACCACTACAAGATAATTGGGCAGAAACTTGTGATCCTGTTATGACTTGTTATAAACTTGTCACTGTTGAATTTAAATGGTGGGGTCTTCAAACTACTGTTGAAGCACTTATCATGTCTTATACACGTAAGGCTATGTTACTTATGCATCGTCAACTGTTTTGTGATACTGACGAATGGCATGGTATGTCTATTGAACAACTACGTCTTATGGAAGAAGAAACTGCTAAAACTCTATTGGAGAAACGTCATAAGGAACTTGAGAATAAAACTGACTTTAGTTGAAACTAATCTTTTTCTTCTTTCTCTTTTGGGATTTTTTTTTTTTTGTTTTTTTGATTAAAGAAGTGTGTGGGTCAAAACTAGAAATTAAAGTGGAATAGATGGTAATTTTCTTTTCTTTACTGGACTAATGTAGACCATATTTTTCTCTCCACATCTTTTGCATTCCTAAAAAGAAAACCCGATTGCCTGGAAATAAGTGGTCTGATTATTTCCCCATAACCACTAAAAAGATGATATTTGGTATAAATAAATCGACAATTAAACGGTTTTTATTATTATCTGTGATAGTTTTCAATCGCTTCATTATTATTATTTTATATAGCATGATACTTTAAGAGAAAAAAATGCCAAAATACTATTGTGACTATTGCGATATATTTCTTACACACGATTCAGCATCAGTGCGTAAGGCACACAATACAGGATGGAAACATATAAATCAAGTAGCATCATATTATCGAGAATTAGATGATGATAAAACTCAAGAGATTATTGATAGAATCACTGAAGCATATGAAGGAAAACCTCCTATTGTTCAACCTAATGATGATCGTAACTCTGGTTACTCGGATCATACAAGAAGACATCAATCTTATTCTGATAATAAATATGGTCAGAGACAATATGGTCCTCGTAGAAATAATCGTAGAGAATATCCTACTGGAAGAGATCGGAATACTACTGCTGCTCGTAGAGGATATGATCTCGGTGATGCTGGTGCCGATCGTGGATATCCTGGTAGATCACACAGATCTTACAACTCGTCCCGTGACATGCCTCCTCCACACTCACGGTACCCTCCGCCTCCCGGTCCTCCTAACCTTCCATACGGTATGGCGCCGGGACCAGCACTCAGCGCTCCACCACATATCCGTGACCAGGGACCACCGCCACCTCGCGACCGTTACTAAAGCTTAAAAATGCTTTCTTTGGAACTTTAACTTGCGTTTATTCCAATAAACTGTTTTGTTAAAATTGATTTTTTTTTAAAGAAAATAGAAAAAGTAAAGACGAGCAGAGAAAGAGTATGTAAAAAAAAAAAAAAAAAACCAGCAACAATATTTCTTTTGGCTTTACATAGCATCATATCCAACTAGAATGTATGCAGGACTGGGACAGTACAACATGGGAGAAACCATTTCAAATCCAGAGTACATAAAAGCACGAACCAAACTAGCAGCAGCAGCAGTGTCCAACGTCATCCCACCAGACACAGTCGTTGGAAGTACATCTCCAGAAGACATCTGCAGAGCTCTGGGCAATGCAACAATAACCGAAGAACACGTCAGCACATCCTCGGCCAATTCCATCAGAGCCATGACAGCTGAGCGAAAGTCTTGTTCAGTGCCACAGAATTCTGACACATACACAAAGAGCACTCCATCGACAATAAAGCCATGCCAAGCTGGCAGCGGATTTCCATTACCTAGCATCTGGAACCGGACATCTGCCTCAATACACTCAACACCTGCCTTGAGTACTCCCTGCGAGGGCACTCCCTCGGGAAACACTTCGTCGAGCAGGTCGCTAGCAGACTTTAGCGCAAGTCCATGCCTGCGAGCCATGCGTCCATTATTGCGTGTCTGCATCCGGTTAGTCATACCAGCATGTCGAGGCAACACCAATCCTGTGCTACTGCCAACGCTTCCACTAGAAACTGACATGCTGCTCATGCTGCTGTTATTGTGTCGCATTGCCAATGGAGGCCGCTCCCCCAGTCGCCTGGCATCCTCTACCCGCGACCCATACCCAGCAGCGCTCTCACCGCCACCAAGCTCACTATTATCCGAAGGGACGTCAAACGCACCACCCCACTTTCTTGCCCATCGTGAAGTAGTAGTTCTCACGCCTCCTGCTAGAAGCTCTCTCCACACAGCACTTGGCCAGTAGCTGGTTTTCACCCGTAACAGCGTATGACTCAAATACATACGCATCATCATCTCCATACCCACTGTCAGGGAATCCGAATTCTTCCGGGCTTGGGACTTTTTCCTCAAACATGCCCAGGTCAGAGACTGATTCATTCTCGCCAGTAGAAACCGCGGTACGATCAGGCGACAGGTCCTGCAGCACAATGCCGTAGCTGTCTACAGCTACTTCAGACGACTGCTGGCGGACACTGCCGCCATATAGACTATTCGGCTTGCTATCATCGGTTGAACCGCCGTCAACAGCGGTGTTATTATTACTTGAGGTATCGCTGCCTATACTAAATAGTAACATTGGTGAAACTAGGCTTATAGTATTGCTAAAAAAAAAAAAACAAATGGGTTGTGTTGGTAGTTGAGACTATTAAATGGTCCTGCGATTGCGAGACTTGTTAGGTTTGGGAAAGATCGCTGAGGATGAGAACAACAGGATGAAAAGAGTTTTCGCCAACTTTAGGTTTTGCTTGGTGGTCTGCTTTACAATGTAAGCAAACCTATACAAAAAGCTATTAAAAGTTGTATATGTGCGTGTATTTTTTTTGCACAGTATAAAAAGCCAACAGAAAAAGACTGTTAACAAGTCTAAGCCAAAAACCGCTTGTTGAATTTTTATATACTTGTAAAAAAGAAAAAAGAGTAAAGAGAAATAAGAAATATCGAGGCAGACGGACTTTTATTGATAGGGAAAGTGCGTGGAAAAAAAAAAAAATTGAAACGGAAAAAGGAGGCCAATAGTGCTGAATTCACGTGGTCAATGCAGATGTATCACAAAAAGCTTCCTTAGATGCGGAGAAAAAAAAAGTGCATGCTTGTCAAGCTCGCACAAACCATCTTCTGCAAAGTATCCTTCCATGCAAGCTGTACGATTTAGAGAAAATTCAAATCCCACTTGCCTTGCATTTCTACCACGTGGCTGGTGGTTGCCAAAAATGTATTCCATAGTTGCGGCTGATTAAATTAGCCATTCTTCCACTTTACATGATCTTTTTGTTGAAGGATCTGGCGCTACTTTCTCAATTTATTATCCGTTTTATGTATTCTCAGTCTTCGTTCTGAAAAACCCGACCATACACAACATCAAGTAGAATTTATAAATGCAACATAATCAAGGAGTTTCAACAAATTTTGCAAATATTTGTTGGTCTTAAATACAAGGCAAAAACTGGTTAAACAACACCGTCAAACATATAGCATTAATTAGAAGAGGGTTTAAGCATATTTATAACACTTGCTTTTAATTAATTACAACTAAAATCAACCACAAGCAAAACACATCAAGGTAACCATTTACAATATATTTTCTACCACTATATTGATAATATATCAAGCATTGCTCTTCAAAAATTTATGATAGTTGCATGCCTTCAATGATATATAACTGGCCAAATTAAAATATTTTTAAATAATAATAGCAATGTATTCAAAGCGTCGTCACTGTAAAACTTTTGTTTATAATATAGGAATTACCCAACCTACGCGTATAACGATATGATTTCTGAGTGATTTAGCATTATGAAAATTATTGGCAATTTAACATTTTCAATACTGAGGTTGTTTTTAAACACCTCAAATTCCCAAGCAATGTAAGAAAGGCATCAAAAAGTCCAAAAAAAAAAAAAACAGGCATTGGAATAATAACATCATTATCCAAGGGACCCAACACAACACTAAACCAAGAACAAGTTGATCGCTTTGAATTTTAGTTCTGCTAAGAACTTTTGGGAAATTAGAAGCACTAGGGGCTTAATAAGGTTAGTAGACAAGCGATGATAAAGAACACCATAGCGGATTGCTGAGGATGGCGCTCATAAAGCGGCGCTCGACGGAAATGTAGACGTGATAGCCGGCGGCGGTGGGATGCTGGGGAAGAACAGAAGCAAAGCCGCCTAGGAAAGACGGCAGAGGGCTAATCCACTGCGGTGCGCCGGCGCCAAAGTCGCTAGCGTAAAGCGGGAAGCGCGACTGATTGGTGATAATCAGTTTATGTGGATGAAGCAGCACTTGGGCTAGCGCGTGGGCAAAACATGCGGGATCGCTGTTAAGTGCATGATCGATGCCGCTAATGACACCGCCACGCCACGCGTCGACGGTTTGGCGCACGCGCGCACACGTAGTGCCCAACTGTGAACCTGATTCTCCTGCCAACGACCGCAGCGAATGGAGCATGGGCACGCAAGTGATTGCGCCGCCCATATACTGTGTCTGTGCCAGCCTGTGTAGTCGCGGACGGATGTCCGCCGTCATCAGCAGCATAAACTCATCTGCTTTGTTTCCTAATATTGCCTGCATTGCGGCCTGCGCCGCGGTGGCCAGCACTCTTCGCTGTGCACTTTTGTCAATGTCGCAAATGCTTTTAGCAACTACGTGACCAACCAAGGAAGTAAGCATGTCGTTGTCCGAAAGCCGCTGCTGCTGCCGTTGTCCCTGTGAGCCCTTAGCCATTAGTTGCGTGCGGAGTTTTTCCAACCCCTCCCGTGGTATATAGAACACGTGGCCAACAGCGGGGGAAAGCTTGCTGCCTTCAGTTAGAAAGTCTCCGCGTGTCTCCGGCGACAACCAGGCCAGAAAGTAGCCTAGATACGATTTTCTAGCGTAGGTCCGACGTATAGGCACACTTAGTGGCGCCATTTGCTCAGGCATAGCGCGTTCAACAACCTCCCGATTAAATGCATACGTTCGATGTGGTAGTTCCGATGTGGCGCCGTCCTGCAGCCAGCGGCATACCTCGGCCCAGCGGTTGACAAATGCGCTGTAGCCGACGCCATCTACTACGCAGTGAGGCATATTTACAAATAAAACCAATCCGCTGTTGCTGCGTAGTCGCAACGCGTGAACATTTGCCATTTTTATACAGCCATTAGCCCCGCGTGAAGGAAAGGCGCCGACTGTGGCTACCTTGTGCGGCATCGCTTCCCAGTTAAAACCCGCTGCCTCAACAAAGCGGTAGTGTACGCAGCCCCGCGTCTCGACGTATTCGGGCATGTTAAGATTGTTCTTGTCAACAACAATACTACCATGTCCTTTTTCATCGACTATCATGTGGCCAGCAAGGATGGGAAAGTCCTGTAATGCACGCAGAAATGCTGCCCGCAGCAGGTCTGATGGCATAAATGCACCATCTAACCGGTCGTTTGAGTTTTTAAAATAATAGGTGAATGGGATGTTGACAAAAGCTGAGACAAAATCCCAGCCGTTAAGCGCAAATGTCTCTGATTTTATATTTTTGATAAACGAATCCATTTGGCGTATGTGGTTGTGGATGGTGTGGCGTAACCTTTAGATAAAATAATGTAGCAAAAGTTTTGCAGATTAAAAAAGTTAAATAAAATAAAATAAACGTAGTAGAATCAAACTCCTGCGGAAAAAGTGTAATTATAGGCAAAAGAATTAGTTCAAATGGAGAACGGCAATGTAATACAAGCCAGAAAGAATGAAATAAATGCGGTAGAAAATAATCTGACCAGATAAATAAATGCGAGGAGGGCTCTTCTTTAACAGCCAAGACAAACGATGACAACAGCTTGTTTTACATTCGCGAGGTAGGCCATATATACGGTTTAAGAGTTGGCCAGAATCAGGTCTGAAGCCAGGCCAAATGCGCAGGGGGAGAGTGGTCTCCAAGACAATTAGAAAATCCATGCAGGCTACGCCAGCTACAACACAAGAACGAAAAAGTAACGTCAGCATAAGACACATCTTGATTCTTCTGCGCCGCAGAGCCCGCAGCCAAAAGGAAGGAATTGGGGTAAGAAAACAAAGACAACTCCCCAAATTGCTGAGGCTGAACCACGAAAAAAAAACAATGTAGAGTATCCCAAAGAACAGATATCCGTTGGTGGTGGGAAAAAGAAAACGTTGTATTAAGCTTACAATTGCAGAAGAATAACAACATTTGAAATGCAAGTACACTAGGAAGAGTACATAAAAAGAGGGATGTGCCCAACAAACTTACAAAAATACCACACAATCCTTTCTGCAAAATTGCAACATCCAAAAATAACAAGACAGCTTTAATGTGTAAGTATTTTGCGCAAGAGAGAAACAAAAAGTACTCTTGAAAGAAGCCAGGAAGAAAAATGATGATTGAATGTGGTTGAATGCGCGGCAGAACGTTTCTGAGAGATTGCTGCTGCGTGGTGATTTGTGCAAGCTAGTTTCAAAGAAGCTCGCCAATTTGCTTCTTATTCAGACCAAGTGAGCCTAAAAAAAAGGGGAGCAGCCTGATGTGCTAAATACAAAATGCGTGCATGTCCACAGATTATTCTCAGAGAAATGTTAATTGGAACTTGTGTAAAATGTTTGGGATAATAAAAGAAAATCTACCATATGGCAATGTCAGATGTCTGATCATCCACTGTGGAGGCATGGTGGTATGCTGCATATATCAAACACGCGGAATCCCCGAAATACCAACAGATCCTGCAACTGTTGTAGAAAAAAAAACCATGCGACTTTCTAAATCAAAATTTTGGGTGAGAAAAGAGAAAGAGGGATGGCGGGGAGACGTGGATGATCTGGCGACGAAAACTGCGTGCGTCTGCAACATATCCAGTTTCTCTGAATTATTACAGACGGTGAAAGTTTAAGAGATGCAAGCCAGATACTTTAAAAAAATCGAATATGCTATGGCAGAACGTGCCTGTGCAGATGATGCATGTACAGTGGCCAGTTGTACTACCCAGCATAGCGTTGGGCTTAATCATATGCAAAACCCAACATACGGAAATCGAATTAACCGCATAAACAAAGCAGCAAGTTCTCAAGATCTCTCTGCAGTAGAAAAGCAAGGAGACAATCTGTCTGTTCAGATCCCCTCTTCTGCCGATCAAGCACGGGTCCGGCGTGCAATAACAAAAAAAAAAAAAACAGCTCTGGTGAGCCACAGGCGTGCATATTCTGTATAGTCAACCCCAAAAAAAGTAATAAATTGGTAAGAAATGGAAGATAAGAAAAATGTAATAAAAGCGCAACAAACAACTATGAAATCAGTAGAGATCGCCCAGGGCCTGTTGCAATTCCTTTGCAGATTGAAAAGCCCGCTGAATTGAGCCACGGGCACTCTTAGGCGATGGCGACCCAGTCCGATCCGGCTGCAGTATTGGCTGTGCAGCGGCAGGATGCAATCCAGCAAGCACAGATATCTGCTCGCCCTTGACATCAAGCAGATCAACTAGGTCCTTCAGCTCGCGAGCCATTTGGCGGCGTCTGCGCTGATCCACAGCATCAGCTGGGCTAAGACGACGATACTCATCAACGAGTCGATAGTAGCGGCGGCTCAAAGCGTCCAACTCTTCATTCAGCAAGCCAATAACGCGATGTGCACTGTCGCGACGTGAATCAGGCTGCGTAGAGTCGCCAACATCACCACGAAGCTTCCGAGCGCGCGAAGGTGTGAAAGAGTGTCGCGGCGAGTCACGAGACTGTGGCATGGCAGCCAGGGGTTCAGCAGAACTGTCAGGACGCTGCGCAGCAGTTGCAGCCGCGTGCGGAGCCAGCTCAGCCTCCATGGCAACGACGTAAGCATTGAGCAGCCCCTGCAGCTCTCGTGTGCTCATAGACTTGTATGCCACAGCGTGTTTACCAAATAAGTACGGGTCGCGCTGCTGTTGCTCCAGCGTATCGCACACCGAGCATGACTTGCGTGTGCGACCGTGGAAGTGCCGCAGGTGAACGCGCTGCAGCTCAGCCAGCGTATGCGCAAGCTGCTTGGCCATTTGCGCACTGTATACGTGTCGCGCAAAACTATCATCCTCAGCGGCTTTTGCACGCTGCCGCACACCGTCCAGCGTCTGCCGCGCCGCCAGCAGATCGCCGGCCGCTGGACTGTGACGGGATGCCCGAGGACTGACGGTCATGGGGCGCAGCGGGCTTCGTGCTACTGGCGGCTCTGGCACAGTTGTAGATGCCTCTGACAGTGTGTCTGCTTCCGCAAAGTCCTCGTAAAAGCTCTCTTCTTTCTCCTCATCAATAGCATCCTCTGCTGCTCGGCGCTGCAGTAGCTTTTGGCGGCGGCGCAAGCTGTGGCTCGGACTGGCTCGACTAGGTTCATGAGCGTGATCAAGCCATTGTGCCATATGACGCTGCTTGTTCTGCGCTGTAGACGGCATTTGTACCGGCGGAGATAAGCGCGGTGCAGGAGACAAGCTATTATGTGTGCGCGGCGATGCCGCACGGCGTGCGGGGCCCAAAGTTGATGCAGTAGAGCCAAGACGCACTTCTGCACGCAGCATATCGACGGCAGCGCCTTGTTCGTCGAGACGCGCTAGCACGTCGCGCTGGAGAATCCGCAACTCCTCACGCAGGCCCTCTGTGTATTCCGGCTCGCCAGTCTGCGTCGCCGGACGCGCCCGAGCAAGCTCAGTTGCAAGCTCAAGCAACCTCTCAGCCAACGGTAAGGGAATGTGCAGTGCGTCATCTGTGTCGCCAGCTATGGCAATTGACCGCACCAACCCAGCAAGATCGTCCTCATCCGTAGTAACTGCAGTGGTGCTGCGACGTGGCTGCGGAAACGGCTGCATGTGCGACGATCCACCGTAGCTAGCAGCTGGATCGCTGGTATGTCGATGGCCACGACCAGGCAATCGCGAGGAATCCTCATTGTGTGCTTCAAACTCTGGTGCAGTCTGCGCGCGCGGAAACGAGCGCCCAGCCCGCGGCGTCGGCGCTGAAGGCCGCACAGCAGGCAGCGACTGGTCGGCGTCGCCAAATACATCGGAATCATGCATTGGCTGCGGCGGCCGGTTGTCCAAAGATGAAGCAGTGCGTTTCAGTAATGCGTAAATGTCAGCCAGGGTTGGCCCCGTCTGCGCCTGTGTTTGCGGCGGCGAACTAGGCGCGCTATTTGCGGGTGTAGGCGAGCTGAGCCGGACAGTAGGAGCCGCACCATCCGAGCCAATAGCGCTGCCAGAGTGTAGTTGGCGCGCACGCACTAGGGGTAAATGACGTGATGCGGTAGCTGGCGAGCCAATGCGGTCTGCCGAAACGCCAGCAGGGCGTGAGTGCAGTGCCCAGAGCGGCGGTGCACGCGTGTGGTCAATGTCGACGTCACTATAGCGCGCCAGCTGTGTGACATCAACGGTGGGTTCCTGGAATGGCACGTAGGCGCCACTAGCTGTAAACGACGATGTCGAGCCTTCTGCAACGTCTCCGCCACGGACCGCGCCAATACGGGTCTGCAGCACTGTTGCTGCTGTACGCGGTGTTCCAGACCGCCGACTCAGCCGTGACTGATCCAGAACTGGTAGCGAGTCATGGAACAAAGAGCCAAGTCCATTTGAGCCACCGCCATCACTGGGTGACGGACTGCAATTGCGGGCAGCCTCTGCAAATGCCGCTGCAGCCCGAGCATTATGCTGGTCGACGGGACCTGTGACATTTAGCCGCGCCGGACGCCCGCTGTCCAATGCCCGCGGTCCGCCTGGTCGACGTTGTCCTGTACGCTGCTGATGCTGCTGTGATGTGCCAACATCAGAGGCAAGTGGCGCCACGCGGTGCGGCTCGCGGCTTGCTGGTCGGTGACGTGTATCGCGACTAAGAAACGTTGTCGGAGTCGTCGGCGGTGGCGCAGCGGACTGCGGCGTCATCGGGTGTACGTGCAGCGGCGGTAGATGCGGCTTGGCTGCGAGGGGCGAAATCTCGCTTGTGGGTAGCAGCCCGCTGACTTCACTGGACGCCTCGGAAATGCCCAAACTGTTCTCCTTTTCCATCAGCTCCATCGGATTGCGCGCGTCAGGCCCATATTGCTGCTCCTGACGCTGCAGCGCTGCTTCTGTGGCCTCGCGCCCGTCCCAGGGCGCAAATGCGCGCCGCTCGCCACTTGTCTCTGCCCGTCGCCTGCTAATCTCAGCCACAATTGAAGCGCTGGATGCAAATAACGACGCTGGCGGATGTGCTGCGTCAAACTCGTCGGTTATCTCGCGCAGGTCATCTGAAGACCCGCTGGAGAACAAATCATGAAATACCTGCTCATGGTCCCGTGCAATAGCCGACAACGCCGGGCTGCCGCTGCTGCTAGGCCCTTCACCGAACAGTCGGTCGGGATCTTCTACTGCCGAAAACCTCTCGCCTGCCAGTGACGCGTGCTGCGCACTGCCGAAGCTGCCGCCCGTGCGTGTGCCATACGCATCCAATCTGCGATCGGCTGTGTTACTGTAGTATCCACGCGTATTCAGCCCACCTTCTGCTGTAAAGCGCTCATCTGCCAGAGCAGCATCTAACCCGGTGTCTGTTGCCTCATCGTAGTAAACACGTGCGTTCATCGAAGTCAGCGAGTCAGCAGCAGACTGTGTGCGCTGACTGCCCATATTCGGGTGGTCCAGCGACTCTTGTGAACGACTGCCCAGCGAAAACGCCGCCATATGCTGATAACTGCCTACAAATGCTGACTGCGCGTTGTGAAGCGCTGGCCGCCGCGTCGTCACTCCACCATCGGCCATGTCTATTGTTGGCTGGCTCTGCGCGCGTGCTGTCAGCGCCGGCCGTCGAGCCCCATACGCTTCCGCCTGTGCGTTGCCCAACCGCATTTGCAGTGCCGTCTGTGTACGCTCGACAATTGACTGGCCTGTCGTCCCAGTCATGGCTGCCGCTGGCGGAGACGGGCTGGGCGACATTACCGACATTTGGTCGCTGGAAAAGGCCGTGTGGATTTCTGGCGTGTCAGGCAATGCTGGGAGCATGTCGGACATTCTATCTGAACTTTCCCCTGCTTCCGAGCCGTATGCAGACCTCGCTGCGCCACCCGCCTGCTCTATCTGCTCCGCCGTGCCCTGCGGCCTGAAGTACCGCGCTGCCAGTCGCGCAAAGCGGTCACCTGTGACTGCTGCACCACTGGCCCTGGGCGAGCTAAATGTGGGCAACCTTTCCTGTGCCCGGCTGCTGCTGTATGATGGCCCATCGTGGTAGCTTTCAGGCCTTTTGCTCTGCGGCTGAGCCATGCTGCCTATGCTTCCTTGTCTCCACGACCCTCCAAGCGCACGCTGCGATGTGTCACGGTACATACTATCTGAGTGGAACGACCCGAGTCTGCCTTGGTGACTGGGCGGTTGACCACTATGCGAATAACCTACGTCGTCAATTACCCTCTTGCCTTCTTCAGACTCCGTGTGTCTGTCGATCGCAGTATCCACCAGCTGCTGACCATTATCTTCAGCAGAATGTGTTGAAAACTCCTACTTCTTTATGCGCAGTAAAGAATCAATCCCAAAAAAAACAAAAAACAACATTATTATTCAATTAGTTGCAAATGTTTATCTTTTGTTTTAATGTTCTCTGTGGTTACAAAAAACAATTGTAACCAATAAGATGGTCTCACTCTGTATTCTACTTGTACTGTACCATTGAACGCAGATCATCATGCGTAAACTCGTTAAAGCTGCTAGTACGCTGTGGCTTCCAGTAGCTTTCGGCAAGTCTGGACATCGACATATCCTCTACTCCACCGACTGCTGCAGAATGCATCTGACCTGCACGCGTTTTGTTGTTCTGGTAAGAGTAGTGTTGCTGCTGTTTGTGAACTCCTTCCATTGGTGCGTCCACATTAGTACTAAAGTCCATTCCTGCCTCTGTTTGAGATACTACACCACCAATATCTGACATTGTATCCACTCGAAGTATCTCAGTATTGTCAGTCCCTCCCAGTTCTGTACCGAACCCAGACAATTCCTCTGTCACTTGTCCGCTGACTTGTTCGTCAAAAGTATGCTCTAACTCAAATTCCCTTCTATCGTCCTCCATTATTCTGGTTCCTCTTCACCTCCCTTTAAAAAAAAAAAAAAGAAATCCCAAAAAGTACGCTACCAATCCTCAAAAAAAATAAATAAATAGAATAAATATTTAAAGTGCACAACAAGTGTAACGGAAAAACAACAACGATATTCCCCCTATTTTTTTTTTGCTAAAGTATTGCTTTGCGGTTTTGTTTGTTTGTTTTCGGGCTATTTTTTTTTAAGTGTTGTTTCTGAAATAAAATGATTTGGATAGAAAAGAAAAAAAGAACGCTTAACAAAGCTTATGCAAATGAGAAGGGAGGAGTTGAGGTGTTATAAGAAAGGAACTAGAAGTAAAAAAAAAGTGTCCCTTGCTGATGGGGAAGTTTTTCTTGTGTGGCAGAGCTTTTTTTTTTCTTTTTCGTTTTTTCAAAGTATGAACTGCCGACAATACCTTTGACACCTCAGTGCCACACATTCCTTAAGGCACGTGAGCCAAGCCCACACATTATCAATTTATACAACCCACACTTATACACTTTTTTTATTTACTTTGGCTGCGAACCGCTCAATTTTTGACTAAAATCTCCAGCTAGTCTCTTTATTTATAAACACATCCTTTAATTTTTTTTTTTTTTACATATTTTCCATTCACTCACTTCAGATGATACGGTCTGTTTTAATATTCAACCAGCTAGGGAAGCCGCGGCTAATAAAGTTTTATGAGCAAATAAGCGCATCATTACAACAAGATATTCTGAGAGAAATACATGGATTAGTAGCTAAACGTCCCGACACATTATGTAATTTTCTCGAAGGTAGTCGATCAATTGGTGGATCAGATACTAGAATAGTATATCGTCATTACGCCACATTATATTTTGTATTTGTAGCAGATATGTCAGAAAGTGAACTTGGTATTATGGACCTTATACAAGTTTTTGTTGAAGCATTGGATCGTGTATTTGAAAACGTTTGTGAACTTGATCTTATATTTCATTTTGATGAAATTCATTATGTTCTATCGGAAGTTGTATCGGCTGGTATGGTTGTTGAAACTAACCTATCGGAAATTTCTCGTGCTGTTAATGAAGCTAAACGTCAAGCTAAACCCGATTCTGATCACCCACGTTTGGCTATCAATACTTTACGTCGTGGCTTTGTATAAAGGTATTTTCAACCCCCCCATTGCTTAGGCGTACATAAGATTCCTATAATCCTTACTTTTTTTTTTTTTACAATTTTATAGTCATTGAATGGTGTTTTCTTTTGGCCTCTTTCTTTATTACACTACCCATTGCTGTAATATGCATTAAATGACAATACCTTTGCAGTCACCTAAAGCCCCCACTTTTTTTTTTTTTTTTTTTTGTCAAATACTTTATCTAAAATATGACACTATCATCATAAATAAAAAATAATAAGAATGTCAGAAAGCCCCTCTCTCTTACTATGACAATACAATGTTAAAACCACTAAAAATGTAAAAAAAAAAGTTCAACTTACAACCATATGTGGGGTTTATGGCGAGCAACAACATTCATAAACTCTTCACTTGTTCATGCATTTTGTATTCTATTTTTTGATTTATAGCTTATCCTAGTACTTTTTCTGTAGTATAGCACTAAGCTTGCCATCTTATACTACTTTTTATTTCAGTGTACACTACGTTTATAGGATTATGGATAGAATTTCTGACTTTGCAAATAGTCTTGCATCTGGTGGAGCAGTAACTAAATCGCGTGATGGTGAAAAGGATACTTCAAACTCTATTAGTACATTCATCTCGTCATTAGTCTTTAATGTTGCAACTGCACTGCTGATATTTGTTTTATTTTGCATTCTACGCCCTCGTTTGCGAAGAGTATATGCACCTCGAACATATGCTGTTGAAGAAAAGTAAGCACAACACAAATATCTCACGCTTATTTTTCTCTGCTTCATACCGGCATATTAAAACAACTTATACTATTAAAATTATTTTATAGGAGACGACCGCAACCAGTCGGTAATGGAATATTCTCGTGGATTCCAGCAGCATTGCGTGTACCAGATGTGGATATAATTAAACAGTCAGGTCTGGATACTTACATGTTTATGCGCAGCATCAGATCAATGTTTATAATATTCAGTGTAATCAGCGCTATATCGGTTTCTACTATGCTTCCAGTAAACATTCGCGGAACCATGGGCGCAACTGGACTTAATGCACTGTCGATTGGAAACGTCAACCCAAAAAGCAACCTTTTATGGATTCATGTCGGAGTATTTGCGCTGAGTATTATATGGGTACTATGGAGTATTGTGGGTGAGTTGCGTATATATACGCACTTAAGAATGTGGTGGCTAACCTCCGGCCATACAACTGCTGCTGCATCAACTGTGCTTATATCAGATATTCCCAGCAGCTTGATAAACGATGATAAACGTATGCACTCCCTATTTGACTCAATGTTTCCAGGTGGCGTAAATCAGCTGTTTGTAAACCGCTCTTCGAAAAAGCTAAAGTATGTTGTCGATAAACGCAATAAGCTTGCTGATAAGCTTGAAGAGCTTCTAACTGCCTACGCGGTCAAGTGCTCAAAGGCATGGCATCGTGCAAACAGCTCAGAAATCCCATACACGCCACCAGCAAGACCAGTAGTACTTAAAGGATTGAGAATTCCCTTTTTAAACAATCGCAGAATGGATGCATTCGAATATTATGTATCGGAAATTTTAAAATGTAACCGCTATATTTTGGAAACTGCTGAAAATATGGATTCGCTTACGCGACAATCCTCAGCGCTAATTATGTTCAATAAGCAAATAGCTGCGCACATGGCCGCACAGACAGTACTGGACTATCAACCATTTTCAATGGCCCGCGTTTCGACTAATGTTAATCCCGAAGATATTATCTGGAGTAACCTTCAAATAAGTCCGTGGAGCCGACGCATCCGCGGATACATCTCGTTTATTATTACTATTGCGCTAATTGTTCTGTGGACGGTGCTTACTGCAATACTGAGCAGTCTGGTTCATATAAACAGTCTAGTCAAACTGAAGGCATTTCAATGGATGAAAGGTAATTCTGTAGTCATGGGCATGTTTAGTGGTATTGTTCCATCGTTGGTGCTGGCTGTTCTTATGAGTGTGCTTCCGGTGGTTCTTCGGTTGCTTCTGCGTGTGGAGGGCACTGCACGGAAAAGCGAAATTGAGTTGCGACTGCTGCACCGCTATTACTTTTTCCAAATCTGGAATATTTATCTAGTGTCAATCTTCTCCTCGTCGGTATTTCAGATTGCGGTAAAATCAATTGGCGAACCAGGCAGGATTGTCGAGCTAATACAGACTCAGGTGCCACAGTCTGCAACAAACATACTTACATATGTGCTGTTACTTGCATTCCTTGGAGCAGCAAAAGAGTTGCTCCAAGGAATGCGTCTAGCATTGCGCTATATTATGCCGCTTCTACTCGCTAATACTCCTCGCAATATCTGCCGTGCAGAAATTCCAGCCGAATTTGATTGGGGAACAAATATCCCAACACACTCGCTTATATTTGTCATGGGGTTCTCATATTCGTTTATTGCACCTATTGTTAACTGCTTTGTGGCTGTATACTTTGGACTTTTCTATCTGATATACCGCTACCAGTTCTTATATGTATACAATGACACTAATTGGACAACCGGCGGCCTGTCGTTTCCAAAGTCTGTCAAGCAGATGCTTGTAGGAATATACATATCTGAAGTTTACTTGTTGTTGCTGATGGTAGCAAAGCTGCATAATGGCGCAAACGCAATTATGAGAGTTGTGGTAGCTGTGGGTATTATTGTATTTACTATTGGGGCACATTTGTATATTGATGACGTGTACATGCCCGCAATTAAATACCTGCCTGTAAAAAAGGCTGCTGATGTTGAACGCAACCCACTGCTAGCACAAGAATTTCCTAATGTACTTGACGGAAGTGGTGATATTGAGGCAAACATGGATAGTCAACAAAGCAAAGAAAGTACTGCTGACTTTTTTGCTTGGGATCTTCATCGAAAGCGTAATCGTATATATGCAATGTACAGCTCCCTGGTGCCATCTTTTGCAATAAACCTGGTGTTGCGTGTGTTTCCTTCTTTGCTTTGTTCTGATAGCACCACAACATATCCAAGCATAAATAACAGCAGCTGCCAAGATACACTTACAGAGAGTGACATTAATACTAGTTATAATATTAAATCACAAAAACAGTCTGTAGAAAGCCAGGGGTGCAACTGGCGAGCAAGCAAGTTGGAGTGGAAACCAATTGATTTGAATTGTAATTCAGAGCTGGAATGTGAGTTTGCCTGTCCCGAACTGCGTGCACAACCTGTATGCATTCTGTGGGTGCCATTAGGAAACAGTCAACTATTTGCACAATTGGTCAATGAGATTGAACAACATGGTCAGGGTACAATCCTGGTTATTTCTCAAGGCGCTAATATTAATTTAAAGCATAGGGTCACAGTAGATATAGAATTTCCAAATAAGAGCATCAAGGTCTGTAGCGTTTAAGATCTTGCAGCAGCTCAATGCCACCACAATAAGCATTTAACATAAATTGGCTATAGTAGCAAACTAGCATTTAATCTTTAATTTTTAATACACAAATTTTAATATGATTTGAAGCAGTTAACATAAAAAATACCAAACTGTAAGGGTCAAACTAAATATCTAACCATTAGATTACAGATGACAGCCATAGTTAAAAAGTATAGTCAATATTCAGCAAAAGACTGAATGTCATAATAATTTCTGTGACAAGTGTTAGATTATAGGGATCATGCATAGTAATAGCAATAAGAATAGCTGGTTGTTGGATTATTATCAAACCCCTTCCAATTTTGATAAATGCTGAAAAGCAAAAAATTTCATTAGAGTATAATTAATAACTTATCCTCACATAGTTTATTATTAGTAATTTAAATTGTACACTTTTTTAATAATTAAAAACCTGTAAACTTGAATACTTTCCTAAAAAGTTTAACATAATAAAAAACTAAGCAACCCTAAAGATAAAGCTATGACCTCAGAAGTAGACAGCAATATTGCTATCAGAAAATCAAAAGTTAGTTTATTCACAGCTGCTAAAAATTACAAACTTAAAACATGTCAATTGTATATGCTGACAGTATAGTCAACTAGCTCAGTACTGCATATTTTATATACCAACATTTGCTGGCTGTTTCTAAGCTTTTCTTTGCAAGTTTTTTATATATTGGTGCTATACTTTTTTTGCAACATTTTTATTAAACTTTTAAAACTAACGAAAGTATGCATACTATTAAGATAATCTAAAATATATGCTAACCCCAAGCAGTTAAATTATTTGATATAATGTGTGTAAATATAAAACTCATTGCTTTTTGTATATGATATTACAATGCATAGTAAGCAAGATATTTGTTGTGTTTTCTTTTTTTGAAATCCCTGTAAATTTAGTTTAAAATACCTTATAATGACATAAAAACTAGTTATTCACTAAATTGAAGCACACACTCCTCTCCCTCATTAAATCCAATATCTCTAAGAGTGGTAGTTTCATCAAAAAAGTGATTAAAATTATTATTTAATGACACACTAGTGCAAGTTTTTACTAGTTCATTTGTAGGACCTTCAAAATACCAGTCAATAATTGAATACACAGTAGCATTACCTGATAAATTAGTGTGAACATCCATAAAATCAGAAAAAGTAATTCTGTAAATGTCTTCTGACTCATCAGGCTGTAGTATATTAGTGACAATAATTTCGAATTCCTCAATGAAATCATCCATATCAAGTTGAATACCATGCTCATTCATAATAACTTCTATAACTTGTAGTGTGAGGACGATTAGACGCGGAACTCATGTATAACGTCATAGTGGGAAAGGTGTTTACTTTAAACACTTAGCACGTTTATGTTTTCTTTCTAAAGGTTTCCTTAGTCTTTTCACGGGGATTGAAATACATTGCCTACTTTATAGTTTATTCTTCTTTACATGTAGCATAATATTTTCTGGATATTCATTATTAAGTTGGGGCACCCAATCCTCAATTGCCACTCTGAGATATTCCTGCTCCTCTTGTAAATGGTACAATCTATGAAAAAATTCAAGTTGCATTATAGTAAAAAAAAACCAAAGTTAGGTATAGATTTGTAAGTTTTTTATGTTAATAATATCTATTTTCTAGCTAATCATCACAATTTTATATCCGTTTTCATGTTAAAATCCAAAGCATATTTTTATATATGCAAAAAAATTTAAACAAAAGTAGTAAATAAATTTTGTCTGTGCTAAATATAACCAAAATATGATTTAAATTCTTGGCACTTTCTTAGGATATTATATTTGCTTTTAGTGAAGTGTTGTTCTAAATATTAATTAATATATACAAAAAACAATTTGGTGAAAAATAAATATAATAGTAATTTCCATAGCTTGGCATACTAATCTGTTATTGTACACTTACTAATTTTAACACAGCATGAATACTAGGGTTTGGCTATTCTTATGTAGTTTTTCTTGGAAAAAAGAGCTGCTTAAATGTATAGTTAAATATTGTTTTATAAAAACATAAAATTACTAACTATAATTATGTTGCAAAAAATAACCAGTTATACCTTTAATTCAGCAAGCAACTATTAAATGAAAATTTTTGGACTTTCTCCTCTACTCTTAATTGTTTTCTTACTCAACTAATCAGCATTGAGTTTTTTGTGTGCTCTTAATAAAAAAAAAAGTAATAAATAAAAAACTACTGAAAAGTGTGTTAGCACCTAAGTAGGTGTAAATGAGAAACTGGGGACTGCCTGTACAGGGGGGTCAAAACCCTCCAAAGCCCACTTGGGCAAGTATGGTGGGAAATGGCATTGCAAGGTCTTCAGTCTGCCATATGGCAAAACTAGAGACATTCCCCCTCTCCTCTATGTCAAGGCCCCTGTTGTGATACTGATTAAAGAATCAGAATCATGGTGATCATATATATATACATACACAAATATATACTGTTGTTTGCAATGTCGCAGATTAAATCTGCAATCATTTCTAACAATGATGATTGGGCTTCCCCAATGCCTGATCTCTTTATAATAACATTTAGGATGGGTTCCTTGTTGAACCTGCGTTCTTTCTTTTATAATAGTTGTTTCTACAAATATACACTTGTAGTCAGTGACTAGTTGAAAGTGGGAATTAAAATGCTAAGGAAATGGACTATATTAACAGAATAGTCTACACCTTGATTAAATCCTTGTTCATCAGTGTGGTCATGAGATGCAGACAACTGAGGAAAAGGTCTTGAGGGAAACAAATGTCTTAAGGGGAAATGATCATAAAAAGATAAATGCAGGAAACACTGTTCTGCTGTGCGTCCACAGCAGCGAGATTTCCTACACTGACTATGTGCATGATAGGTGGTTCATTGGTGGTTCATGGCATTCATAGGTTGTTTTGTTTAAAATGTAATTTGTAACCCATTATCAATTAGGATGTGGATTTGAACACCATTAATGTGTATGTATGCCATAAACTGTTCTTGTAGTGAAACGTTGGTCATGCTTTTATTTGACAAAGAAGTAATAGCTGTGTTACTAATCAAAACTGTGGGCTTACCACCTCTCAGTTCTGCTGGCCTTTTAGGCTACACTATAGGCATTTCCTCAGGTTGTGCCTAGCATCACTGTAGGAAATCTCGCTACTGTGGATGCACAGTAGCGCAGTGTTTCCTGCATTTATCTTTTCATGACCACTTTCCCTCAAGACATCCGTTTCCCTCAAGACCTTCTCCTCAGTTGTCCGTATCTCATGACTACACTGATGACCAAGAATTTGATCAAGGACTTGGAGGGCCCCTTTTAAGGCGCCCTCCTCTCACTCAACATTAGTTTCATTTTCTTTTAAGTCCTTCACATCTCATATTCAATAGCTTAATAGAATTGTTAGGCTAGTGAATTGGAGAGACCAAGGCAACAACGATTTAAGCTTTAATATACAAATTGTTTTAAGTTTCTAACTATTCTTTTATTTCGTTAATAGCATTGAAATATCAAATAAAAACGCTATAAACTACATTTTTTTTCACTACCTTTCGCTTTGTCTCTCTATATATCCTTTCGTTACCGCACAACACAACGCGGTTCGCTAAACACATAAAACCT
>KZ303505.1:330922-350835 GCA_002705745.1 Coemansia reversa NRRL 1564
GTATCGGCCGAGATTAGCTCCGTGGCTGCATCACCACTATATTCGGGAATCAACCGTTGCAAATACTCCATTAAATCGCTGGCCTTCATCAGGGGTGCTTGCGCCCCTACAGGTCCCCTTTCTGGCATTATTACATCAGCCGATTGGCTTCCAGAAGCCTTCAAGTTTTCTAGTTCACCCGTGTGTGGGGTTCCCATTTCACTATCTCAAGTAGTAGATAGATTTAATAACTAAAATAGAAGTTTAATGAGATTTGTTACAATTCCGAGTAGAGAATATTTTTAGAAAGTTATCATTAAACTTAATGAAAACATTGAAAACAATTGCTATGCCGCTTGCTCTGCTTTTATCAACTTACTGCATGGCAATCAATAGAAACAATCATTGTGAGAGTTTGGCCGACTACCTGCACATGTTCAGGGGCAAGATCTAAGCATTGTTCTTTTGCTCAAGTTATGCCCCTTCGCAACATATAAGCTGGGGCATTATCCTGATATAACCTCAGATATTTTGGATCTAAATTTGGATGTGTTTTTATCTATTTATCTGCCATTAGTCTCAGGCCATGGTAAATATAGTATGTATTATTCACAGTGTGCTGTTCAATATTTAAGTCACAGTGCAAAATTTTTTTTGAGAGAGGAAAATTAGAGCTAAAATTTTTTTGTATGTGAAAGTAGGTCTGATCTGATCTTCTGGTATCTGATCATTAAGTACCCATTATTTTGCAGCAGAACCTTTGCTGCTTGAATAGAGGTGCACATAAGATGTATCACAAGTTATAATATTATATATACTGTCAGTCTTAATAGTTGGATACATTATAAGGAGGTTCTTACAAAATGCAAGTTGTTCATTTTTTTGATGATCTGTCAGTAAATGGGGTACCAATTTATACTGAACCATTTTGTTGCCCAATTAATGTATCGTGTTATTTCTAATTTTTTTTGACAAACAGCCACACATGTGTTCTAGCTTATGTGTATAAATAGTTGGAATGACCTTTACTGCTCTGTCAATGTCATCAGCATAAAGATCTGAAATCTTCAGTGAAGGCCTACCTAATTTAGGTTCATCTTCAAATAAATAATGTTCTGACTGAAAGTTATGAACCTAATAATAAATTGTAGATTTTGAAGGCGCTTGCTTGCCTAATACCTGACACATAGTTTTTATTATGTGTTTATGTTTTTTGTATTTAAAATGGCAAAAGAATATTAAAACATTTTTTCGTAATCTGAAATCTAGGGGAAAGGGCCATGATTGAATTTCAGATGGGATAAATTTTTGTGATAATCTCATTCTAACTTTTTTTAAGCAGTATGCTATAAAAATACAACTAATATGGCTATATTTATGCCATGGTACTGACTATGGTTTTGGCAATATGTACTGCTTTTAGTGAACAAAAAACTTCCCAGCTTAGAATACATTATCATATGGTTGTATTTGATTATCTCTGTCACGCGGATCAAATGATTAGCGGGCACACGATCAACACCCTGCAATATGCGGGGTGACATAGTATTTAAGGTTTCTTTGTTTACATTGTTTGGAAGAGAAACCTTGGTTCCGTTTTGATTGTTACAATCTCTGCATATGCACTGCCAAAATTACCTGGGCAACAAATTACTGAAGTGATTACACCTTATCTTCCAGGTGAGAACAATTTTGGCTGCAAATTGTCAGGTGGTCTTGTTGCGGGGCCGAGAGAGGGGGACCCTCTGCACCCCCACTCTCCCCGGGTGTAATTGCCCCCCTCCCCCAGGGCACAGGGTTTGCAGGACCCACCGGGGATGGCAGGGAACCCTCCCTCCCGCCAAACCGATTCTAATCGAGTTCAGGGATCATGAACGCACGGACCTGGGAACGCGAATGGCCGTGCAAAGGATTGTGAATGCCTCACAATAGATGGAACCACTTTCCCTGAGGCACTAGCGTTTTTCAATAGTATTATTTTCACATATTTAATGAGGAGAACCGACGGCCGAGTTGGCCCAAAGTTCTCCTCAGAGTTTAACACATTTTCATCTCTTTCACTTAGTTTCCTATGGCACCATCCTGCCAGTAGTTCAGCTTCTGAAACGGCACTCTTCTGCCGGGTCTTATTAGACTATTTGCAACAATCTTAATATTGATTTGCTTGCAGAGAGTCAGGGCCAATGAGATGTGTTTGTTGGATGGCTAGCAGAGAAAGGGCTAATTTCTTTGCTACTTTCTAATGCAGTAACAACAAATGCAAACACTCAGATTGACAGTATTTTCACCAATATGTCTAACATAAATGCAAGTTTGCACATTTCTTTGTCTAAGAGCCATCTTCGGTGGCTATGGTTGCACTTTCCATATATTGGTGTTGACACTTAATTTTAATTAGACTTAATTTTTAACTTTATAGTAACATTAACTTAAAATATAAATACAATTATTGTTATATTATTAAAACATCTATTTAAAATAGAACAACAATACTAAAGTATTAAAAATGTCTAACCAATACATGGTAATAGTAATTGGACAATAAAAACATTTATTTGCAACATCATGAAAATATGAAAAACTTTGAAAACATTTATTCATATTATAGTGAAGTTATTATAAACATTAAAATGTCTATTCAAAACATAATAAAAAATATAAATTTCTCAAAATCAAATATAAGGTGCCCCACTTTATAATAAAATTCTACCCTAAGTGGCAGACAGCAAATCTGTCATCACATAGTTAGGCAGGATTAGCCACACCATTATCAAATTAATCAATAACACCACCACCATGAGATTAAGCATTGCATACCCAGGGAGTGCCCCATTGGTCATGCCAAAGGCATGGCCAATGAATCCAGTGTCCCAGGTGTCAAATTTTTATTAGTTTAAAGTAAAAATTATAGAAAATCCCATGAAATACTTTTAAGTTTTTCCTGTATTTCTTTTTGTAATGAAGCCTGTACTTTTGTACAAGTTGATTTATATGAAGCAACTATAGATTCAATTATATCTTTAGCTTTTTCAAACTTCTTATAATATTGATTTTTAATTTGTTCATATTCATCATTATCATATTTACCTTTTGGTATATCTTGTAAGTAAACTACAAAAACTTCATTTTTACCTAAATCCCATGAGTATTTATTTAAACTTTCACTGATTTTTATTTTTAATTCATTAGGATCTACTTTGGCTCCAAATTCTTTAATATTTAATATCACAAGATCTAAATATTCGATAATTTTATCTATCATTTGAAAATATTGCTCTTGTATAATATTATATAAGGTTATAAACATTTCTTTTCTATGCATAAAAACTCTTTGACTATTATCAGAAAGACTATTTACAGTTAACATATGAACTGTATAGTACACATATTCATTATCTTCTTTTGTATCAGTCATTATAAAAAAAAAAGAAGATTTAAATTCATTTAATTCTGTAAGTTTATCTTTTAATTGTGGGTATGTTAACTTATTTTCATCAATTTCTATAGTGGTTAAAACCTTACTTGCATCTGTTTTATATGTGATAAATGTTGGCATGACTCAGTAACTATGTATTTCTGTAATGTCTGAGAAACTATATATATAATTCAATATATTTATAAATTAACCTATAATAAAAGTAGAAAACTTTATTTAATGTGGATATTATAAAAACATTTCACAAATTTTTATTTAGCTAAAAAAGTACTATATATATAATTTCACTTTTTAATTATTTTGACATTTTTATTCAATATATAGCTATTATAAAAATATCTTCTCTTAGAAGTACAAAGAAAATTTTTGAATATTAATTAACAACAATTTTCTAATTTTCTAATATATTAAGTTAATTTTTTAAAAATTGTTAATTTTTAATTTTAAACTTTTAATATTGAAAATTTAATTTAAAATTTTATATATTAACAGACATATGTTGCGGGAGCCAATTGGCTCACAGATATGAACCCCGAACCAGATCAAGCCAAAAGATTAAGGAGATGATGCTAGTCATTATGAGAAAGCAAGTGCAAGATATGATTGAGCTGATACAACAGAAATGGCATCATTTGCACTTCTATTAGTATAGCTCAGACCTTATAAAAAGGAGCACAGTTTCCTGGTGGTTTTGTGAATGTTTCTTTATGAATATAAATAATCTTAAAACATTTAAATACTCTTTTTATTATAAGTTGGCCCTCTTAATGCATCACATAGCCCTAGAAGACCCAACCTCAAATACCATTAACTCTCTAACTATAATGGAGCTATCTATGAATGCCATATAGTGTTGAAGTTCTTGCCTGAAGGCAAAAGGGCAACAAGAAGAAAGAAGTTAGAAGAAGTATTTTAATGAAGAAGCCTTAAAGTAAAACAGGCAGAAGATAAGGTACAAGACCAGGCCTTTTATATAGGCTTCTAGCTGTCAAGAGAAAAGAGTAAGAAAAAGCCAAGGACTATAAGTGTTCTTATTGGGGAAGATAACACTGAGTTAACTGTGGGCTGAAAGTAAACACTGCCATAAAAAGAAGATCACACCATTCATGCATGGATGTCATCATGCTAGTGACCCATGTGGTGTGATAAGAAAGATAAGGAAGAGAAGCAAGATTAGGGATGGAAAAATCAAAGCAGTGCTTTTTCCAACAATCTATTTTTGTTAGATTTATATTTTTTGTAAAGTATTTTTCAAGGAAGCAAAAATCTCAATTAAATAATGAGCATAACTTTTAACAAAAAAAAACCCCCCTTATATACTAAGCAACAGAAACAACAGCTCCACTATTAAACTAAACATTATGCCATGTAATTAATAATAAAAATCTGCTTCTAGCAGTGGGCAGCTATGCTGTTATCACTTAATAGGGCAGAATAAACATCCCAATCATAAGATTAAGTATTGTATACAGGCAAGTGCCCATTGGTCATGCCAAAGGCATGACCAATGCACTGAATTTAATGCCAAAGGTATATGGGGTTTTGGGCACTCTCTATAGCCAAATGGCTTCTCCAAGGGAGTGGCTTATAAAATCGTTTTCTCTGTCTGTCTGTCTGTCCGAAATCAGATCCACTAATTGTGATTATATGCACAGCGAATAGAATTTTTGACAATCACATAATTTTAAATAATTTTTTAAATAAAGAAACTCAACTCCCCTTTATGCATGACTCGGCTCAGTTCACTATGACTGTGCAGTTGACATTGCACTTGACATTATCATGCTGTAAAGTATTAAATGTGTAGTACATTTAAAAGAAATAGTGTATAATAGTAAATAGTGTATATTTAAAAATATTGGGTATTTTACCATTTTTAATAAAATTTTAATAGTTAGATAGTTTAATACAAATTATTAGTAACCTATCTTTGTAAGGAACGCCTAAATTGTACACAAACAATTGACTACTTTCAGGAATTTAAAGTTTTGATAGCATTGTCCTCATTTTTAAAAGCATCTAGTAAAAGAAATTGATTAAAATGTCAAATCAGCATACTACAGAGCAGCATCAAAACTAACCCAGCCGTGTAGTTACAGCTGAAGAATGAGAGCAAAACACAGCTGCTCATGCACAAAGACGTAAAAATCTTAATCAACGTGCAGCAGAACAGGCTGCAGATACCAGTGCTTGTAGACAGAAGCATGCAAATCCTGCCCAACGTGCACAAGAGCAGGCTGCTGATACCATTGCTCATCAGCGAAGGCATGCAAATCCTGCCCAACGTGCACAAGACCAGGCTGCTGATACTCTTGCTCATCAGCAGAGGCGCACTGATTCTGACTATCGTGCACAAGAGCAGGCTGCTGATACTCTTGCTCATCAGATAAGGCGCACTGATGCCAGCTTCTGAGCATAGGAGCAGGCTGCAGATACCATTGCCCATCAGCAGGCATATGCAAATCAACAACATATACCTTGGGAGCAGGCTGCACAAGCTTTTCGCAGAATTATTTCCAGTGGGCTGGATAATATCTGCAATTGTTGTGGTGGATTGTGGTTTAGCAAATTGGTAACCACAAAATCTTGTGAGGATTTTGCTGTAAGAAATGTTCCAGATGGAGTTATTTCAAATGCTTTCCAGGTTAATCCCGATGCTGATGAAGCCAAGTTTTGCAGCACATACTACCAGAGCATTGCCATTAATAGAAAAATTCCTATGCTGTGTCTTGCAAATGGATTGCATTTTCCATCAGTGCCACATGCTATTGAGTGTCTTTCCAGGACAGAGGAGCGGCTTGTTGCTGTAAGGCATGTCTTTCAGACAATTAGACAGGTACACAGTGCAAATGGCCAGTACTCAAGCATTGGAGCAATTGTTAATGTGCCAGTAGAAATTGACATGACTGTCAGCATGCTACCACGGCAATTAAATGATTCAAACATGTACCAGGTTGAACTTGCTCGCAGGAGCCGAATTGGCAGACCTTATCTTGCGAGCATTATTGACCACAGCAAGATAATGGATGCTGCCACGTACCTTGTCGGAACACCATTATACCAGGCTCATGGAATTTCTTTGTCCGAGACATTTATGGATGATCAGAATTTCGTAGAAACCAGTGAAAATGGTGCTACAGAGCCAACCATTTTGCAGGATGAAATTGATGATAATATCAATGTAAGTATTTGTATTTGCCCATCATTTGTTGTAAATGTACATAATTTTAGTTAACAATGCAACAACTAAAATGCATAGCATGTGTATGTATAATTTTATATACTTTAAAATTAATTGTAGAATGCCATCCAGGTGCTGGATAATGAGAATAATAGCGACAGCAGTGATAGTGACAGTGACAGTGACAGCAGCAGTAGCAGTAGTGACAGTGGACGCCAGCTTACTCGTGCAAATGCAGACAGACTGCAAAACCTGGAAACTTTATTTGCACATTGAATTGCTCCTGCAGAAGGAAATATGCCCACTGGTCTTCTGATGGATGAGGATGTCGACTTTTTGGCATTTCCAAAAATTTTCTGTGGTCAGAAAATGTCTCTGGTATATCAAGGCAAGGCAATATTGCTGGCTGACATTTACAAGTCTTTTGCTTGGAGTTCTGATCGTCGTGTAGCTAAACGACAAGATTTGCTTCTTTTCATGGATCGCAAAAAACAGCTAAAACAGATGAATAATAATCTAGGCATCTGTTTGCGTAAACGCAGAACTGGTCAAAGTGCACTGACTGCCGCCGATGCTATAAATCCAGCATATATTAGCCAGATGATCGGAAATGACCAGGCTTATAAGATTCTTTCTGGCATATGGTCATCTACGGAATTTTGGCGGAATCAGAAGCAAAAGATCATGAAAATGATTCAGCAGCTCAGTTTTCCGACATTCTTTGTTACAATTACAGCTGCAGAGATTAAATGGCACGAGCTGCTGGTAATCCTAATAGGAATCATAGACAACCATGATGGCTGGGATCCTGATGGTGATTATGCATCTGCACTTGCTAATGCCAAGGCACTGTCGCCCAGTGAGAAAAAATGCTTAGTATGATTGGATCCGATTACCTATGCTCGGTATTTTGAGGAACGACTTCATGAGCTATGTAAAATGTGGATGAGTCCAGATGGTCCATATACAGGCTACAAAATTGAGGATGCCTATCATCGGATAGAGTTTCAGCAGTGTGGCTCTCCACATGCACACATGCTTCTCTGGATAAAGAATGCACTGCGTTTTGATCCAGAAAATTCCAGTATGGTGGAGCCTGTGACAACTTTTGTGGACAAAGTTATTACTTGCAATTCTGAGTCACAGATTATTGGTGGTATTGATGTTGGTGCACTCAGTCAGGAACACCAGCAGCATAGACACACATGAACATGCAAGAAGAGGGGTCTTCCAAATGTCATCTGTCACTTTAGAATTCCCTACCTGCCTATGGACAAGACACAAATTCTTGAGCCACTCCCGCAAAACAGTGAAAATCATCCTAATTCAGTACTTGGACGAGTAAGGCGACTGTTTATAAAGATTTGCACTGAACTGGATGACAAACGCATTGCAGAAATTATTAGGAATATGCCTAGCTTTGAGGCATATTTACAACATCTGAATGTTGGTTTAAGCACTGCAGGAAGCACTTTAGAGCAGTATATTCTTGCAATCTGGTCATCACTAAAGAAGCCTGCATTGTTTATCCAGCGCCATCCACAGGATATATCAATTAATGGTTATTCGAAAAAGATACTGTCACTTCAGTGGTCTAATATGGACATACAGTTTATTATGGATCTATATGCATGCTGCATGTATATTGCTGACTACATTAACAAATCTAATTGTGGAACAAGCAAGCTATTGGAGGAGATCATTTCTAATGGTACTAATGAGGGTCGGCCAATTCAAGAAGTGCTCAAGAAAGTTCTTAATGTGCACTACAACCACAGTGAAATATCGGCGCAGGAGGCAGCCTACAATTTGCTGCAAATGTCAATGGTTGATTCTACAAGAAAGGATATTTATGTTGCTATCACTCCGTGAAGTGAACATGTGTGCATGCTGTTGCCTCAAGATATTCTGCAACAGCTTGCTCAGAATAATGCAGGTAGCACAGATTGCTTTGCAAAAAATGTCCTTGACTACTATATTAAGCAACCAACAGAACCACCAGAGATGGATCAGTTAACTTTGGCGGATTTTGCAGCAAACTACGAATGGATTAAGACAACACATAATTGGCAGCAATGAGTTTTAGAATCTGAGCAAATTAACAATGGAGGAGATGAAGACAGTGACGATGATAATAATGAGGAATTGGATGCCATAGATGATGATTCTATTTTCCAAGTATCAGTTCCTGACAGTTGGATACCACTT
Source organism: Coemansia reversa NRRL 1564 (assembly GCA_002705745.1). Classification (NCBI taxonomy): domain Eukaryota; kingdom Fungi; phylum Kickxellomycota; class Kickxellomycetes; order Kickxellales; family Kickxellaceae; genus Coemansia; species Coemansia reversa. Next base: position 339,727 of record KZ303505.1, read on the forward strand.
CAAGGTATCAGTGGATTTATTCGGCCATGTCAGCACCCAAAAATTCTATGGTATGCAAATTACAGTCCACTGACTAATTTGGAAAATTACTATTGGTCACATTTAATGTTGTTTCACCACTGCATGATGAGGATGAGGACATTCTTAATGTTAACATGGCAGAAAAATACCGTGAGCACCAGCAATCAATTGAGGCAAGTGAATGCCAGTACAATTGCATTAGTCAAGTTGATCTAGAGGAGATGATGACGTGAGTTGCACAGCATGATGATGAAGACAGCAAGGATAATCAAAATGTATGTGAAGATTCTCATAGCAATGATCTGGATAATCTGGCAATGGATGATGGTGAGCCTAATATTGTTGATGTCACAGAAGAAGGTGGTGCATATGAGCATCATCCATTTGGAGAATCAGTCTCAATTCCAGATCGGATGAGCAACAGAAGATATGAAAATCTAGTTGCAAAGCTTAATGATGAGCAGCATGACTTTTTGCAGCACATTGCATACAAGATTCGTGGCGACAGTGAGATTCAAAGAAACAGTGAGATCTACGGTGACATTGGACAATTTCTGTACTTTATTACTGGTGGTGCTGGGACTAGAAAGAGTTTGCTGATTTCTGCAATCCAGGAGACCATGCTATACCAGTACAATGATAACGACTGTCAGCATGATTTACAGAAACCATCAGTACTTTTGTGTGCACCAACGGGAATGGCTGCATTTAACATTGGTGGATGGACAATCCATAGCCTGTTCTACATTCTGATCAACCAGGGTGGGGATTGTATGCAATTGTCAAGCAGCCTCTTTAATACCATGTTACAATTCTTTGCCCAAGTCAAGGTCATCATTATTGACGAGATTAGCATGGTTAGCTCGGATCTACTTACACAAATCCACACTCGCCTGTGTCAATTGTCGGAGAATAGTCTATCATTTGGTGGCAAGTCAGTGATTGTTATTGGTGACTTAAACCAGCTAAATCCCGTGATGGGCAAGGCTGTATATCAGTGAGCTCAGATGAGTAATGATGAGGTGGTGCAGCCTACTCGGCGAAATGGTAGACAATGCAATAATGCAAGCAGAGTAGCTGATCAAGCAGCAGCTCAAACAGTAGCTAATCCTCCAGCTAATCAGGAGATTGAAGATGTTGCAACTACCAGCAACAGTGCAGATACCATGGATGGTGCAAATAACATGGATGGTGCAGATAATATGGATGGCGCAGATAACATGGATAGTGCAATTATTGCAGACAGTGTGGATGATGCAGATGATGATATTCTATGGAGATTATTTAAAGTTCACTCTCTCAGAACTATCATGTGACAACAAGATGATGCTTTATTTGCTCAAGCACTAAATCATATGGCGATTGGTGAAATGGATAACCGTGACAAAGAACTTATTCTTTCCCAGTGCTAAGATGTTATTCCTCCAGCCATATATAATGGTGGATCTCCAGTTGCACTATTCTATTTAAATGCAGATGTCAACTGTTATAATACTGAGTGATTATTTGCAATTGCTGAACAACATGGCAGTTCAGCAATAATTGATTTTGCAGCCAGAGATACAGTCAGTGGTGGAAGAAATCATAGTCAATGAGAATGCACATTAAACATTGTTTCTAAGAAAATGTGCAAGGAGACAGGTGGACTGCCAAAGAATGTGCAACTTGTAGTTGGCGCAAGGTATATGATAACCAGTAACATCGACACTAAAGGTAGGCTTGTTAATGGCACCATTGGAATTTTATGCAAAATTCAAATGGGGTATAACAGCGATAGAACACAGGAGGAGCCCATGTGACTTTGGCTTGAAACTGATTATGAGTGCTGTGGAAGCAATCAGCAAGCAAATGACAGAGTGCTAAGGTCTCATCATGGAATAACAGAAAATTGGATATGAATTGAATGGGTACAAGCAATTGTATATCACCCACCTACTAGTGGAATTCAAGTTCAGCAGATCCAATTTCCTCTTGTTCCAGCTGAAGCAATTACCATCCATAAATCACAAGGTGCTTCATATGACAAGGTAGTTGCACACTTGCAATGTGGTAATCATTCACTAAGCCATGCACTTTTATATGTCGCTTGCTCGCGAGCCCGGACTGTGGCTGGATTATACCTTGTTGGCAGGTTCAGCAGTCCATTGCCTCTTGACAGGAACAGTGTGCTTTTTCACGAATATCAATGTCAGCAGAATTATATTCTTGTGCCAAGATACAATTTTTTGCATGAGCTAAGAAGCACCAGTCAGCTTATATTCCACAACATCCAAAGCTTGAAAACATATATTGAATTGATTACCAGCAACCAGGCATATTTGCAGAGCGATTTCCTGCTTTTTGCTGAAACTTGGACACATTCACATATTGAAGAGTCTGCATCTGATTTCGATATTATGGGTTTTTTTGTTTTTTTAGCAGCTGAGTGGCCCGCAGATCAGCCAACAAGACGGGCTGGAGGAGCATGCTGTTATGTTCGGAATAACCACAGAAATCTTGTAAGTAATCCAAACATGGGAATGCATCTTGTCAATGGGAAGCATATCAGCATTTCTTTATTTGACATTTGTGGTATTTGAATTATTTCAGCATATGCTCCACCAAATTTAGCTGTGCGACAAATTACAGAAGTAATTACAACTTATCTTCCAGGTGAGAATAATTTTGGCTGCATTTGGGCAGGCGATCTTAATATTGATTTGCTTGCAGAGAGTCAGGGCCAATGAGATGTGTTTGTTGGATGGCTAGCAGAGAAAGGGCTAATTTCTTTGCTATCACCTAATGCAGTGACGACAAATGCACACACTCAGATTGATGGTATCTTTACCAATATGTCCAACACAGACACAGGTTTACACATTTCTTTGTCTAAGAGCCATCATCAGCCGCTGTGGTTGCACTTTCCATGTGCTGGTCTCAACACTTGATTTTTTCAATGGACTCTTAACTTTCTAGTAACATTAATTCAAAATATGAATACAATTATTGACATCTTATTGAACTATCCATTTAAAACATAACAAAAATATTAAGATATTAAAAACTTCTAAACAAAACATCATAAAAATGTTAGCATGATAGAAACATTTATTTGCAACATCATAAGATATGAACACTTTAAAATCATTTTTTTATAACATAGCGAAATTAATAAAAACATTAAAAAAATTTATTCGAAACATTATAAAAAAAATATAATTTCCTCAAAATAAAAAAGGCACTTCACCTTGTTGCATTTGTTAAAAGGCCGACAGAGGAAGTGCCGTCTAAAAGCTAATACAAGACACACGGCAGAGAAGTGCCGTTGAAAGAAAGATGTAAAAAGATTTAGAAGTTTATTTAGTTCTAAGGAGAACCCTGACCAAGTCGGTCGTGGGTCTCCTGTTTAAATGTAAAAGAGTTGTTGCTAATACGAATCCTTGGAGTTACAGGGAAAGTGGCTCGCTCTATTGTATGCGCTCCTGTGCTATTGTCTGTGTGCTCTTGAGCTTGCAGGGACAATGCTGCCAAAGGGATGACTCTGGATCTATTGTCTGGGTATACAGATCCCCTTGTTGACAATAGCGCATTGTGCACCCTTGATCGAGGCTCGTCTGTTCAGGAGGGAAGCATTTCCCTTTCCCCGCGTGAACCCTGCATATTGGGGGAAGGGACATCCCCTCCCCAGGTCCAGGGGTGGGAGTGCCACCCCTTCCGGGTTCCGCAACATTAACGCCAGGCCTACTGTTCTGTAACGAGAGGGTAATACCAAAAGCCGATAGCGGGTCACCTCTAATGCGCTGAGTTCGATGCAGAATGATAGGGCGAGGGATTTCATAGGTGCGCTCACACTGCAGACAAAGACGATCTTGCTCTGGGAAGGCCGGGTTCTCGTAAGTAATGATACGTGGGGAAGGGGTCCTATCAGGGGCCCGTCTTGATCCCGCCAGGCGAATGATCATGGAAGTAGGAAAACTCGACGGCATAAAGAAGGAGGGCAAAGGTGAACTGGCTATGTCGATGATCGGCGGCAATGCGGACCTTATTTGTGGGCTGTTCGTGGTACTATAACAGCCTCTAGTGTCGCGGAGCATCTCGGTTGGTGACCTCGGTACCTCGCTGAGTGACCTCAATCTCACCAGTGCGGGTGGCGTCAGTGCCAACGATGGCGGGATAATTTCGGGGGATGATGCTGCTGATTCGTGAGAAGAATATCCATAGTACCCATGCGAATAGGGCACAATTGCTGTCGACATTGCCTATATCTCGGATGGTGAATTGTCGCTGGTCGGGATGGTCTCGGCATCGATGTAATTGTCCGGTGCTTGAGTAGTAACTGTCTGCAGGGAGGGAACTTGTGGCAATAGTACGGTGGCCGAGCAGCTGCTATCCTCCTCATCTTCAATAATGTCAATACGGATCTCATCGTCACTTATGCTATCATCGTCGTATACCATGATTGTTTCAATACTGACTATGGTGGCATTGTCCATCGAGGTCTCGCCACGTTGCGTCTGTTCTAGCATGTCACTAGCAGTATCGGTCTGAGCAGAAGCTGTGGTATACATGTCTTCAGTGGAAATGCCAACATCACAAGTGTTGGGTGCTGCACCGATGTCGCATACTATTGTGGATTATATCGTTTCCATCTCTGACATGGTGGTTGCATCGCATGTAGAGGAAGGACCCGAAAAACCTATCGATGAGACCGCGAGGGGCCCAAGGGGTGGCTCTGTCCCTTTATCTTCGTCTTTGCCGTCGCTCTCGTCGCTGGACTCATCACTGGTGTCATCACCCGATAGTGGCTCGTACTCACTGTCATCGGAATCGTAGTCGTCGGATTCGTCCGAGTCTGATAATACTTTAACGATGTCGGGTACCTCACCTCTGATCGGGGACCTATTGGTGGAAGACACAGATATGTGAGCCGGACTTTGGCTGGCTGCATCTTGTCCAGCGATGAAACTCAAGAAAGAAGAAGGTGGTTGCAAGCTAGTATCCCTCAAGGGAGAGCGTCAGCACTCATCCTCTAGTGCAGCGCGGGAACCTAAGCCACCTGAACCAGTGAAATATAAGGAGCTGTTTGACTCCTTGGTAGGCGGTGTGGACAGGCCTGTATTGCTGCTGTTGCTGGATCCATCGTCATTCGTTGCTTCATCAACATAGCTATGGTCACTTGGGTCAGACTCGTCAGTGGAACTTGGGGCTACTTCAGTGGGGTCAACGTCATCATCCCAGTAGTAGGGCATTAGCGAGTCTCCAGGAACTGTCGAGACAAAGGGGACGCCATCAGCAAACTCTAGCCGGTACGATGGTCTATAGTGGGCTACTACATAGTAAGGCCCGCGTCTGCGTGTGCTGTGATCAATGAGGTTTGGGGCGCAGGGCATTCTACAAATTGTGACCCACTCGCCTGGCTCAAACCAATTGGGCAGAATGCCACGGCTGGCCCTTGCATTGGCACGTGTCCGGATCATCTGTCAGTGTGCTTGGACCTGCTCCCAGGTGTGATCCATTAGCTGCTGATAATCTGGCGTCTCACCGCCCGCGGGTTGTAGCGCAAAGGCCTCATCGCTCTGGATAGCTCTAGGCCCGAAGAAGAGTGCGGCGGGAATATTCGAGGATGACTCCGAGATGGTTACTGTGTAGGATGCGACTATGCGAGGGACAAACTTGGTCCATCCCATTCCGTCAGTATTGTCTTCTAATGCGCGTTGTAGAGAGGTCTTAAACTTCTTAATCGCTGCCTCCGCCACGTCGGATTGCGGGTGGTAAGGCAAAGTAGTGACGTGATGTATGCCCTCGTGCCAGAGGAAGTCCCTAAAGGATGAAGAAGTTAGTTGTGGACCGTTGTCGCTGGTCAGCATGCGTGGCTTACCATACTCGAGGAACCAGCCTGAGTTTAACGTTTCGATCAAAGTAGCGACGGTCTGATTGATGATTGGATAGACTTACAGGAATCCGCTAGCACTGTCAACGATAACCATGGTGTCCAGTGCTGCCTCGCCTCGGTCGCCAATATGACATAAGTCGATATAAATGTGCTCGCGTGCCTTATGTAGGCGTGACATAATCATTGGCGTATGCATAATCGTCTGGATGGCAGTAATTTGACAGGTGTGACAACTCTGACAGACAGACTTAATGACGGTGTAGAGACTTGGACACCAGATGTGGCAACCCATGAATTCCAAAGTACGCATATAACCTGCATGTGTGAGGGCCTCGTGCATGGCCTTAGTGTACTCTTGTACAGCCCGCCATGTGAGTACCGGGACCTAGTCACCAACAGCTTCTCCCAGACCATGTCCATTCGTCAAGTGGTATAAGACATCTCCGCGCAGCTGCTTGGTCGCGACCTCGTTAAAGTCTGGAGTTAACTCACTAACAATATCCTCGCGCTCACGGCACTTACGAATCCAGTGCTGGATCTCATCGTCGCTGGCCTGGCAGTCTGTAAAGTCGCTAGGATGGGGCACGTCGAGGGCCCGAATGAGAGCACCATACTATTGTGCATTCGTCGGTGGTGCAGGCCCACCATCGTCAGCTGTCGGGTCCATGGCATGTGCAACAGGGGGCATTGGTGCAATCGGCGGGGGTGTAATTTCATCGTCGGTAGAGTAGTTGTTCTCATTGTCCATGGTTAGCATTCCGATGGTGTAGACCGTGTCATGTGTGCTGATGGTAGTATCCACCATGTCGAGGGAGTCGGTAACCGGTAGCTTATCTGGGCGCACTTGTTCTTTGGCCTGCGAGAGCCAATCTGCGATCTGCTGGTTCACACCACGTCTATGTACAATCATATGTTTCTTTACTCTGAGCTCTGTAAGACCTAACTTGAACTGCACCAGGGGATCGGCGTCGCTAGTGGCCTTGTGCAAAAATAGCGATACCACTGTACCACAGTCAGTTTCAATGCGTAGATTGATGCAGCCATCGAGGTAAGGGTAGAAGTACTTAACGGCTTCGTAGACGGCGCAGGCTTCGCGCCAGGTGGAATGCTTGTGGCCTTGTTTACTGCCAAAGGCACGCGAGAAGTAGGAGACTGGGGCCAAGTCATTGGGATCCTCTGTGCGCTGCGCTAGAAGCACTGCACCAACACCGGCACCCGCTGCGTCTATGCAAAGGACTAGCGGTGCTCCCGGTGGAGGAATAAACAATGTCTTAACATCCAACAGTGCCCGCTTGAGCGCCTCCCAGGGCTCGCACAGGGCCTCGATGTCATTCTTCAATAAGTGCACCTTGCCTGTAGCCTCGTAGAATGGCGCTAGTAACACCTGAGACCACTCAATGTGCTCGGCGATCGCATTGACGCCACCACAAAGGCGCCAGATGGCACCAAGGTTGCTCAGTAATGGCAGGTCACACAGTGTCTCGACCCGATGATCGAAAGTACTCCAAGCGCGGTCCACTGACCATGTACATCCCAAGATCTCTACATTGCGAGTCGCGCACGAGAGTGACTTGCGCATGTTGACGGTGACATTTGCCTTGGCCAGGCATCGGATGGAATGCCCAACGTCAGTGATGTGGGCATCCATGTCATCATCGGTACTCTTGATGTAGATGTTGTCAATGTAGGCCAGTAAGCGGCTCTGCAACCCACTGACGCCCTCCAAAACATGTAGAATAAAGGCTTGCGTGATGGCGGGGCTCTCAGAGTTCCCCTGGACCATGTGCCGGTTGCGTAGCTTACCGCGAGGGCCTCCATCGTACGTCCAATAGTCGGCAACATCAGCGGAGAGCCGTAGCTGCGTGAAGAAGCTTGCCATATCTACAGATGAGATAATGCGAGCATCACGAAGGAATAATGCTCATTCCATGGGTGTCGGAAGCTGCATGCCAACGCTGATCATGTTCAGCGAATTGTTTGCACTATTGTCAAAAAGGACCCGCCGCTTGGTGGTATTTGGCTTGGCCTTGGTGAATATCGGCAACTGCGCGAAAGCCTGCGAAGGCTCGTCAATACCGTACTGTAGGCGTGTCGATACCACTTCGTCGCTGGCTGTGCAGGCCGCATCGCTAAGCATATGCTGTACCATGTACACTGGTTTCGCCTCACCATGCATGGGTGGCTGTATTGGGGCAAAGGCAGCTGGCGGTGGGCATCCGCCAGGGTACTCCCATACCGCGTCCTTTCCCATCAGTAGCTCCCCTAGTAAGGCTTCAACATGCAGATCAGTCGCACACTGGTGGTACAGACGCTCCTTGATGCTGGCCTCGGTGGCCTCCAGATACAGTGCGTTCAGTGTTACAAACTTGTTGTCGCGCTCAGGCACAAAGTAATTTGCTGGCAGTCCTAGTCGTGCACTCATAGGACGCGAAACCACTGGCTCAGAAACAGGTGCCGCTGCTCTACTCGTCTCGGTCGGGGATGGGTGTGAGAGCTCGCGCGATGGTTCAGTATCAGGCATGCTCTCGTATGCGCTCTCAATCGTCTGCGCCACCGTAAGTGCCGTCGATGGCCCGTCTAAAGTCTTTGCAGGATGATCGGCCGCTTTACTGGCAGCGCCCAGGCACCAGTCCATCGCAGGTGACATGAGCTGGATACCCAACTGCTGCAGTATCTTGCCTCCAACGAGTAAGTCCCAGCCCTTGCCGAAACTGATAACAACCATGTGCGTCCAGATACGCGGACCATTTTCGACCTGTAAGCATATATGCGCACGACCAATGGAATGGTGGGGCGTGGCATCTGGCCACAGGGTGCGAAGCAACGGCCTCAAGTTTATATTTATAGTGATGCCTGTGCGTTTGGCTGCCCTCTCGGTGATTAGGCAGACTTTAGTGCCAGTATCAGCCAGTGCTCGAAGCTCGCAATTCTTAGTGCGAAGTCCAGGTATAGCCATCAAATGAGAGACCTCGCGGCCTAGAGAATTTGTACAGTTTATTGTGTTAATGAAGTAGGAAACTGTATTATTCTCTAGGCCGCCCTTCAGTTTAAACTGGAGGCGCGGGTCTTGCTCGCGTTACCTTGCGGGCTCGAGGTGCTTGCAGTACTTGATATGGTTGGCACTGGTGGGTTAGTAGCTGGGGGCGCAGGATTGTTGGTTCCGCCCCCGCGCTTCTTCTTCTTCTTCCCTGAGCCGGCAGGGGGCATAGTTGCGTTGTTGCTGTCACCCAATATCAGTCCGATCTTGTTCGCATGGTCGAAGCAGCGACACATCTCGGGCACCTCGTCTAGACAAATAGCATCCGGTACAATCTTCTATACCACGAACGGGAGGGAGTTTACCGCAAAGAGTGTGCGGGTGATGAGTGTCACACTGAGCGGGTTCTCTTAGTTAATATTCTTATAGATTGCGAGCGTGAAGGTACCGATAGCATGCTTGGGGGCTTGCATAAACAGCTTGCCCAACCTGGCCGTGTCTTGTACCCTGAGCTCATAATCTGCCTGTGGAAACGAATCGCAGAGAAAGTCGTATAACTCGGCCAAGCTAGAGAAGAGTAGCTGGCCTGTTGCGTTTTTCGCTTCGCCGGTGAGTAAAGGCAGAACCACATTGAGTCTCATGGCCTCCGGTGCTCCAGGGAGGTAGGCATCAAACTCACGCTTGTTAATAGTGATCCAGCTCAGTACGGACATGCGTAGGTCCATCGCGCTGAACTTGGTCGCTTGGGAGGTAAAGGTTTCACACAAAATCTTGCCTTGCATGCCATTAGACACTGCCTCGGAAGTGGCTGCATCAGGCACCGCAGGAGGCGCTGGGAGTATCTCGCGGATCCTATTGGGGGGGAGAATGGTGACAATCTAGCGTAGGACCCCAAGTAGTTGGTCAGGAGTGTACGCCGCATATGCATTGTCATTGATTTCCATATTGATGTTGGAATCAGGCAATGAAGGGTTGGATTCCGGCATCATAAAATAAAAGAAGAGAACTAAATTTTGTTGCATTTGTTGAAAGGCCGACAGAGGAAGTGCCGTCTAAAAGCTAATACAAGACACACGGCAGAGAAGTGCTGTTGAAAGAAAGATGTAAAAAGATTTAGAAGTTTATTTAGTTCTAAGGAGAACCCTGACCAAGTCAGTCATGGGTCTCCTGTTTAAATGTAAAAGAATTGTTGCTAATACGAATCCTTGGAGTTACAGGGAAAGTGGCTCGCTCTATTGTACGCACTCCTGCGCTATTGTCCGAGCACTCTTGAGCTTGCAGGGACAATGCTGCCAAAGGAATGACTCTGGATCTATTGTTTGGGCGTACAGGTCCCCTTGTTGACAATAGCGTATTGTGCGCCCTTGATCGAGACCTGTCTGATCAGGAGGGAAGCATTTCCCTTTCCCCGCGTGAACCCTGCATATTGGGGGAAGGGACATCCCCTCCCCGGGTCCGGGGGTGGGAGCGCCACCCCTTCCGGGTTCCGCAACAACCTAATAATTAAGTCCTGCCCTGAGTGGCCGGCGGCAAAGCTGCCATCGCAAAGTAGGGCAGGATTAGCCACACCATCATCAGATTAATCAATAACCCCACCGTCATGAGATTAAGCATTGCATACCCAGGGAGTGTCCCATTGGTCATGCCAAAGGCATGGCCAATGAATCCGGCATTGCCAGATGTCGGATTTTTATTATGTGTTTATGTTTTTTGTATTTAAAATGGCCAAAGAATATTAAAACATTTTTTTTCGTAATTTGAAATCTAGGGGAAAGGTATTATGTTAATAATATATTAGTTCAAAGTAAAACTAAAGAAACATCTCGCTCATAATGATGCAAGGGAAAACTAACTATATATAAGTAAAGAACATATGGTGGTAATTAAATTATTGTTAATATAATACTCGCCCCTCCCAGCTTCAACCTTGGCCCTCCAAGGTTTGGAGATATCTCTGTAATGCTCTCTGTGCATGTCCGAGCTCCGACTCTGCTAACCATAAATCATAGTCTTTAGTATAACCCTTCCAGCGTACTAGATACTGACATCCTAGACGCCTATTATCTCGATGATTGATAATCTGTTCAATCTCATATTCATCACGGCCTTTTAGCACAATGGGGCGCGGCTGAGCTTGACTAGCCCGTGGAAACTTTGCTGACCGGACATATGGTTTAAGAAAACTTACGGAGATCACTGGATGAATTTTCATATTATCTGGAAGATTAATCCTGTAGGC
>KZ303506.1:0-36630 GCA_002705745.1 Coemansia reversa NRRL 1564
CGCACACTGTCAAGAATGACGCTAATCGCAAGAGGCTTCTTAAGGCAATCAAGCAAGTGAGCGACAGCCCCTAGCTCTCAGCTAGCCGGGGGTGATGTAGGAAATCTCGCTACTGTGGATGCACAGTAGCGCAGTGTTTCCTGCATTTATCTTTTCATGACCACTTTCCCTCAAGACATCCGTTTCCCTCAAGACCTTCTCCTCAGTTGTCCGTATCTCATGACTACACTGATGACCAAGAATTTGATCAAGGACTTGGAGGGCCCCTTTTAAGGCGCCCTCCTCTCACTCAACATTAGTTTCATTTCTTTTAAGTCCTTCACATCTCATATTCAATAGCTTAATAGAATTGTTAGGCTAGTGAATTGGAGAGACCAAGGCAACAACGATTTAAGCTTTAATATACAAATTGTTTTAAGTTTCTAACTATTCTTTTATTTCGTTAATAGCATTGAAATATCAAATAAAAACGCTATAAACTACAGTGACGTTTAGGAGATGGAGTTGTAGAGAAATGAGGCGTTGTACTGATATTTTCAGTCATCAGAATCCTTGCCAGCACCCTTCTTTTGAACATCGTATATACACGCTGTGTTGTACTATTTGCTTGGGAGATTTTCTGCAAATCTTGCATTCCAGAAGTAGGCAGCCATGTAAAGGTTGGTTTACTCTCAGAAGACGAGATTTCTAGTAGAGAAAGTGCAGCTGCCCCTTTGATAACATAAGGGGAATTATTATTACGCTCTTCACTCGTTGAAGACACCTTTGACCTTGTTGTTTCTTTTGGTACAATAGGCATATGCACTACTACTATATCAACCCCTGTTTCCTTCGATGTTTCTGTATCAATAGGAATTGGATAATTTCCTTCTGAATTAGATACATCTGAATCGTATACGTCAGATGAACTCGATAAATGATAATCGCCTGGAATTGGATATTCACCTACTGAACTCGAAGATCCTTCCATTTCTTCATCTGGACCAGATGCAGAATCGTTGGATACCATGTCTTCATCAGGATCCATTTCTGTATCATGTTCTGATTCAGTCTCACTATCGCTTCCATCTTCCTCAACCTCTGCTTCATATGCGTTATCCGAATCCTCATTGTTTGTAATTGATAGACCTGCTTGCATATTTGCCATTATATTCATCATCCTGTCAATTATTGCTAGAGCTCGGGATAGCAATATATGCTCTGCTATCTCTGACGCTGCCATTTCTGAAACATCTTAGGACATGACTCGAGTTGGTTCATTACTCGGCCATATTTCTTCGTCATCATCATTAGCGGGAGCCATATGCACATCATCCCATGGCACTTGATACTGTTCTGGCTCATTATCTGGTATAGCCTCTAAAGATTGCTCAATATAAGGCATTGGTGTTAGCTCTGGCAGAAGAACAGCTCTCTCAGGATTGTCTGCTAATACTGCTCTGCCCATTTCACTACTGCCGCTGCTAAGATAGCCTGTCTCATTATCATCTCTACCATTATTACTAGTATTACCATCTGGCCAATATTCTGGCATCTTACTATATGGTGTTGATGAAGACAAACGCCCCGCAAAATGTGATGGCCCTGCAGTCAGTGAAGATCCTCCTGAAGATGTCGACGGTGATGATAATCCACTACTCGAACCATTGTTGAATTCATCCAAACTATCTGCACTATCCTTTGCTGCTGCATTGCCAGATTCTTCAGCTAAGGTATATGGCAACAAAATGTCACCCAGTATACCATGAGCTAGCCTTTGATTTTGCATGTCTGATAGATAATACACCGTATTTTCTCTATGCATTACCTTAAATGGTCCAAGACGATGATAGGGCTGAACTGCTACTGGAATAGGCATGCCAGTACGCTTGACTGTAACTAACTCGCCAGGCTTAAACCACCGTGTCCTTCGTGAATTATTAACCCGCTGACATTGCTTACGACGCTTACGCTGCTGCATTGCTTGTGCTTGTTCATGAGCATGAATAAGCCAGTCCTCCTCTGTCTCGATTGTGTTATATAATATTCTATGATATTATATATTGACTCTTTGATTAAATGTCAGTCACTCACAGTGATGATCAAAGAGTCAAGGGTTACCTTTTATATAAGGAGAGTATCTCTTATAAATAGCAGTAGTTCTTCTGATGTTAGGAAGGAATACATTAACTTGTTCTGAAGTCAACTTTTTCTACAACATCTTGTGGTAGCACCTCCTATTCTGAGGGGATTATTTTCAACGGTGAAATTTTATTATTTCAAAAGTATAACAGAAAAATTATTTTTATTATTATTTATTTATTTATTTATTTAAATGGCAGAAAACGCCGGTCATGAGGCTGTGCAGTTTGCACAGTCTGTAAGAAGACATCCGCGATTCGACGGAAACGCCTTGACTATTACAGTCGATGGGTTTAAAGAGATTGTGGAGAGCGTATTTCGAGCGCAGTCGATTACTGACCCAGTGTGGCAGGCTGTCTTGGCTGAGGGCATGTTAGAATACCAAGTCTTGCAGAGCTGGACTTCTTACTGCCGCATTCATAACAGACTGGGCACCGCAACGATGGCACAATTGATAGCGTTTTTAACCGAGTCATATGACAGCATAAGTTTGGCTCTTCAGGCATTGGATGAGCTACAAATGGTAACTTTTGCTATAGCAGACGATCTTCTGAGTTTCAATCAAAAATTTGATCATTTGGTGGCTCGTTCAGAACTGCCAGCGACGCCTGCTTCGGTGATGCTGAATCAATATAGACAAGCTATGCCTACGGAAATCAAAAAGGAGCTATTTGCCAGTGATATTGGTACGGTACAACAGGCGAAGACGCGGGCATTGGTAATATGGCGTACTCGTAGGTCGTTGCAAGACAAACCAGTGGACAATGATGGGCCTGCACCGATGGAGGTTGATCGGGCTGACAATTGGTTTGTACGTCGTCGGGGCCCGCGATACAATGCCAGAAATTTTCCTTGTTCTGAAGTGGAGTTTGAATTGAGACTGAAGGCCAATCAATGCCTATACTGCAGAGGAAGTAACCATCATTACAGTCATTGCCGTTTTCATAATGATAATTCTGGAAAACAGGTAGTACAGACTCACGAAATAGTAACTGAGGAACAGACACCAAATGTTGATATCAATCAGGGAAACGCACAGTGAGCCAGGATAGCGTAAGGGTCCTGTGCTCACAAAGCGATAAGGGTTTTGTAAAAATGGAACTGTCAATAAACGCTGTTCTTGGAACCCGAAACCTTGCATGTGACCAGGTAATGGTCAAAAGTAAATTCCCTAATGGTCTGTCGGTTCGCAGCCTTGTAGATTCTGGTTCACAGGGATGCTGTATTTCACCAACACTGGTACAGAAATGGCAGTTGGAGACATATCAGACCCCGAACGAAACTGTGGTATAGTTGGCAGATGGGAAAGAATTCTATCGAACCAGTGAGTATGTTAGTGTCGTAGCGGATGTGGGAAATTGCGGTGTTTATACAACCATGGAATGTTGTGTATTGCTGGTGAGCGCTGATCTCATTATCGGGATGACATGGCTTAGGGCATATAATGTGAAAGTTCACTGCGGCGCTAACCCAGGTATGGAATACCAGGCTGGCAACAGGTACTTGTTTGCTAAAGGTGGGACGAGAGGTAATTCGAACATTACAACGAAGACCCAGTCACGCGCCGTGATCTCGGTAAATGAATTAAACCATCTGCTGAGTTCAGCCGACGGACAAGCGCAGATTGAACAAATGTACCTTGCAGTGGTTCAAAGCATGACGAATGCAGATGAGGTTAATTGTCAGACAGCAACGAATGCATCTGATACTATGGTGCAGGAGTTAAAGCAGAAATTCCAGGATGTTTTTGAGCATCCTCCAGCAGGTTTGCCACTGAAGAGAAATATGGATCACGCTATAGATCTATTACCTAATGTGCAGGCACAAGCACAGCAGCTGTATCATTTGTCACCATCAGAAAATGCGGAATTGGATAAGCAAGTGAAGGAGATGATTGATCTGGGCTATATTGAGCTGTCAGTGTCGCCGTGGGGAGCACCGGTCTTGTTTGTAAAAAAGAAAGATGGGTCGATGCGCATGTGCATTGACTATTGGCGGCTAAACGAGCTCACAGTAAAAGATTCTTTTCTCATTCCGCGGATAGATGACTATTTGGATATGACCAGCAGCTCGACGGTCTTTTCAAAGCTGGATTTGCAGGCCGCCTATCATCAGGTCAGAATTCGGCCTGGTGATGAGGAGAAAACGGCATTCAGGACACGTTTTGGCACCTTTCAGTACTGTGTGCTGCCGTTTGGTCTGTGTAATGCGCCAGCAACATTCCAGCATGTAATTCAGGATGCGTTGCGAGACCATCTGAATCGGTATTGCGTGGCATATCTTGACGATATACTGATCTATTCCCCAGATCGCGAGATGCATAAGAAGCATGTCGCTGCAGTATTGGAAACGTTATGGAAGGAGAAACTCTACTGTAAGGAAATCAAATGTGAGTTTTTCCAGCCACAGGTGGAGTTCCTGGGCCATGTCATTGGCTATAATAAGGTTGCGATGGATCCACACAAGATCGAGGCGATACGCAACTGGTCACAGCCCAGGGATATTACTGACGTTCGGCGGTTTCATGGTACGTGTAACTTTTATCGGCAATTTATTCGGAATTTTGCCGGGATTGCACAGCCGTTGACTGATTTGTTGAAGGAAGAAACATTTAAGTGGACATCTGCGGCACAGAATTCGTTTACGGCGCTGAAAAATGCACTGTGCTCAACACCAGTGCTGCAGCCATTTGACCCCGCATTGCCTAAGCGTGTTGAGACGGATGCGTCAGACTACGCCATTGGTGCAGTTTTAAACCAGCAGAGCGAGGACGGTTGGCACCCGGTATCGTATTTGTCACACCGCCTGTCGTCGGCGGATTCGAAGAAGGCGATATATGGTAAAGAGTTGCTAGTGATTATTTTGGCTTTCCAGGCATGGCGTCACTACTTGATGGGTGCTGAGTTCAAGATCGTAACCGATCAGTGCGCGCTGAAGCATTTAAAATTGCAGTCAAACGTGAATCCACAGTTTGCCTAGTTCTTGTCCATTATTGCAGAGTACGATTTCACCATTTCGTATCGGAAGGGGGCATTGAATGTGGTAGCTGATGCATTGTCGCGGCTGTCGAAAGCACTAACGGATGCTGAGAGAGGCTACAGATACATACTTGATTCGAGACCAGCTATCCGGTCTAAGGATGCATTGTTTGAAAGAGATGCCGCATACCAGGCAGCCGCTAAGGCACCTAGAGTAGCGGAGCAGCCAGCGGCTGAGCCAATAGCTGTGCCAACAGCTGAGCCAGTGGCTATGCCAGTAGCAGTACCAGCAGACAGTGCGGATAGGCAGTGTTTACCAAGAACTAGCCAGCAGATCATCCCGCCAGATAGTTCCGATGAGGAAGAGCAGCCACCAGATGTGATCCGTGATGTGGTGGATATCGCTGAGGGTCACGATCGCGCGGGCAATAGTTCAGATAGTAGTGGAGCGCAGACGCCAGATGCTGTACGACGGGCAACGGCCATTGCAGAAGGACAGGATGTTACGATGGACGATTCGTTCGAATCTGCGAGGGAGGAGTTAGAGCATCTCGGAATTAACGATCTGTTGGATGCTACAGTGGAAGATTTGGAGCGTCTAGGGCTGTATGCGTTACAGCAGAATGCCGAGGAATTGCAGGTGGTGTTGTTGAGACCCGATGCAAAGTTGCCAGTGTGGAAGCATGCAGACGATGTCAGGTTTGATGTGGCATCAGTAGATGCTTGCATGTTAGCGAAAGGTGAAGTAACCATGGTTCCTTTGGGAATTGCAGCATGACCACCAGTTGGGACATTTATTAAAATTGAGTCGCGTAGTGGTATGGCAAAGGATGGCATTTTCGTGGTCAGCAGAATAGTTGATCGTGGATATACCGGAGGAATCTTGGTATTGGTGTATAATGCGAGTGGATCAGATCGTTCAGTTGCTAAAGGCGAGCGTGTTGCACAGCTGGTGATATATAATGCTGCTACTCCGCCTGTGGTCCAGACCATATTGCTAGATCAGACCGATCATGGTGATCAGGGTTTTGGATCAACTAATACTGCCAAAGTTAATACGACTACAGTATTACATGCCAATGTTCTTGAGCGGCCGTCGGATTCATACAAAGGTGATCGGAATCTGGAAGAAATTGTGCAATTGCTGCGGAAATCCGAGATGACTACCCAGGAGAAGAAACGGACACAGCAGTACTGGTTACTTGACGGTGTACTCTATAAGAAGAGACGTTGCTGTATTGGCAGTCGGAAGCTACGTGCAAAACTATTGTCCGAGTATCATGATACAACCACGGCCATGCACCAGGGCATTGATTGGACCTATGAAAAGTTGCACGCAGTATTTTATTGAGCACGAATGTTTGAGGATGTTAAGGAGTACGTCGGATCATGCGACATCTGTCAGCGAATTAAGCCTAGCCCAAACAGGTACGGATTGCTGCAGGGACTGGATATTCCAGAGAGGCCATGGACTGACATTTCAATGGATTACATTGTTCAATTACCAGTATCCGGCAGATTTGACGCTATCTTTGTCGTGGTAGATCGGCTCTCTAAAATGGTTCATTGTATTCCCACGACAACAGATGTTACGGCTGAAGGCACAGCGGAATTGTTTATTGATAATATCTTTAAGCTACATGGATTGACGAAGTCTATTGTTTCAGATCGGGATCCGCGGTTTACGTCAGATTTTTGGGAGACCTTGTTCCGAATTTTCCAGACACATCTTAGGCGTAGTACAGCATATCATCCTCAGACAGATGGCCAAATGGAGCGTGCAAATCATACAATAAAAGGAATGTTGCGAGCATTTGTAAACGATCGGCAGAGTGATTGGCATAAATGTTTGCCCTTGGCTGAGTTCGCATATAATTCATATAAGAACTATTCCACAAATTTGTTACCATTTTATGTTAACTATGGATTCAAGCCTACATTGCCAGGTATGATGGATATTGCTGGATCTGATATAAATCTGACAGCAAAACAACGGGCGCGTCAGTTGGAGAATATTGTTAAGGCGGTATGCGAAAATTTACTAATAGCTCAGGAACAGTCAGCCGAGTACTATGACAGGAACAGAGTCGAAGCCACCTTCAGGGTCAGACAAAAAGTGTTGATTTTGCATCACTTGGCTACACCGGAGTACCTGCAGTCACCAGTAGGCAAGAAAAGTCTAGGGGATCAGTGGATCAGACCATTTATTATAACTGAAGTAATAGGCGATGGAAACACTGCATATAGGCTGAAATTGCCTAAGTCTTACAAGATTCATCCAGTAGTTTCGGTACAGTTTTTGCATCCGTACAATGAATCATCTCGGTTTCCCAGAGCCCATCAGCAGCAACCAGGGCCGATTATTCGTGATGACCAAGAAGAATATGAGATTGATAAGATAATCAATCATCAGGATCATTCACGACATGGCAGGCAGTATTTGGTCACCTGGAAGGGCTATTCATGAGATACCGTGGAATGGGTGCATGAGCAAGAACTACAACATGCTAAGAAGGTTGTTAGTGATTATCTCCAAACCTTGGAGGACCAAGGTTGAAGCTAGAAGGGGCAGATGTTATATAATATTCTATGATATTATTTATTGACTCTTTGATTAAATGTCAGTCACTCACAGTGATGATCAAAGAGTCAAGGGTTACCTTTTATACAAGGAGAGTATCTCTT
This sequence comes from Coemansia reversa NRRL 1564, assembly GCA_002705745.1. Lineage (NCBI taxonomy): Eukaryota > Fungi > Kickxellomycota > Kickxellomycetes > Kickxellales > Kickxellaceae > Coemansia > Coemansia reversa. The sequence goes on from KZ303506.1 coordinate 7,785, forward strand.
ATAAATAGCAGTAGTTCTTCTGATGTTAGGAAGGAATACATTAACTTGTTCTGAAGTCAACTTTTTCTACAACAGATTGGCTCTTCCTCAGGAATGTTTCGATCTTCACGCAAACAATTAGCATCAACACCATAAAGCAATTCAAATGGTATAAACGTCATTGTTTCCGACTGAGTATTATTCATAGCTGTGATGGCTCATGGAATCAGTTGAATCCAATCCATATCCGCTGGAGCATCTGACTGTGCGTGTCTCAGAGCACTCTTAAACAACTTTACGCCAATCTCTGCTAGATCTGACTGAGGATGATGATCCGAAGTACGATGATGGGTTATACCGTTTTGCTGCAAGAAATCTATAAAGACATTCGATCTGAATACTGGAGCATTATCAGTAGTTAAGTGCTCTGGCATCCCATGTAGCACCAACCAATTCTCCGACAATACATCTGTAGTCATTTCAGCAGACTAGTCTTCTACAGGATATGCTTCAATGTACCCACTGTTTGCATCGCGAACTATCAAGACATCTGTTGTGCCTGAACTATCTGGCATTCTCCCAACCTTAGCATGATCAACATAAATATGCTGTAATGGTTGCATCTACTCTGAAGGAACCATTGGCATCATTATATGATGCTGCTGTGTGTTGAGCTGACAGTTATGACAATCATGTACAACCTTTTGAACTATATTAGGCAATGTCTCACACCAAATTCGCTCCTTTACATATGCTAGTGAACGCGTATATCCAGGATGTGCTAGTTCATTATGTGCCTGTATAACAAACATCTTAGCTGCCTGCAATGGCAATACCAGTACCCAACGATTTTGCACTCCAAGTAAATGACTAGGCCCTGCATACTCTAACATACCATTATGTATCTGCATAAAGTCTACCTCATCCATGTCTGGCGTATACTGTTCCTCTTCTACCTCATCGCATGCCTGACATATCTCGATCTACCGCTGAATATCCCCATCTTGATGTTGTGAGGCAATGAAGTCTGATGGTGCCAGCAAATCTTACAAAACCTGTTGGTCCTGATACTGAATAAGCTCTTGAATAGCGCGCCAGTCATTGGGCTCACCTTCTTCATGGTCTGCCCACTGTCCGTCATCATAATTATCCTCAAGCTCAACTTCTTCAGTATCACCGTTACTACTATCTCCCTCATCATTTACCTCCATCATACCTACTACTACAGGTTTATTGTGCAATATGTTGGGTGCAGTTACAAAGCTATCATCGCTATCAGAACTAGAACTAGATTCGACCGCTCCTATTATTGCAATATCAGTATCTGTCGGACATGTAGCAGTAGCAGACTTTGCCAACTTCCTTGGGCAAATGTTTTCTCATGTACGCAATAACCAATCTGCTGTCATCTGCTGCTCTCCTGGACGATGTACCAACATTTCCCGATTAACGCCCATTGCTGTTAGCTCTGCCCTGAAATGGCTAAGCTCATCAGCATCATTAGTAGTCTTATGTGAGTATAGACCAATAACATTAGATGCATCACTCTCAATACGCAAATTTACACAGCCATCCAGATATGGGTAGAAGTGTTTAACTGCCTCTACAACTGCTTTTGCCTCACGCCAGGTTGAATGACGGTATCCTTGCATGCCATCAAAGACCTTAGAAAAGTAGACCACAGGCAATAGCTTTTCCTCAGCTGGTGACACCTCGCCGTCATCATTAGCATTGTCGGGCACCTGGTATGCTAATAGAACAGTGCCGATTCCTGCAGCCGCAGCATCAACACGCAAAGTCAATGGTGCTCCCGGCGGCGGAATGTACAAACTCCGCAGCTCCTACAAGCACTGTTTCAAGTCTTCCCATTTTGGCCGTAACTCCTCACGATCCTGCTTGCTAAGTCTCGCCTTTCCAGTCTTAGCGTAAAAAGGCAACAGTGCCGCCTGTACCCAAGGAAGATGTGCACTAATAGCATTAACACCTCCAGCCATCCGCCTCACTTCTGTTACTGTTCGCAGCATCTCTAAAGATTGTAGTGTCTCGATCTGATGGTCCAGTACCTTCCAGTTGCCATTTGCTGACCAATGCATTCCAAGTACCTCAACATTCTTTGTAGCAGCAAAAATACTCTTCGGAATATTGATAATCAGATTATACTGACAAAGCGCCCATACCAAGTGTCTAATATCCTTAATATGATCCTTGATATCGTCAGTAGTGCTTTTCATATATATGTTATCAATATACAGCAGCATTTTACCTTTCAACTCTGGCACCTCATTAAAGATATGCTTGATAAATCCTTGTGCAATTGCCGGCGACTCTGAATTTCCTTGAACTAAACGTGTTGTATGTAAGCGCCCATTTGTTCCACTATAGTAACTCCAAAAGTTGTGCACACGCGGATCTAATTGGATTGTTGTGAAAAATGAGGCCAGATCAACAGAAGTCAACCTCTTGGCATCATGTAAGAAGTTTACTCGATCGTATGGAGTTGGTAACTGAACTCCCAGATGCAGCATATTCATTACATTATTGGTCGTATCATCGAACAGTACCCGCTGCGCTGTCGTATTCAGTTTTGGCAAAGTAAAATCAGGCATTTGTGATTATGCTGTCATAGGCACATCAATTCCGTACTTTACCCACAGTGCCACAAATTCTTCCCTAGCTGCTTGACCAGCTTCGCTTACCTGATGTTGGACAGTATACATCAAAGTTGCACCATCCTTCATCAGTGGTTTAATGGGCCGTAGCGCTGCTGGGGGAGGACATCCCGAAGGATACTCACGTAGGGTAGATGCTCCCATGTCCATTAACTTATTCAACAAACGTTCCTCATCCGCCGGATCCGTTAGCTGATGTTTAATACGCAATTTAACACTAGCCTTAGTCGTACTCGGATATAAATTATCAAGTTCAAAAAAATCATTTCCCAGACAATTCATAAAATAGTCCGCTGGTAATCCTAGCTTTGCACGAAGCTTCCGAGGTCGTATCGTGGTTACCTCTTGTTGCTCCTGCAAATTCTGGTCTGTCTGTAACTCCAGCGCAGTTCCTTCCAATGAATCATACCCAGTAATTATTGCAGACTCACTCAAATCTACATAATCCTGTTCAGTCGGCATTATTAACTCTGTGGCTGGCTGCTCTGTTTCAGATGTCCCGTTATTAGTATTTACATCTTCTTCGATAGAAACTGTATCTCCTGCTTTCGGAACCTCCTTTTCCTTCCTTTTTAGCTGCTTGACCATCGCTGGTGTCAAAAGCTGCACCTTTAAGGAATGTAGATATGCACTTCCCAGAAGCAAATCCCAAGGTTGATCACTGTCAACTACCACCAATTGCATCCATCTCTTTGGACCAGTCTCAATACTGACACGTGCATTTGTGGTTCCCAATGACTTATAAGGCTCCTCGCTCCATGGTGACCATCGTAAAGGCTTTCGCTCAGTCAAAACATTCAGCTTGAGCTGTTGGGCCATTTCTGACCTAATCAATGATACTGCAGCTCCCGGGTCTGCTACAGTTTAAATTATTTTATTGCCAATCTCAATAGCATCTAAATATACCCAATGAGATTTTATATGGCGACCATCCTTTTTGTTAAGATTATTTTTAGTAATTAAAGCATTAACCAACGGCATAGCATGGCCGCCTAATCTTTTCCCGAATTACTAGCCTTTGCAGTCTTAGGTTTATTGTCCGCCATCTGCTCCTCACTGTTTACTAAGCGTTCCACTAGTACTCTTAGCTCCTCTATCTCAGTTTTATCTGCTCTTGCTTTGGCATTCCTCCGTGCAGTCCATCCCTACTTGTCCTTTGTTTTGGGTTGGACATCGATGCTCGCAGGTTCGGCTTTTGATAAAGCAGCCATGTTCGCTGAAGTCTTTGGCTTGGGAAGATGTGTTTCTGTCAGAGAAACCTTAGATTTAACCATTTTTCTGAAAGGCTTAACCTGCATGTCTGGGTCAACAAGAAACATCTCTTCAAGTGTTACTACTGCTTTGGTAAGCTCTTCAATTGTTATTGTGGTGGTTCGCTTGTGGATTATCTTCCACTCCATAGGCAACATCTTTTGTATTGCCTCGGCTAACATCGCGATTCCAATTGGTACTCCCTGATAATCATCAAAATATTGCTTCAATATTCTGCAGAATGATTTGTGCATAACATTTGTAGTTTATAGCGTTTTTATTTGATATTTCAATGCTATTAATGAAATAAAAGAATAGTTAGAAACTTAAAACAATTTGTATATTAAAGCTTAAATCGTTGTTGCCTTGGTCTCTCCAATTCACTAGCCTAACAATTCCATTAAGCTATTGAATATGAGATGTGAAGGACTTAAAAGAAAACGAAACTAATGTTGAGTGAGAGGAGGGCGCCTTAAAAGGGGCCCTCCAAGTCCTTGATTAAATTCTTGGTCATCAGTGTAGTCATGAGATACAGACAACTGAGGAGAAGGTCTTGAGCTAAACGAATGTCTTGAGGGAAAGTGATCATGAAAAGATAAATGCAGTATTACAACTATCGAGTAGAAGAAAGATGTGTTTTCATTAATAATTAATAAACGATAAAAGTAAATAGAAAGTCTGGCGTTAAACACCAGAAATCACGTGATGCGTCATGTGATCTGCGCACGCACACTCGAGTGCCGCACTCATGTGACACTCTCCCTGAGTTAAGAGCTTTGTCACGGGATGCGTCGCTTGCTCTTGCGACTGCTGCATTGCAGAGGCACTGCACTACTCTTGTTGTGCTTATTAAACTTGGCCAGCAATTTCGTTGCATGCTCCAAATGGTGGTATGGCTCCCAGGTCATATCATCTGTACTGTAGCCTTTCCATTTGACCAAGTATTCCTTTCAGTCAGAACCATCATGGGAGTCGCAGATTTCTTCAACCTCCCATTCAACTTGCTTATCGACCATTTCCAGTGGTGGATGGTGCACCGCATAGTGGAAGCGACTTGATTTTTGATATGGTTTTAGATGGACCACATTAACCACCGGGTTGATCTTCAGCGAGTCTGGTAAGTCCAACAAATAAGCATTTGGTCCTTTAGCCGCCAGAACCTTGTATGGACCATGCCACTTATCCCAAAGTGAGCATTTCGTTGTTGCCTCAAGATGCTTTGGCAGCATCAAGTTCTTTGACACCAGAACTTCATTACCTGGTTTCAGTACCAGTTCTTTCTATCCCATATCATGGTAATGGCTTGCACATTCCTGTGCCAGTTCAATGTTCTCTTTAGCCGCTGTGACAGTACTGCTCCACATGTCCATATAATTGTCGACCATTGGAGCATCCGATGTTTGTCCTTGAACAGGCATTTGTGGCCGGAAACTGTAGTTAATCTCAAACGGTGAATAGCCAGTTGAAGAGTTTACTGCACTATTGAATGCAACTTCAACTTTATCCAACACAAGATCCCATTCAGAGTCCTGAGTACATGTCGCCCGTAGAAGTGCCTCTAGCTGCTGATTTGCTTGCTCAGACTGTCCATCTATCTGTGGATGGTTAGACGTAGACATTTTCAATTTTGTTCCACAGCACTCAAATAGACATTTCCAGAACTTACTTATAAACTTGGGATCACGGTCTGAGATAATGGAGTCTGGGAGACCATGCAGCCGTACTATATGCTGAAAGAACAACACGGCAGTCTCCTTTGCTGAGGCGCTGTCCTTTGTTGGAATAAAATGCGCCATCTTTGACAGCCGATCAACTACTGTCAGAATCACTGAGTGCTTACGAGCTGTTGTTGCTAGCCGTGTTACAAAATCCATAGAAATTGACTGCCAAGGACGATCAGGAATATCCAGGGACTGCAGTAATCCCTTTCCCTTGGTATCCCCTTTCTTGGTTTTCTGGCACACATTGCAGCAGCGCACATATTCAATTGTATCATTGTGCATGCCTGGCCAATACCAACTTTTCGACAACTGCTCATACGTGTGCGACTCGCCTGCATGAAGCGACACAACTGAAGAATGAGCTTCACACAACAATTGTGCACATAATTTGGCTGGTCCAACACAGCAGTGCCCACCCTTGTGCAGCACTCCATCAATTAAATGAAACTTACGCATAATTGATTTGGCTGATGCTGCCGCTGGCGCCTTAAGCGCAAGCATAGTGTATGCACGCTCCAGAAACCGGTCGCCCATGAAACTGTTGCTTGCTGAGCCGACATTTACTTTCCATGACGAAATTGCTGCAACCAGCACCTTCCGCCCAGTAGATCCAAATCCTTGCAAACCGCGAGCGGACACCCGTAGTTCTTTAACATGCAATGGCTGTAGTTTCGCAATGTGCAGCACAAGTAATTGTGCTATCCGATCACCAGCCTCTAGCTTCAGGCGCTCATCGTTGTGGTTATGCAGCAAAACTGAGATCTCGCCACTGTAACCACGATCCACAACACCACCCAGTGGCTGCACACCTTTTGCCGCCAAACTGCTTTGGCTGGCAATCTGAATATATGTACCTGGCAGTGCCTCAACTGCAATGCCGAGCAGCACCTTTGTTGTCTCGCCGGGTTTTAGAATTACCGTACCTGGTGTCGTAACATCATAACCAGCATCGTCCACATGTGCAGATGCTGGCAGCATTGCCCGCGGGTGTAGAATTACCACCCTCAGCGACTGGTCATCTGTCTCGTGCAAACTTGTCATGTATAACTGCAGACCTTCAAATAGTGCCGAAAGATCATCAATCGTTGTTTCCGGTTCTTGCGACTCTACAGCATCACAGAAAACATCATCGCCGTCATCAGCGTCATTCAAAGAAACCACATGTTCATTTCCAGGTGCCGCAGTATTTGGCGCTGCCGGCAGCATCGTCGGTTCCTTTGTGGCTAACCACAATGCCCACGAGAGTGCATCAGTGGCAGCATTGTCCTCACCCCGCCTGTACTTAATTGTGGCATCATAACGGCTCAAAATTTCAATCCAGCGCGCTTTGCGGCCAGTAATATCTGACTGGGAAAAAATATATTCCAGCGACTTGTGATCAGTAAGAATCTCGATGTCACGGTTCAGCCAATGTTCCCACTCTTTTAGACATGTGACTAGCGCCAACAGCTCCTGCTCGTGCACCGGATAATTGCACTCAGTACTCGACATCTTTTTGCTGTAGTATGCAATAGGATGCCAATCGCTGGCGGCATTCTCCTGATGTAAAACGCCGCCAATTGCAAAACCGGATGCATCTGATTCCAACTGCTTCTTTGCATGCGGATCAAACGTCGCCAAAACAGGCGCAAACAGCAACGCCTTTTTAATACCCTCAAAAGCATGCTGCGCCGCATCATTCCACTCAAACTCTTCCAATTTCAACAGATCCGACAGCAGCGCCGCTGTCTCAGCAAAACCTTTTACAAACCGACGATAATAACTGGCTAGACCGAGGAACGTACGCACATCCGTTATTGTTACCGGCACCTGCCACTCACGCACTGCAGAAATCTTGGCCGGATCTGTGCTCATGCCATCCGCAGATAGCACATGGCCAAGAAAACCAATTTGCGACCGGAAAAATTCGCATTTCTCCGGTTTCACATACAATTGGTTTGCACGCAGCCATTTCAACACTTCTTCTAGCAATTTTTGATGTTCCGCCACCGTCTCTGAATAAATAAGAATGTCATCCAGATAAGCAATGACTCCACGATCTAACAAATCGGCCAGCGTGTTCTGAATTAAATGCTGGAATGTCGCCGGTGCATTACACAACCCAAATGGCACCACCGTATACTCAAATGATCCATATCGCATACGGAATGCCATTTTTTCAATATCTTCATCAGCGATTCGAACCTGATGGTATGCCTGGCGCAGATCTATTTTGCTAAAAATCCGCGCGCCATGCGTCAGCGCAATTAACTCCTCAATCAGTGGCAGTGGGTATTGGTCCCAGACCGTTTTTGAGTTTAATGCATGATAATCTACGCACAATCACATTGTGCTGTCCTTCTTCCCGACAAACAAAACCGGCGCACCCCACGGCGAAGTTGATTCTCGAATATACCCAGCATTTTCTAACGCCGTCAGCTGTTTGCGCAATTCTGCGAGCTTCTCCGGATTTAACTTGTAAGGTGTTTTCGCGATCGGCCGCGCACCTTCTGTAAGAACAATCTGATGATCCATAGAGCGTTTCGGCAGCAACCCTGCCGGAGGCTCTCCAAAAACATTGGCGAATTCAGACAACAACTTTTTTTCGAAACTGCTGCCACCTGATACCATTGAATCTGCCATATAGATGGCATTAATTTTTAAACCATCCACGGAAATGCTCACCAAACCTGCAAATTCAATTCCGTCTGTGGCTTCTAATTCCTCCAGCTCTTCACAAGTTACTAAGTACACACCAAATGTGTCTGAATGCGGTTGGCCAAATGGCACACAAGGCAAACAGACCGTTCGGCCCACCACATCCAAGGTAACACATTCGTCTCTGGTATCAATCTGCGCGTTCCAACGCCACAGCCAGAGAATACCAATAATCGCATCCAGTGCAATTGGCGCCACATAAAATTCCATCAGAATTCGCGTACCATCAGCAAATGCCATGTCAATATGTACACGGTGTGTTGTCTGGCCCAATTCACGACCAGCAGGGTCTGTAATCACAATCAGTGGCTCTACAGGTGACCACTGTCCACCCACACAATCCGCCATTTCTTCACTCACAAAACTACCATCCACGCCTGTATCCAACAGTGCTGTAACCATTTCATTTTCAGCATTGGTAAACTGCAAGCCCAGTTTACCGTACAGCTCTTTAGAGCATTCATTTATTTGTAAAAAGGAATGTTCAGAACATGGGAGAGCAGATGAGCTGTCTACTGTCTCCCGCTGGCGTTTCCCATCGTTGTCGGGCAGTGAGCCACAAGATGATTGGAACTGCCACAGCGCAGACACTGGCGGTTTGTCCAGCATGCGTTAAACACATCTGCGGACACACCCTGTCTACCAAAACTTTTGCGCAATGTGTTTAAATCCATGGTGCCGCCACTGTGACCCTGTGATTTGCCATTTATCGCAAACACAGTGCGTTTGGTCACATGTTTTGGCACAAATGCACCAAATCCTAGTGCATCAATTTCCATGGTGCTGCCGGAGACCTCAGCTTGATGGACTGCTTCTACACGGGCTGCAACTACCTGCATTGCTGTATCCAGTGTAGTATCTGGACCCAGTGAAAACACCACTGTACGCAGACCTGCTGGCAGACAACTGGTGTACATTGCAATAGCAACATCGCCCAATTCCTCACCAAGTGCCTGGTACAGACGACAAAACTCATCATTGAATGACAAAACGCTGTGCCCTTCATCGGACAGTTGCAGCAGTTGCAATGCCAATCCACGGCGCGTATTCTGCGAATTATGATGCAGATGAATGTAGGTGGCAAAACCAGCCCAACCATTCATCTACTCCATTGGATGCTGTATGTGCCATGTTGACCAGGCACTAAACAACACTGGGTCAACATACATTAGTGCCTGTTCTGCCTGAACATTTAGCAATGCTGCTAGGTGTTCAGCTGTTGCCACCCAAGCAATTGCATCTCTATCTGATGCATCAGCAGCCAACCGTGCCAAACGCAATGGTGCCACTGAACCTTCATACTGTCTTGTCACTGGTTCCTCAGCCGCAGGAGTCAGTACAGGTATCTGGACCACTTAGTCCTGCTCAACATTTCCGTCGTTCTCCATTCTAACAATGGATGCGCTCATAACAGGAATAACACAATGGATTCAATCCAAACAATGGATGTGACCCCTCAATGGATGCACCTAAATATAACTGGATATGTTAAGAAAAAAATTTCCGAAATGATCGTATCCAGAACCACGGTAATGACCACAATCTTGCTACCCCTGAATGGATATGCAGATGACTAAGCTCAGAACAATGAGCTGACTACAATAACAGGACAAGTACCCGATAGCAGCAACTTGGATATAGTGCTACCACGTATTACAACTATCGAGTAGAAGAAAGATGTGTTTTCATTAATAATTAATAAATGATAAAAGTAAATAGAAAACTCTGGCATCAAATGCCAGGGATCATGTAATGTGTCACGTGATCTGCGCACGCACACTCAAGCACCGCACTCGTGTGACATGCAGGAAACACTGCGCTACTGTGCATCCACAGTAGTGAGATTTCCTACAACATTCCTAAACGCTTCACCACTTTTAAACATACCCAACAACTCTTGCTGGTACACGACAAGTGGAAATGTGCTATGCAAATCTGTGAACATTGCTCCGAGAGTCTCATATGCTTGACCTTTTACAACCTCCTTTGCTTCTCCACGCAAGGCTTCTATGACAGCGACAACTAGCAGTGGCTTGCTCACTCCCTTCAATAACCCATGATGTCAGGTCATAATCTTCTCTATCAAGCATGCACATGACTCCTTGTCCACTCGGACATTGCCATGAAACTCATCAATACTTGACTTAAATGCATGGAGCAAATCTCCAATTCTCCGCTTAACAAGTTCATCATCAGAAATGTGAGAAGGTGTCGTTGAATATCTACTTCTGTTTCCTGTCATTTCAATGTCAGCTTTTTTCTCATCTGATCTTGAAACACTTGAAGTAGAAGCATGGGGAGCAGTGTCTTCACCCATTTTCCAAAAAGTGGTATTATATATTTTTAAAGAGACGAATATTTAAAACTGTTGCGAAAGGTGCGCGACTATCTTGAGCAAGTGGCTTTTTTAAAAGAATAGTTTATCATAAATAAATATTTGTAAGGAATCTACAAACAACTACTACATGTGATTCCTTTTTATAGATGTATGCATACACCCTTTCAATGTCTTTTTAATTAGCTCGCATTGAAGGGTGATGCATCACATCTTCAGGGATGCTCTCAGGGTGATTGTACCATCCCTTTTGTCGGCCGACTTAGCTTTGCCCATGGTTCATGTCCGGAAGCCATCCGGCCTCTGCAACATATCCCTTATCTTTGTTTATTTTTTATTTTTAATTGTTTATTGGAAAATAAAAAAATGTCTTAGGCATAAGCTCATAGTACAAAGTTTTTAATCTAAAAAATGATATGCTACTTCTCCTAAAAAGTTATAAACTTCTTGAGAGTAATTAGTACTATTATCAAAATCATCTAATTCAGCCATAGTATTATTTGAATTAATAAACTTTGAAATTACATGATCCTCATTTATTTTTTTAGCTAAATCTCGAAGTGCAGGAATTAAATTTTTAATTCCTTTCTTATCAAAAATTTCATGAGCAGCATTGGCATTTTTCTTTTTAATAGAAACATTGGAATAACTAGTAATTTTTATCTGAGTTGTTTCACCATTATCTTCAAATTTTTCGCATACACTTAATGCTGCTGCAAACTGGGGATATTCATTTTTTAATTGATCTATATATTCAATAAAGTGTGCTTTATCTTTTGGGTTAGTTGTACTTTCTGTTGGTTTTACAACATTAATAATTATTCCGCCTGTATTACTATCAATAATTGTCACAGGTAACATTTCAGGCTCTTCAAGTTTGTTTTCAAGTACTACTAGCACTATTTTTTTTGGATCCAATTTAGCTTTTTTAAATATTTCGTTCTGTTCTAATCTATTTTTGCTCTTATTAGTTGTAATATCAGCCATAGTTATTGATTGAATATCATTTTTTTCAATTGGCTTTATTGTCATTTCTTTACCTTCTTCTATATTATTTTCTTCATTAAACTCCTCATGTAACCAATGTGCAATACTACCTACTTTAGTGTTAACAGGAATAGGCATACTTTTGGTTGCATCATCATTATTTTTGACATTTACAAAAGTTGTACATTGATAATAAATTATATCTTCACTCATTTTTATACCTTTATATAATTTTAATATATAATGTAGTAGAAATAAAATAAAATAAATTTAAATAAACCCCCCTGTATGCATAAAAAGTAAATAGAAATAAAGGGCAACATTTTTATACTACCAAACAAATATCCATTAAATATTTGCTTGATTTTTTTTTTGTTTTAAAAAAAAAAAGTGACTGCAAAAAACAGCTGACAGCAGTTGACTTAATTAAAAATGTTCTTTTAAACAAAAATTGTTTTTGTAGTATATGCTAAAAAAATTTTAATTAGAGGAAAAAAAATGCAATTACCAAAAAGCTAGCTGTTTTTTAAAAGTTTAAATAATATATTATTTTTACAGCATTCTTTTGTTTACTAGATTTATTGTAATTTCAGATATTTGTTTTCCTTCTTTTTAAAAACTAAATTTGAAGATCTAAAATTAAATTTATTACTGATCTAATTGTTATTTTTCTTTACACACATTTTTTTTTTACATTAACATCTGCCTTTGTATTTTTAAAGAAAGCATAAAAATCAATTGTTAAATTTGTCATAATAAGATATGGTTGATTTTTATAGTTATCTGTACAGCATATAACCAGAAAATAATTAAATTAATGCCAGCAAAAGCTTGCTAAAACATAGAGATGAAGCTCATTTTTTTGCAGCAAAAGTTTACCTCTATGTGGTAGGTTGTAACAATATCATTAAATAAGACAATTCCAGCTATAGTTTATAGCATCTTTATTTGATGTTTCAATGCTATTAATGAAATAAAAGAATAGTTAGAAACTTAAAACAATTTAGATAATGAAGCTTAATTTGTTGCTGCCTTGGTCTCTCCAATTCACTAGCCTAACAATTCTATTAAGCTATTGAATATGAGATGTGAAGGACTTGAAAGAGCAAACAAAACTAAAGTTGAGTGAGAGGAGGGCGCCTTAAAAGGGGCCCTCCAAGTCCTTGATTAAATTCTTGGTCATCAGTGTAGTCATGAGATGCAGGCAACTGAGGAGAAGGTCTTGAGGGAAACGGATGTCTTGAGGGGAAAGTGATCATAAAAAGATAAATGCAGAAAACACTGCACTGCTGTGCGTCCATAGCAGTGGGATTTCCTACAATCAGTACTGCTATCTTTGCATAGTCCTTAACAAAATGCCAATAATAGCCACTTAAACCCAAGAATGCATAAACATCAGTAGTCAATTCCAGCGTTTTCCATTCATGAATGGCAGATACTTTTATCAGATCCATCACAATACCATCTTTTGACAGCTGATGGCCAAGAAAATTGATAGATTTCTGGAAGAATGCACACTTTTCGGGCTTGGAATGCAAGTTGTGCTTTTCAGCCATGCAAGCACTATATACAAATTGCCCATATGGTCCTGCATGTTTTGCAAAAATACCAAAATGTTGTCCAAATATGCATTGCATTTTTTTCCAAGCAAATCTGTCAACATATTGTTGCGGAACCTGGAAGGGGTGGCGCTTCCACCCCCCGGACCTGGGTAGGGGATGTCCCTTCCCCCGATATGCAGGGTTCATGCAGGGATAGAGAAATGCTTCCCTCCCGATCAGATGAGTCTCGATCAAGGGCGCACAATGCGCTATTGTCAACAAGGGGATCTGTATGCCCCGACAATAGATCCAGAGTCATCCCTTTGGCAGCATTGTCCCTGCAAGCTCAAGAGCACTCGAACAATAGCGCAGGAGCATGTACAATGGAGCGAGCCACTTTCCCTGTAACTCCAAGGATTCGTATTAGCAACAATTCTTTTACATTTAAATAGGAGACCCGCGACCGACTTGGTCAGGGTTCTCCTTAGAACTAAATAAACTTCTAAATCTTTTTACATCTTTCTTTCAACAGCACTTCTCTGCTGTGTGTCTTGTATTAGCTTTTAGACTGCACTTCCTCTGTCAGCCTTTTAACAAATGCAACAATATGGTTCATGACTCATTAAAAAATGGCCAGTGCATTTGTTAATCCAAAAGGAACAATGTTGTACTCAAATGACCCAGATTTCATATAAAATGCTGTTTTTGGGATGTCCTTTTCACAGATGCATACCTGATAGTACACTTAGACCAGGTCAATCTTTGACAAAATAGTTGTGCTGTGTGTGTCATCAAGCAACTCTTCATTTCTTAGCATCAGAAATGCATCGCAGATTGTCTTCTGATTTAATCTGCAGTAGTCTACACATAGTTGCAGCATGCCATCCTTCTTCTTCAGAAATAGCACTGGAGTGCCCCATGGGCTTGAGAAAGGTCTGATATAACTTTTCTTTAATAACTTGGCCAGTTGCCGCTCCAGTTCTTGCATTTCTGCATATGCTAAGTGGTATGACAGCTTAGTGATAGGTGCTGTGCCTTCTTTCAAATGTATTTCCATTTTGGGCCTGCCCTTTACCAGCAGTCCTATTGGTGGCTCATTCAGAATGCTGGCATACTTTGTACATAATTTATCTAGCTGGCACTCTTGTGGCGTCAAAATTGCTGCAATTTTCACCCAGTCATTAGGTCATTCCAATCAGATTGAGCCCCATTCATCATTCTCATTATTCTTATGAGCATGTGTCAATCTATGTATTGATAGCATGTTTTCTTTGTTTAGTGGCTTGGCCATATTATTGCCACGAATTGTTTGGCAGCTGCCACAGGGTCCAAATTCCACAGTATCAGATTTGCAATTGATAATATCTGCATTGCATTTCAGCCAATCATTGCCTATAATGACGTCCTTGGCAATTGCCAAAACTAAACACATAATATTTACTGTCACCTCAGGGTATTCAATTTTAATGCTGCAGCACTCTTCAGCAGCCTTGTATGTCTGGCCACTTGCCATTCACATTGGTTGTGGTATTGTAAGATTTTCTGTGCATAAACATAAGTGCTCACATATTCTCAGATGTACTATGCTAATTTGTAATTCGTTGTCAACCAGTGTGAGTATAGAATGGCCATGGATGTATCCATCAGCCAGCAACTGGTCTGCAGGGGAGATTTCTTGGTGAACTGTTTTGTTAGTAATACCTGAAACAGCTACCAAAGATAAACTAGGAACTAAGGACTCCTGTCCACTTAATCCCCTCTCCCTTTTGGGCAGTTAAGTGAGCATATGCTCCAGCTATGATCCACATTGCTACAACCAAAGTAAAGGTTCTTGCCCATGAATCTGCAAAATTCTTCCCAAGAACTGTAGTTTTTTGCAACTTTCTGATAAATCAGCATCTTCGGGAGCCCGCTCTTCTTGCCTGCAACAAATGACAAAATATTGTTAAACTCATCTGCTGAATTCAGAGTATCAGCATCCTCACAACCCGTTGAAAGTGCATCCACATTCATTGCATTTGCTGTGCAGAATTGCGACCTTCCTAGTGCTACTACATCACCCCAATTCAGATTTTCATCTCTATAGGTATTCAGAATAAGCTGCTGCTGTACTGCTGTTGGAAGCAATAGAGCCAATTGCCTTACAATATGCTGATCCTCAAGCTTGTCACCACATTGGAAAGACAGTATTGTGAATTTTAATAGGAATTCTTCAAAAGACTCTGAAACAGTTAGGAGGCAAAGACATCTGCACTGAGCTTAGGCAGCTAGCTTGGAAATAGCACCACTATAATGTCTGGTCAAAACCAAAACTGCAACAGCCCAAGATCCATCATCCAAATTGTGCTCATGGCAGTGCATATGAAATGCTTCCTGGTCACTTAGCAGCAGTTTCAAAAGAGCCACCCAAACTTTCTGGTGGTCTGTCGCCTGAGCTTCATCCATCATGTGGCTAGCAGATTCCAACCATTGCCCAATAGCCAAGTTCTTTTTCCCTTTCTTTATCTGGAGTGGGGGGACCATAGTGGTTATTTGCACAAACAGTTGTGAGTATGCAAATTCTGTGGTCATGTTCTGCTGAACTTGCATGTTATTGTTCAGCTGTATTTACAACTGTACCTACCTTTTGTTGGCTGCTGCAAGTTGCTCCTGCAACTCGGCTACTTGCCTAGCCATATTTGCTACCTGTTCTTTTATTGTTAAATAATTCTCACTAGCAGCAAACCAGAGGTGCTACCAAATTCAATAGAGGTTTACTAGTGAATACTATTGTAATCTTAAAAATTCAAAACAAGCTAAGGAAAACCCTCTAAAAATAATAGGCACTATGATTGCATATATATATGTGCTTATACATGCAATCAACTTGATACAGATTTGCTAATCAGTATCACATGTTCTTTAATAAGCATATAGAGAAATATATAAGCATTTTGAAATGCAATAGTAAGTGTAAAGGCAATGCAAGCACTATTGTACAACAATAAGGCAGAAATTCCATATTACAGTATAGTTGTCTGTCATAAAGGAGTCACTGGATACATTGGGTTTTGTGAAAAATCAACTATGTCTGCTGTGTGTGTTATTCATAAAGAATCAATTATATCTGCACCAATTGTTGTTCATAGGGGTTTGAGTAGGCATACTGTGTGTGTTTATAGGGGTTGAGTAGGCTTGCCAAGTCCTTTGTGGGGGGGGGGTTAAAAATGCTTAGGGATTGAAGTATTCATGAAAGTACCTGCAGAAGTCTTAAAGTTAGTAAGAGCAACAAAATAGTTTTTAAAAAAGCAGTGCTTATAAATATAATGATTAAATAGAACTAGCTTAGTGACTGGTATAATATATGATGAAAGTTGCTTTATTAACCCCTTAATGGGGACAATAAAAATATGGGTGGTGTCACTCAAGAAACTTGAGGACTAAAACAGGTATCTCTCCCACCTTCAGCCACATGCACAGTTACCCGTGGAACAGTAAAATTAAACTAGACTGTGCCACTCACATTTCGGCTTCCAGTCCCAGTACTGGGTTTACTGTGGCTGAGCTGGTCAACAATTTTCAAACACATCAATGCATACTGTGGTGTGCACCTAGTCTGTTCAAACCTCAGCACCCCTGCTATCCTCCTCTCATGCCATGACTGTTCTTGTCGCATTCACTTCTGTTATGTCGATGGCTGTATGCCCGAGTCCCTCTCCCAATCAATCTGCATCACACACCGGGGCTTCCAGTAGCCCTTGTATAGCTCTTCCCAGTATCACCGAGCTGTCACCTTCTGTAGGACCTGGGCCTGCTTTATTAGTGAGTCTATGTCCTTTGGTTGGAGGCTCCCAATCCATTGCAGTGCTTCTGCCTGTGTCCATTGTAGGATTCTTGCCACTAGTACTGCCTATGTGGAGCTCTCCACCTATTCCCTCAGGATCCCTATGTACTGGCTCTGTGCATTGATCCATCTTACTGCCTACTGTTCTTCCACTGTGTGGTGCACATTGCTATCCTCCCTGTGTACCTCTTGGCATATCCTACAACTCTCTAGGCAGGTAAAGAAATGTGCCTATGATTCCACTGCACTGCATCCCCATGGGCATCAGGACATTTCTTCTTCTGGGTATGCATGTGGGTACCAAGCCTATTTACATTGTGCCACTGGGAGAATCCCGAGGAGGCCAACCAGGATAAATCCGCGGATTTTAGTATCCCTAGGGCTAGTCTTACACCATGTGTTCTTGCATGCAAAGGCACCGCTCCTGTCAGCTGCTGACCAGTTAAGTGCCACCAGTTTCTCTGCCACTCACTCTTTCTAGAGTGGCTGTCCTGCCCTCTTCTCAAGCTGCTGTTGGATGGCACCTATCATCTATTGTTCTTCCTCTTCCTTGATCAGGCCACCAATCCACTTTGGACCTACCGAGCCCTTGTAGCATACCCAGTATCATTGCTGGGTTGGAGCACCTAGCCTGAGTGATCACCAGAATTGTGGGGTCCACTGGGCTGCCTTTGCTGCCTGGTCTGCCAGTTCATTCCCCTTGTAGTTTATAGCGTTTTTATTTGATATTTCAATGCTATTAACGAAATAAAAGAATAGTTAGAAACTTAAAACAATTTGTATATTAAAGCTTAAATCGTTGTTGCCTTGGTCTCTCCAATTCACTAGCCTAACAATTCTATTAAGCTATTGAATATGAGATGTGAAGGACTTAAAAGAAAATGAAACTAATGTTGAGTGAGAGGAGGGCGCCTTAAAAGGGGCCCTCCAAGTCCTTGATCAAATTCTTGGTCATCAGTGTAGTCATGAGATACGGACAACTGAGGAGAAGGTCTTGAGGGAAACGGATGTCTTGAGGGAAAGTGGTCATGAAAAGATAAATGCAGGAAACACTGCGCTACTGTGCATCCACAGTAGCGAGATTTCCTACACCCCTGTAGGCTACTGTGTCCCCGAAACCATTCCAATATTAGCGGCACTATGCAGGCCCTCACTGCATCCATATGCCAGCAGGCTAGGTAGGCCAGGGGCAACTTCTGCCAACGGTGGTCCCTTTCCCATTGCAGCTGGGCCATGTATGCTTTTACTGCGCATGAGTCACATTTCACCTGTGATGCTGATTGGCTGCATCAGGGGCACTCACCTTGGCCACTCATCACAGTGGGGTATATAATACCCCACGGCTGGGCCTTAATTGTTGTTTATGTTTCCTCAGTTCTTTTATAGGGATTCTACTCTATTGTTTATTATAAACGCTAAAACCATCTTCACATCACCACTGCTTCAATGTCCCCTGGAAGTAGGGTGGCTACCACTAGTAGGGCCATTATCTCTGCAGTGGCTGAGGAAAATGTGCCATCCCTTGTTTCCCCTGCAACTGTTAGCTGGTGCCTCTGGCCACCTGCTAGTTTAAACATCCAGACTGCTGCGAATCTCATTGTGGCCGATCAGTCCCCTCGGGCTGGGTTTAGCAAACCGTCTATATATATCATGATCCTTCATGCCCGTGTTGCCTACTGTGAGATGCTCAGTCCCCCTCACTGTCATCTGATGTTTGCTCTGTGGAAGAGCACTAGCGGCTACTGTTGGCGCCCTGGTCGGCTGCCCAACACCTTCCATATCTACTTCTCCCTGAGGCTGGGGGTGACTGGTGATCCTATGTGTTCCCCATATAGCACATTTAGGTGGGTCTGTAGCTTCCTCTGCCAGAAGAGGTGCTGTCCAACACTTGGTCGCATGATGATCTCCCCCTCCTTAGATGCCCAGAAGACTATGGGTATTGTATGCACCCCAGCTACCCACATCTGGCTGTATGCCTGTGCATCCTCCCTTCCTGCCCAGCTAGGCCTCAGAGCTGCCAGGATAGAGTTGTATCTATGGCACCCACATTCCTGGGCTGCTATGGCCACCCCACATATTGCAAGCATCTTGGTGACATAAAGCCACTATGAGCAGTGCTGGGTTGCCATCTGTTACCTCTCTGCCACTAGCTGTGGGTATGAAAGCATTTCCCCTGAGAATTGGAAACTCTCTTATACCCGCATCACTATCCATGTGGCCAGCTTCCCTGCTTCCCGGCAGCCCTTCCCACTAAGGAAGTGAACTGTCATCTCGATTGCCTGCCACTCCACCTCTGCCTGTAGGTTTTTCATTCGCCCTCCCTTGCGTGCAAACTAAAATGCAGATGGTACAGTGGAAGGGACTCCAAATGCATGCTTCACAAATCTTAGGAAAGGCACCTGAATGCCAGTCAGCTCCTTTTCCTATAGCTGGGTCCCTTGTATCCTATATGCTATAATTGGGAGGAGTACCACCTGGTACATGTATTATGCCTGCCGGTCCGACAGCCACTTCCTCTCCAGTGGCTGCACAATCTCCTCTGCTGCTCCCTTATAAATATGGTGAGTGCCCTTTCATATCCCCGCAGTATGACAAATTGGCCCAGCACTCTGATGGGCTCTTCCACAGTTGCTATCTGGGTTATCTGCTCAGTGTCACTTCCCTGGCGCCACTGCAGGTTTCATGGTTCACCCTATTCTTGCGGCCATTCAGTGAGCACTATCTTCTGTGTGTTAACCCATACTCCCATTATTGCAAACTAGGCTGCGGCAGTGTCCATAGTATGCTGTAGCTTATCCCGTGTCTTCCCCACCAGTGTCAGGTCATCAGTGTATGCCACTGCTGACATGCGTACCTCTAGCAGCTCTGCTGTGCCTGGGTACATCACTTGTTCCTGTCTGATGTGTCATAGTAGTGGATCATATACAGTGATCCAGAGCAGTGTTGATAGAGCATCTCCCTGTGCCAGCCCATACTCCTGTGTGAAAGGCACTGGCTGGGCAAATGCTGTAATTGCCTCAACTTGCCCGCCCTCATGGAGGCACCAAATCAGCACCTGCATTTGTGCTGGTATGCCCAGTCGTGCCAGCAATAGCTCCAGCAGTTGTGGCTGCACACTGTCATATGCCTTTGTGACATCCAGTGATAGCATTTTGATTGCCTCTCCTTGCATGTACTGCAATTCCATCTGTTATTGGAGCAGCATTCCCAAGTCTATTGCCTGCTTGTCTGGCTGAAATCCCAGGTTTGTGTCTGATAGCCTCCCTTCTAGCACCTGTTGAAGCCTTATAGTGAGGATCATCATCAGCAATTTTCATGTCACTTCTAGTAATATGATTGGGCAGTGCTGTGCCAGGTTGCCATCCACCTCAGGTCTCTTTGGGTTCGGGATTAATTTCCCATGTATCTAATGTGCATGAACCTCTGCTTATGTCCATGCCCAGTTGTATGCTTATAGGAGTTGGTCCCTGAATTTATCACCTGTCATCTGCAGCAGTTCAAATGTTACTCTGCTGGGCCCCAGCACCTTCTTTCGCAGTGACCCCACCATTCATTCATCCAGTTCCTGGCAGGAGATTGGTCTGAAGTGGTCTGCGTGTAGCTCTAGCATTGGCCTGTATTCCCTTGCCCATGTTTTGGTCACCTCCAGCTGATCTTGTTCTGGATGCATGAAGTGTCTTGCAAAGTGGTTGCTGGCCCATGACTCTACTTCCACCACTTCTGTGTAGACCCGGATGGCATTTTTCTCTTGTGTTATGATGCAGGATAGTTGTCATACCATGGGGCTGTGCCGTAGCATGCGTACCATTGCTCCTAAGTTTTTCTCCATTAGGAGTGCTCTGCGGCTAACTGCCTCTATAATCTTACGGAGCAGCCTCCATGCTGCTTCTCATTTCTGGTACTCGCTAAGTCTTTTGGTAAGTAAGTTGGTGAGCATCTACTGTTGGCATTCCCAGCTGGGCACCTGGTCTGTTTGTGCCATCAGCTGCATGCAACAGTCTCATACCATCTGTAGGATGCCTGTTAGTACCAGAATTTTATGGCATTCCTCTACTGCCTCCAGCCATTGTGCTCTTCTATTTTGTCTGCCACCAACTCGGTGTTGCAGCACAAGCTGCTTTCCTGCTCTTGTCAGGCGGCAGTTTTGCTATGCTCACATTCTGTGGGCACTAGTCATTCCCAGATGGTTGTGGGCCAGTTCCTAAATGTGCTGGTCCATTTCCTCTATGGGCATATCCAGCGCCTCTAGGGCCTCCTTGAGGCTATGTCGCTGTTCTTCAGTGGTGCCTGCATAATTGATGCATGGGCGTGCATTCTATGGTAGCTGTACTGCCCCGTGCCAGCCAAATTGCACTGCCCATTCTGCCATAATTAGCTAGTGGTCTTCCCTCAGCTCTGTTTGGTATTGGACTACTGTCACCTACCAGAAACCTGATCCATGGTGCGTCAATGCAAATAGAAAATCAATTCTGCTCCACTGCGCTCCCTCCCTGGCATGTGAGGTCATGCCTTCTTGTGCACCATAGAGGCTCCTGTGTGCTTCTGTGATCTAGTGGCTGTTGTAAAGCAGCCTCCCCAAATTACTCAGCTGTCCTCCCTTATTTATCCATTCATTTAAATTGCCCATTACCAGAATGCTCTGGCCCTAGTACTATGCAGCGCAGATCCACTGTGTCACCACTGCCGGCATGCATGCCCATGCCTCCGGGTTAGTAGCCTGGTGAGGCATATACACTGCTATCACCTGTAACTCTGGCACGTTGTGGAATGCAAATCACAGGCATATTCTGGTGCCCCGTGCATGTGCGGGTATCCCCCTCTCTGCTTCTTTTGCCAACCATTCCAAAACCAGCTCGCTGCTGCCCACCAGATAATTTCTAAGCTGCAGCAAAAGCATCACGGCCACTCCTTTTTGTTGCTGTGCCTCTGTCGTGGGCACTCAGGAGAATTTCGAAAACAGCTAGTGCATTGTCAGCATTTTCCTCATCCCCTCTGCTTCCTCTCGTCTCAATTTCATCTCTTGATTTGCTAATATATCTGTCTTGAATCCTTGCATTATGTTTGCAATTTCATTCGCTGCCATTTCTCTTGGTAGCCCATTCAGGTTCATCAACACTATTACAATGCTCCCTTCTAAAGTCTGTTTGTGATGCTGATTGGCTGCATCAGGGGCACTCACCCTGGCCACTCACCCTGGCCACTCATCACAGAGGGTATATAATACCCCACAGCTGGGCCTTAATTGTTGTTTAGGTTTCCTTAGTTCTTTTATAGGGATTCTACTCTATTGTTTATTATAAATGCTAAAAACCATCTTCACAGTAAACTAACTTGTAAGCACAGACCACCTACTAAATACAGTAGACTGCTTAGCAAAATGGAAATTCACAGTTTCCACAGATAGTTTACTCATTGGAAAAGTTAACAGTTATTATGCCGACTGCACAGAAAAGTCACTAAATAGTGTGCTGTGGACAAACTTTGAAAATTTTGTAGCTGAACATTACAGCAATGCAGTTAATTATGTAGACACCTATTTCCACCTAACTGCACTGACTGCGCCAACATCTGTTGCAACTTTGGATACTTTCAGTGCCCAAGTAGAACAGTATGCAAAGTCAGCCAAACTTGGCAACCAGGTGACAATATTGTTTTTCCTTTCACAGATGCCGCATGGCATCATTTAACATGTTTTGATAGAGGTGAAAAATGATGAGCCAATCAAACTCAGCATTGTTAAAACTCTAGATGCCAACCACTTTGACTCTCTCACAATGGCAGCACATGCACTGATGGAGATAGATGCTGTATCAGCTAGAGCCCTGCCAGCAGAATCAGATGGTATCCATGGTGAGTACCATAGATCTGCATTATTCTCATTATACAATGCCGTTCGTGAATTTGTGACCCATGAGGAATATGAGGACTGTCACAAGAGAGACACTTGTCTTGCCTGTGGCGACGCTAAACACAAGCTAAGGAAATGCCTGCAACGCGGCCCAAAAGGCCAGCAGAACTGAGGGATAGTGAGCCCGCAGTTCTGATTAGCAATGTAGCCATCGCTTCAGTTTTTAATAAAAGCATGGCCAAAATTTCACCGCAAGAGCAGTTCCTGGCTCACGCGCATATTAATGGTTGCAAAGTTCACGTTCTGATTGATAATGGATCACAAATTACAATCATTAATAGTGCAACTTGTGAACGCCTGGGACTCACAACAAAACACCAAACTCGCACACAGCCAGTACATGTGGCTAGTGGTGAGCATTATCATGACTCTACGCACTCATGCCAAGCTGCATTAAAGTTCTCAGATGCTGTGACATTTGCGGTCACTTGTCTGGTACTCCCCATTGCTGCGGATGTAATCCTTAGTAACGACTGGTTGCGTATGCATGATGCCATGATTAAATGCAAACAGGATATTTTGTCATTTTGTCTCGATGGCCGCGATCATAAAATTCGCAGAATAAAATCGCATACGATGCACAAAAAGAACAGAATGACAACCACCACCGCAAACATTTATGCTGTGCCAATGACGGCCAACATACTTGAAAACGCTATTGCAGATGGTGAAGTCGCTGAATGTGGCTTTATCAAGCATGATTAGCATAGCGGCGACTCTGTTCAGGTTGCTGCACTTTCATCGGTGCAAGAAAGCAAACTCAGGGACCTACGCAAATGCTATGCAATGGTGCTCGAGAATCCACCTGAAGGCCGCCTGCCCGCTGGTGGGCCCGAAATGGAAATTCATATCCAGGATGGCAAGGCGCCAATTTCTCGTGCACCATACCGACTTTCGCACACTGAACTAGCAGAACTCGATCGCCAGCTCGCTGATCTGATTAAAAAGGGGTACATACGCCCGTCGACGTCGCCGTGGGGTGCGCCAGTACTTTTTGTCAAAAAGAAGTCCAGGGAACTCTGCCTTTGTGTTGACTATCATGCCCTGAATGAGATCACGATCAAAGACACATATCTGATGCCACAGATCGACGATCTGATTGACGATATGCGTGGCACGCAGATGTTCTCGAAAATCGATCTAGTGCAGGCATATCACCAGGTATGCATCCGCGATGAAGATATCCTGAAAACGGCATTTCGCACAAAACGAGGATCTTTTGAGTACACCGTCGTACCATTCGGACTTACAAACGCTCCCGCTGCATTCCAGCGCGTGATGAACCATGCACTTCGCGATCAATTAGGTAAGATGTGCATTGCTTACCTTGACGATATTCTGGTTTTCTCGCACAATCCAGATGAACATGCCCGCGACCTGGAAGCTGTACTTGCATGCCTATGCGACAATAATCTGTATGCAAAGGCTGAGAAGTGTGAATTTTTTGCAGAATCCGTTGACTTCCTTGGCCACGTTTTATCGAAAAATGGCATTGAAACCGATCCGTGCAAGGTAGAGGCAATTCGTGAGTGGCCACTACCCAGGTCGCAGACTGATATCCGCGGTTTTCTTGGACTCAGCGGCTACTACCACCGGTTCATTAAGAACTACGCACAGACCGCGCTTCCACTAACCGATTTGCTGAAAGGTGACGCCTTTACCTGGAACGCCGATGCTGAAGCTGCTTTTTGAAAATTGCAGGATCATCTGTCATCCGCGCCGATTATTCATCAATTTGATCCACAGTGCGAGACTCATATTGAAATGGATGCTTCTGGTACGGCAATCGGCGGCGTATTGCACCAAAAGCATGACAGCAAATGGTCCCCAGTTGCATTTTATTCACTAAAGCTAAGCGACAGTCAACGCAGATGGCTGGTACACGAATTGGAGTTCTTTGCTGTTATCCGCGCACTCATGACCTGGCACCATTATTTACACGGAATTCGTTTTGAAGTTGTGACAGATCATCAATCCATAGAAACGGTCAAAACGCATACCAAGTTTTCTGACCGACAGATCCGTTGGTTGGAGATGTGGCAAGCATTCGATATGGTATTAAAATACCGTGCTGGATCTAAAAATGTTGTCGCTGATGGCCTGTCTTGCTCACAAATTTCGCAGCCAGATATCCGCTCAGACAAGCATAAGTGCAATGCTCGCCTAATGCAATTGCCACTGCAACCGCTAATGCCCACACCCACGCTTTTACCAACACCAACGCCAGTACATACAGACGCTCCAATGCCTGCCAATAACTTGGCGCCTAATCCACTGCCAGATACAATGCCTGCGTCGCCGCCTACTCTGGCGCCTGCTTCAGAATCTGCACCAACACCTGCCCTGCCGAATGATGTTGAGGATTTAATGTCAGTGTTTGACAATTTAAACATCAGTGTGGTTTTTACTGATCCCGCCGAATCATCAACAATGGATGTTCAACTTTTGCACGAAGACGCACAAATGCCGGTAAAAGCACATGCCAATGACGCCGGATTTGATATCCATTGCGTTTCAAAATTCTCTCTGGATCCATATGAACTATCGCTGGTGTCCACAGGAATAGCCACTCGTGCTCCACCAAATTCTTATTTGCATATTGCGCCACGCAGCAGATTGGCATCCAAAGGTGTCAAAGTACTTGGCGGTGTGGTTGATCGGAATTACACAGGCGAGATTAAAGTCTTGCTATTTAACAGTTCTCGTGCAAATATTGCTATTGCCGCTGGCGACAGAATTGCACAGGTTATTCCGACGATGATCGCACACCCGCAATTGGTGCAAGTTGATAAACTTTCCAACACAGACCGCGGAACCAGTGGATTTGGTTCTTCAGGGATGGGGAGGACTCCACTTGCACGCATGGCGGCGATCAAGACGCTGAAACTTCCGACTAGCACCAACGCATCAGACTCTTATCTCGGTGATGCACAGCTCGAACGGATCGCACATTTATTGCAATCGAGTGACGATATACAGTCTAAAAGCGCAAAAGAAACCGCAGCTAAGTATCATATGCATCAGGGCGCACTCTTTAAGAAGGGGCGCCGCTGCATCGGTAAAAAGGCTGATCGTTTGCTATTGATGCGTGAATTTCATGATTCAGAAGCAGCAATGCATCCGGGAGTTCGCAAAACACATCAGCATTTAAGTGAAATATTTTACTGGCCCGGGATGTATGTCGATTGCAAGGAATATGTGCAGACCTGCGACAAGTGCCAGTGAGTAAAGAATAGCACACAGCCGAGTGATGGACCACTGCAGCCATTGGAGATTCCGCGGCGTAACTGGTCGAGTATGAGCATAGACTTTATTGTGAGCTTGCCGAAAACAAAAGATGGTTTTGATGCAATCATGGTGGTCGTAGACCGTTTATCGAAAATGGCTCACTTTATTGCAACACACACGACGGCAACGGTGCAAGAGACAGCGCAACTTTACTTAGAACAGCTTTATCGTTTATACAGCCTGCCGGAATCCATTGTGTCTGACCGCGATCCCAAGTTTACTTCATCTTTCTGGCGCGCTTTGTGGAAGCGGACTGGTACTGAGTTATGGATGTCAACAGTGGGTCATGCACAGACCGGCAGGCAAACGGAACGGGTTAATCAGACGCTGGAAGCCATGTTACATGCAACCTGCAATAATCATCAAAACGACTGGAAAGCCCTACTGCCGTTAGCTGAGTTTGCATACAATAACCGCAGCAATAGTTCGACTCAGCACAGTCTGTTTTATGCAAACTACGGATTCCAACCAGCGACTGCCGCGAACATTGCATTTAATGCCAACGCGGATGACCCTGACTCAAATGAAGTGCTGTCAAGAATTGTAGGCATTGGTGAAGAAGTCCGTGCAAATCTGGAGCATGCACAACTTCGCTGGATTGACAACCATGACAAAAACTTGCGTGAGCCTAATGTAAAGGTCGGCGATAAGGTTATGTTATCCACACACTTTACAACACCGCCTTATTTGCAGAATCGCTCAAACTGTTCACTGCAGCACAAATGGTCGGGCCTGTACACAGTGATTAAAGCAGTTGGTAAGAATGCTTTTAAACTTGAACCGCCACCTGACATGCATATCCATCCAGTGGTTTCCTGGTCATATCTCAAGAAGTACAATGAGTCAGACCATTTTGAAAACTGCAAACTTGGAAAACCACTACCAGTTGAAGTAGATAACCATTTGGAATACTGGATTGAAAAGATTGTTTCACACCAGAACTACAAGAACAAATGGCAGTATCTGGTGCACTGGGAAGGCTATGGCGAGAGTGACCGGACATGGGAACCCGAGACTGCATTTACCAATGCAAAGCAAGTACTTAAAAAGTACAAGGATGCCCAAGGGCTCAATGGACATGCCAGAGTCTAGTCCTAAGAAGGGGCGAATGTGAGGACGATTAGACGCAGAACTCACTTATGATGTCATAGTGGGAAAGGTGTTTATTTTAATCACTTAGTATGTTTATGTTTTCTTTCTAAAGGTTTCCTTAGTCTTTTCACGGGGATTGAAATATATTGCCTACTTTATAGTTTATTCTTCTTTACAATGGGCTTAGAAATAAGAGGCACTGCATTATTTATCTCAGTTGGTGATGGATGAGATAGCTCATGTAATGGCTCAGTATCTGGCATGTTTTTATAAGCACTCTCAATCATCTGTGCCACTGCATGTGCCATCAATAGCTTGTCCAAAGTCTTAGCAGGGTGGTTGACTGCCTTATTGGCAGCACCTAGGCATTGGTCCATAGTGGGTGACATCAGTTAAATGCCCAGCTGTTGTAACACCTTGCCTCTAACAAGGATATCCCACCCCTTGCCAAAGCTGACCACAACTGCACAAGTCCAAACATATGAACCATTATTGACCTGTAAATATATGTTGCAGGAGCCAAATGGCTCACGGACATGACCATGAACTAGATCAAGCCAAACAATGATGACGACGATGATAGACATCATGAGAAAGCAAGCACAAGATGATACAACAAGAATGGCATTATTTGCACATCTAGTAGTACAGTTCTAGCACTATAAAAAGGAGTACAGTTTCCTGCTAGTTTTGTGAATGTTTCTTTACTATTTAAATAATTCTAAAACATTAAACTAACTTTTTAATAACAAGTCGGCCTTCTTGCCACAATAGAAATTTATAATAGTCATTTAATTAAGCCACGCTTTGGCAAAATGGGCACTGAAGCACAACCAGTTGCCTCAACCTCAAAGGGAAAGGAATCCGCAGATGTACTAATGGCAGGCAACTTATCCAAGTACTCTACTAAGGTTCCTAAGGCCACACAGACCCAAATCATTGCTCCTAAGGCATCTGAACTTCTAGATGCATTTAAGTCTAATATTGGAGAATTCTCGGGAAACGCTAAGAAGGACAAACAATCCTGTGCTAATTGGATCACGAAAATTATGTCATGGAGATGCGGAGCACTGATCGGGGTATTTGAACAGCTAGTCACGGTTGCAGTACAGGATCTATTACGCGGAGATGCTAAGGATACATTTAAGGGCGAAATGTTTGAAACGCTAGACTCATTAGTATCGGCATTACAGATTACCTTTCCCCTGGTAATCTATCAGCAGCAGCTAATGGATCTGATCAGGAGCGGTGAGGCATTTAAAGGAATTACGCGGTATAACTTTGGATATGTCACGAAACAGTATATTGATGACTTTCAGGAACTACCAGTCGGACTAACAATGCTAGCGAATGCGATACAGAAGATGTTTCTGGTAGAATGGAAGATAATTAACAGGCGAACTGCTACTATCACAGTGGAAGAACTTACTGCGGCAGTGGTGAGACTAAACGAGATGTTCCTTGTAGACCCAGAGATGACACCTAAACCTTTCGGGGCTATGGTCAAATCTAAGATTACTTCCTACTCCACCATCAATGTCCAAGTAGAGCAACC
>KZ303506.1:53426-65544 GCA_002705745.1 Coemansia reversa NRRL 1564
ATTTAGTTGTCATACTTCGTCTGCTATGCAAGTCATGCAACAAGCAATGCAAGCCATGGATACAGTAAGTGCTACAACCAAACGAAAAGTGATTGCACAACTAGCATTTACTGAAGAGACAGAACACATACCGTATCATTCAGTAACTCCTTCTCCTGAATGGCGCCTGAGACTGTTTAGACCATGGACTGATCAAGCACTGATTAATGATCAAGGAACTATTGAACCATCTAGTTCAAACAACGGTCCTGCAACAACACCAAGCCATGAAGATCCAGTCTCACACATCAATCCATCTAACACTACAAGTCATCTCTCATTTTCATTAAATGGTTGATTTGTTCAAGGCCAGGCGAATTTGTTGCGGGAGCCAAATGGCTCACGGACATGACCATGAACTAGATCAAGCCAAACAATGATGACGACAATGATAGACATCATGAGAAAGCAAGCACAAGATGATACAACGAGAATGGCATTATTTGCACATCTAGTAGTATGGTTCTAGTACTATAAAAAGGAGTACAGTTTCCTGCTAGTTTTGTGAATGTTTCTTTACTATTATAAATAACTTTAAAACATAAACTACCTTTTTATTAATAAGTCAGCCTTCTTGCCGCAATATATATATGCATGTATCCAACAGAATTGTATGGTGCAGTATCAGGCTATATAGTATGGAGCAATGGCCTCAAATTGGTATTGATGTTAATGCCTGTGCACTTAGCCACCTTCACAGTGATTAAATAGATCTTAGTGCCTGTGTTAGCCATTGCTCTAAGCTCACAGTCCTTAGCATATAGTCCCAGTATAGTTATCAAATGTGAGATCTTATGGCCAAGGAAGTTTGTTGTGTTTGTGCAGTCATTCATACTGATAAAATAAGAGACTACTATTCCCTAGACTGCACTTCAGTTAAAACTGGAAGTACAGGTCTTGCTTGCTTTACCTGATGAGCTCAATGTACATCTTTGCTCTATTTCACCATTTTTTGAAAAAGAATAATAAAAAATAGAATCGCCATGGCAAACTCTGCCTCGTTATCTGCCCCATAGGGCTCCCGTGCACTTGCTGCGCCCCCCGTCCCTGTGGCGCCATTGTTGCCGTCAACTGTAGTCCCTGCGGCCGCTGCTGGCCCCGCTGCCATTGCCACTACTGCCATCGTCACTGCTACTGCTCCTGTTGCAACTGCTACTGCTTCTGCTGCCCCCAGAAGGCCCTTTTACTCAGATGTAGTTGTGCGTCACCCTGGCCGCACCTCTGCTGCTGCTGCTCCCCAGCCACGCAGACTGCATCCAGCCGCTGTCACAGAGCTTGAGGAGTATCCGGCTCTGCGCAATCCGGAAGTTTTCTTACACTTCCCAGTGATAACTCTCAATGTTGTCCCAGCCATCTCAGCACATGTGCTGAAGGCACTTAGCCGCTCACCAAAAGTGGCACTGGATGACCCAAAGCATCTAGTGGCTACTTTCTCATATAACGCAAATAGAATAGGAGTGGTGTTGAAGGACTTAGATGATCTGCGCAAACTGACCTTCGCACCCTTCATCCATGAGGAACAGACTTTCCTGTGGACGACAGAACTGGGTACTCTAGTACCAGTTGGTATAGTAGGTGCACCAGCCACTGCTACCCCTCGCCGCCTAACTGCTGCAATGTGCCCCTTTGGTGGATTGTCTCACCTGGAGCCTTTTCTTCTCCTATGTGGCGCCACTATTGGAGACTAGAAGGGATTTCTGCACCTGCAGCCAGGAGGGGAAATGCCAGAGACAATTGAGGTCACATGCGATAAGATTAAGGTGAAAATCCTTTCTGGAAGCATACTGGCCCGCTGCCCAAGCTGCAAGTTCATGGATCCTGCCATGTGCAGCTGTGCAGCCCCTGATTGTCACCCAGCTGTGTGCAAATCCCACGCCACTGCACATGATTCCCAGAACCCAGCCACCATAAGCTCAGAGGTAGTGGATTCAGACAATGCTGTCCCCACAGCCACACTGCTCATGGCTACTATAGTCACTTCCCAAGCCACTGTACCATAGCCACTTCTCGTAGCCCCTCCTCCTACAGCAGCAGCTATGAGAAAGACAACCAACAGGCCACCTACTGGAATGTCCGCCAAGCAATCTGGAAAGCAGCCTAACAATGGCAAGGGGGTGGCTACCAATGCCCCTAACTCACCATCACCTGGATGAAAGACTAGCAGGGCAACAATCCCTTTGCTTGTCAGGAGTCCACCCACTCAGCAGTCACTGCATATGGTGACTGAGACAGAGATCTCCGCTAATCATACTAGGTCTAGCCTGCCAGCTGTAACCCAGCCGATCAGCCCTGGCTCGGAGATTTTCTCAGATACAATTATGCTGACTCCGAGCAAGTCAATCAGCAATCTGCTGTTTGCTACAGCCACAGCTTACCCGCCCCCTCAGAGTAATTTAAACGGCTAGATGGATGAGCAGAGTGTCATCTCACCCAGCGAAAAGTCCATGTACTTTGAATGCTCCACAAATGGTCCCTCCCAGGAAAGAGCAGCAGCAAGAGCTCGTAGCATTTCCCATGTAGCTACTCCTGAAAGGAGGTCTACTAGAACTAGATGGTCTAATAGCATTGTCCATGATAACAGGCCAGTTACCAGATCATGGGCTGCAAGTTATGCCAGGCATCAAGTGTCAGGACAAGAACTTGCACAAAACATGGTCATAGCTGCCCGAGTTTCTGGCCAAACTTCATCAAGCGAAACACTGCATGCACACCTAAATGCCATGAGAGAAGCTAACCGCCACAACAGCTCCAACCCCCATCGCAAAAATGAAGTGAACAGCAGCCTAGATACTTCTGCATATGATGAATCCTTCCAAGGATCATACACTCAACTTTATAAGGAGAGACAAGAAGGTCACTCTCCTTCACACAGGCTTTAATGCCTGTCAGTCTCTCCAACTGAACAACAGATTACAGTGGGCTCATCCAATATGCTACGGACACCCATGCAATCTGTACCAATTAGCCTCAATGGCAATACTACACGTGCACTAGCTATGCCTACCATGTCAGACTTACAGCCACAGCTTCAATCTTCACGCCCTCTTCCTCCTACACTGAGTCGCTGCCAGTGTGCTAGCACAGCTGTGCCAACAATTCCGCTTACACGCAGTGCACCACCACTTAATATTATTTCTCAGAACCTCTGTGGAATTGGCCATAGCAGCGCTGCCTACACCAGTGCAAATGGAACACAGTCCGCCCATATACCACGCTACTGCCAATTCCGTAGCCATAATGATAAACTTGATCTACTCAGCTGAGCTCTTCATCGTGGCGGGAAAGAGAACAGAGGCACCATTGATGTAGCCTTTCTTCAGGAATTTACAACCCACGACAGTCCTACCACTCTGCTCCAACAACACTACAGAGAATACCAAGTCTTCTGTGCACAGCCGATTGGCCGTGACCGGGGCAACAATCCTCTAAACCATAACACAGTTGTGCTTATTCATCTCCGCATCGGCAAAGCCCAATTCGAATCCGCCCCTAGTTGTACCCGGGCGACATTTGTAACAATTCCGAGCGTGGGTCTGCTATTTGTTTCCATCCACGGTCCATTTAATGCAATGCAAACATGGCATAATGACATCATTGCCACTATTCTCCTCTACAAGAACAAAGGCTGGACTCTGATCATCAGTGGCAACTTTAACATTGTCCCATGACTAGAAGACTGCCTCAATACAGACTGCCAGGCAGAGCATGAGGAAATTGAAATTGCAGCATACTATGAGTAGGCACTGGATGCATGTGATGTATACCAACATCTCCATCCTACACCTTCTGGAGCCTATATTTCCAGTGACTGGGTGCCAGACTGCTCTGCATTCTTTACATTTAAATGCACAAATGATCCAGCACATCCACATGGCATCTGGACTTCGCATATTGATCTCTTCATTTTCCCAATCACTTTGCTTGCGCAAAGCGGTATTCTCTATGACACACATAATACAGGCAGTTTCTCGGACCACAAGGAGCTATGGTTGCATCTCCCGATGGTCCCTTAGCCCAGATATTTTGCGTGTTCCACATTCCGTCTTCCATTCGATTTCACAGACACCGCAGAAATCGCACGAGCCATAGAAGCTATACTTGCCAGTTTTAACTTCTCTGGTGCCAATCCCTTTGAACAATACTGCGGCCTGCTGCAACAAATCCGCAACTATGCACGCGTGAAAAACAGGCAGCGGCAACGATCATTAGAGAGTGAAATCAACAGACTTTGTAAATCTCATGTTCGTTTGGCCAACAGTGAGCAGGGTGCTGGCCAGATATGTCATCATAAGCGGCTTGCAGAGCTAGAAGAGCAAGCTGTTGCACTGACTGAAACCGCCGCCATCGACGTACAGCAGCGCGCAGCAAACGTCTAGCTTCACCAGGGCGACTGCAACCAATTCTGGATATCGATGAAAACCAAAAAGCTTGTCCATCCTCGTACACCTACTGCGATAGCCGTACTTCGGCGATACATGCCAGGAAATCACAGCGCAGATGATTCCCTTGCTCTTACAGATGCAAGTTTAAAGGAAACAGCGCACACATACTATAAGACCATGTACTCAAATGCTGACCCTGATCCCGCGGCTTTGGAAGAGTTGCTCAGGCATCTGCGCTCATACATGGCTAAGTGGAATTCGTGGCCCGCATCAGGACCATAGCCTACCATACTGCTCACATTTTCTCTTGAAGACATTGAAGGCAGATGTAAATGCTCTGGATGGTGTAAAACTCCTGGCCCTAATGGAATACCCGCAGAGCTTTACATGACCTCACCAATAGCTTGATACATCCTTGTTCATCTTGGTACCATTTGGCTAAACAACCCGACACAGGTTCTGTCGTGGTTCGCAGATGGCACGATCACGATTTTGTTCAAGAAGGGCGACAGTGAGTCCTTGGACAATTACCGACCGATCAGCCTTCTGAATGTCGATCTCAAGATACTGACCTCAATAGTCGCTCGCCGCATTGGCCACCTAGTACAACGCACTGTCTCTCCGGAGCAGTTTGCAATTATTCCAGGGTGGCTGATTTCTGACAGCATCTACAAAATCCAGGCTGCGTGCAAGTACTTAGAGGACACAGAAACACAGGGCACCTTTGTGTTCCTAGATCAGGCCAAAGCATATGATTGGGTCTCACACAAAATGTTCTTTGCAGTCCTTGAGTGCTTAAATGTTTCTCCGCAGTACATCCACACAATCTGAATGCTGTACGAGTCCTCACACTCAGCGGTTATGATCAACGGTAGTCATACTGCTTCATTTCCAATCTGTCGTGGCGTCCGTCAGGGTGACGCATTGAGCTGCGAGCTGTTTGTTCTGGCAGCCAAATTGCTCGAATGCGTGCTTCGCGACACACTGCCACCAGATGCCTTAATGCAGATTCCGGCAGCACAACGGGCACACATTCTGTACATGGATGACATGGCTGTCATGCTGTGCTCACTCTCATATTGGCCACATCTCCGTCATGCACTCAATCTTTATTGTGCCACCTCAACGGCACATTTTAATGAGGCAAAAACAGTGATTCTGCTTTTCAACTACCCGGCAGAAGAAATTCCAGCAGATCTTCCTGTGCTGCCCATCGCTCCTGACACACCTGTGCGCTATCTCGGCACCATGGTAGGAAACCAGCTGTCAACAACAACTCACAAGGTACTCTGGGAGGAACTAATTTCAAGTACACTCACAGCTGGTTACAAGTCAGTGCTCTGTCACACAATGTTGGAAGGGCATGCATATGCACTAAAAACGTTCATCTATCTGCGGCTAGTGTTTGAATTCACATTTGAGGACTTTACCATGGAACAGGTCCAGCATTGTGACAAGATGCTTCACCAGATCTTCTGGGGTAAAATCCACAGCTTTCTGTGACCCACTCTGGCAAAGTACAAGGTCAGTGAAGGAGGCTACTGACTGCCAATGCTGAGTGCCATCTATCATGTAATGATGCTGAAGATGGTGGTACACCTGAATGGATACGTTGACACACTTACTACTAGCCGCTGCTCACCTTTCAATTCTGGAGTTCCCGAGTGGCTGCACCTTCTTCTCTGCTGCTGGTGCAAGAGAGTGTGGAAACGGATACACAGTCGAATGCCTCGCGGTCTTGACAGTGTTGCCAGCATCAATCTCGCAACTGTGCTTTCAAATGCAATAGCACAAACGGCAGATTTCAGAAATATGCCTGGCGGATCTCTCCCACCTGTCTGGCACTGTGTGTTGTGGTGCTTACATGATAAACGCAACCAGTACACAATCCGCAACAACGCGGAGGTGCTGAGAGGAAACCTGTTGTCAGCTCCTCTCCTAGCCACCAGTGGAGTTGTAATTAAAAAGGCACATCAATGGAAGCTGCTCGGAAATGCACTTGCCCTGCTCGCAGGCATTGAGGAATTCCAACCAGCATTCACAATAGCTGATATGCCGTCTATAATAGCAGCTCTCAGTAGCCCTCAAATTCCACGTGCAACACCAGCAACCCGCAATGAGCTGGAAGCTATTCTAAAGGCACGCTACAACACGGACTATGCTACTGCTCACCTTTTGGTAAGCAACAGCCGCCAACACCCCTACTATTTCAACTGGGACTATGGCCTTCCTGATGGCAGTGGACGCTCTCTCGCATACTCAAGATGGCTTAACTTGTGTGAGACATGAGAATTTATTGAACACAATGAACAAAAACTAGTGTTCCTGAGATTCCAGGTTATCAATAGTGCCCTGGACCCTGCTACTCAAGGATGCAGCCGATTAAGCTGGTGAAGCATCCAGCGCCTAAACGCACCCCCACCACCGCGGAGCACTCTTCACCATCTAATTCTTGGACACTTACCACTGCAACACAATAACAGCGAAAATTGCTACTGCAGCCAGTGAGAAATGATTCAGCATCTCGTAGGCGAGTGCCGCTTCTTTGCCACACTTCAATGGCAATTCTTAGCAACTTGGGTCTGGCTTGCACATCAGGTCGCCCCAGTCATTCATGCCAAGCTACCAGCAGGACCTGAAAGAATAACACTTACAGCTCTCCACGAAGCTCTTCCTAGATGCTCACTGCATCTGTCCGATTGGCTGGCACTTCCCTTTCTACACTAGAAAGCATTTGCTGACCTTGACACACCTACAGCCATTGCATTTGCAAAATGTTACGAGTTAGCCGCAGCCCCAATCACCCACCTGCAGTGGGTGGCCTGGAACGATTACGCATATAGTGGAATTTTCTGGTCACCATCTAGACTCGCAAAAACATTTAACCGTGAGTTTAGCCTCTACGCCACAGTAACTCTACTAGGACATTATGCACCCTTTTGGCGTTTTATTGCTTTTGCCCATCCAAATGCTCCTGATCAGGATGAGACCGGGATACAGAATCTGATTATCCGATGGACTGGTAACAGTCCCTGCTCTTCACGCCCGCCATAAACAGCATGTGCCTGTTTAGCATATTTTTAGTTAAGATTTTCTCATTTTGTACACTATTTCAGCCAACAGCTCTGGCTGGAGGCTGCCTGGTTTTGTGGTGCTTTGGTTTGCTCGGAGTTTGAAAGATAGCTCCCTTGGGCCCGCCAAGGTAACCAACCACATTATCAATAAATTTGTTCTCAGAGCTCAATGTACTGGCAGCGATTGGTATAGTTAGTGCTGGCAGATTAGTGGCTAGGGGCATGGGATTGTTAGGTCTATCCCTATACTTCTTCTTCTTCCTCTTGCCAGTAGGGGGCATGGTTGCATTGTTCCCCACATTTAATGTGAGTCTGATCTTATTCACATTGTCACACGAGTGCAGCACTCAAGCATGTGCATATCACATGATGCATCACGTGATCCCTGGCATTTGACACCAGACTTTTCTATTTACTTTTATCATATATTAATTATTAATGAAACACATCTTTCCTCTACTCGATAGTTGAAATATGCATAGTCAAAGCAACAGCACATCTCAGGTACCTGGTCGGGATGAATGGCATTAGGTTTAATAGAGGTTTACTAGTGAATACTATTGTAATCTTAAACAATTCAAACAAGCTAAGGAAGCTTTCTAGACAATAATAGGTGCTGTGATTGCATATATATATGTGTGCATATACATGTGATCACCTTGATACAGATTCGTTAATCAGTATCACATTAGGTATGATCTTGTCAACTACAAATGGGAGAGAGTTTACCTCAAAGAGTGTGCAGGCAATGAGCATTGTGCTGAGTGGATTATCTTGGTTCATATTTTTATAGATTGCAAATGCAAAGGTACCAATGGCACTCTGGGGAGCATGAGTGAATAGCTTGCCCAACCTCACCACATCCTGGATCCTGAGCTTGTAATCTGCCTGAGGGAAGAAGTCACAGAGGAATTTGTAGAACTTGGCTATGCTCATAAATAATAGCTGGCCTACCACATTTTTCACTTTGCCAGTCAGTAAAGGCAGAACCACATTAAGTCTCATGGCCTCTGGTGCTCCAGGGAGGTATGCAGCAAACTCTCACTTATTGATAGCAATCCAGCTCAGAGTGGACATATGTAGATCTGTGGCACTGAACTTGGTTGCTTGGGCAGTGAAGGTTTCACATGAGATTTTGCTATGCACACCAATAGACATTGCCTTAGAAGTGGCTGCATTCAGCTCTGTAGTATGCATTGGGAGTATCTTGTGGATTCTATTGGGTGGCAGGACAGCAATGAGTTGGCATAAGATCCTGAGTAGTTGGTCAGAAGGAAATGCTGCATATGCATTATTGCTGGTCTCTATTGGGATGTTGGAATCCGACAATGATCAGTTGGATTCTGAAATCATTAAAATAAAATAGAGAACTAAATTTTGTTGTGTTTTTGGGAATGGCCAACAGAAGTTGTGCCATCTAAAGATGTAACATGCAAGTAGCAAAAAAGTGCTGTTGAAATTGATTAAAAGATTTTAGAAATGTATTTAGTTTTAAGGAGAACCCTAACCAAATCAGTCACAGGTCTCCAGTTTAAATATAAAAGAATTATTGCTAATGCATATTTTTGGAGCTATAGGAAAAGTGGCTCTCTCCATTTTATGCACTGTATTGCTATTGTTAAAGCACTCTTGTGCTTGTGGGGATAATATCAACAAACAGAGGACTCCGGTTCTATTGTTATGGCATGTGCATCCCTTTGTTGACAAAAGTGAATTGTGTGCTCTTGATTGAGACTTGTCTGATTAGGAGGAAAGCATTACCCTTTCCCCATATATACCCTGCATGTCAGGGGAAAGGGACGTCCCCTCCCTGGGTCCAGGGGTGGTAGCACTACCCCTTCCCAGTCCCACAACAGTTATATGCTAAAAAATTTATAGTTTAATACTTCTAAAGTGGCTTTTCAATTTTCTTCTAATTTCTGAAGCCAATATTTGTGGATCTTTTTCACTTTTGTTATTGATTTCGTTTTTTACAAGCTCATCAATTAGTTCATTTGCAATTCTAAATGCCTTTAAAAATAAAATATGAATTTTATCATATTTATCAGCATGCCTAAATTTACGATAAAATTTATTAAACTCTATTTCAAAAGTTTCCAAAGATTCTTTTGTCCAATTAAAGTTAGCTAAACCAGTTTTAATTTGTGTCTGTAAATGCAATGGTGCTACATGTAGTGTTTTTGATATTGCAGCCAAAATTTTTTCAATTACTTTATGTTTGATTTGATTTACCATAATATGAAAACCATGTCCTATAATTTTATAGGCTGTAGGATAAAGGTTTTCTCTGTCATTAGTAGTTGCGCTTCTTTTAGTAATTATTTCAGGTATATCTAAAGCATACATATTATAAAGCTCCGCAAAATTTATATCTTGTATTGGATCTGCTAGGTATACTACAGTATTAACCAGTTTATCTATATCTAAACATCTATTTTCTAGAAAAGTATATTTATGTTCATCATCTTGAAACTCTTCATTAATAGTTTCAAAAGAAATCAACTCCATAGTGTTAACTTTATATATAGATATAGTTAATCTCATACTAAATAAATATTGTTATAAAAAACTTTACAATATACCAAATTAAATACAGATTGTATAAAAGAAAAAGTGACATGCTTACTACTTATATCATTACTGCACACACTTTTACTAGATGATTACTTTGAAGAGTGATTTTTTTAAGTAATACAAATAAATTAATTTTTATGAATTAAATTCTAGATTAATTTCAATTCAAATTAAATATCAACAAATATTAAAAATTTAAAAATTTAATCTTTTAAATAAAAGACTAATTAAAAACATGTCACATGAGTGCAATGCTTTAATTAGGTGCATGCATCTATGATCACACATTACATGTGATCCTGACTTAAGGGTACAAATGTGCACCTTCAAAAGGTTTTACTTAGTTTCAAGACACTGTTTTTTTCACATTACTTTTGACATTACCTGCCCAATCGAAATTAGCAAATTAATAACAATCAGCAATGCACGCGATGCATATTGGGGTGATGTAGATCTTTTCCCTTAGATGGAGTTTAGCCTACCCATAACACAACTTATGTCATCAGTAAATATAAAGTGCTTGCTAAGTTGTGCCATCTATTAAGCTTTTGCACTCAGTACCATATATTTGTTACAAGGGGTACGGCTAACACTATAGGACATTTACCCGGGGGAACATTACCACATCAATGGCATTGCTTTTACCAAAGGAGCCATAAACAAATATATCGCAACCTATAAAAGGGAATTGTTTTGTTTTAGTAATTGTTTGTTTTCTTTTTCCTTCAAGTATAAGATAATCTTTAAACCTTTATAATAACCTCCACAACTAGGGAGGTGTGTAACATATAGTTAGCAATTGCCAAATAAAATAAATATAGAAAACATTCGAAGGGTTTTTGCATCTAAGTGTATAAGATATGGAATGAGGGTTCTACTCTAGAACTCCACAGAGAAAAACCTTATAAAAGTTACTAAATGCTAGGTCCAATTTCTCCTAGAGTAATTGAACACTAGCTTAGAGCATAAAGTAATTGGACATTAATAGCTCTCAATTAACCTTTATTGTTAAGCAAGTGATCACATGTTTACAACATAATGCTGTGAACAACACTAATGCCAAGGCTACTGCTAAGCATTATAGATTACTTTAATATATGCAAAAAGCTACTTTAACTCAAATAGCCCAGCTATACCCTTTTTTGTGTTTTAATTTATTAATGTAAAACTTTTTGTTCAAAATTTACAAAAA
The DNA here is from genome assembly GCA_002705745.1 of Coemansia reversa NRRL 1564. NCBI lineage: Eukaryota > Fungi > Kickxellomycota > Kickxellomycetes > Kickxellales > Kickxellaceae > Coemansia > Coemansia reversa. The sequence continues at coordinate 64,688 of KZ303506.1, forward strand.
AAAAAAGTGATTGAAAACCAAAGTCTCAATAAAAAAATTATAACTAAATTGCTTTTTTCTTTCTTTTAGTAAAAATTGCATATTTAATTGCTTTTCTTGGCAAAAGTATGGCAGCAAGCTACATTTTTTGCTGGTTTTCAGAAAAAAGTTTTATTCTCCTATCTGAATTTTATAAAACAGTATTTTTCTGCTATCACACAGTTGTTTTATCACATTTCTCATTGAAATTATAATATAGCTACATATATTTACACTTTTTATATTTTTAAAGACGTTAAAGCAAAAGCAATTTTACATGGAAAACAACAAACAAATAGCAAAAAATTCAAAAGATGTGTATTAAATATAAATGGATATATATTGATCAGTAAAGTAGAACTTGAAAAATATTAGAAGGAAGATTGAAACTAGACAAAACTAATAATCTAAGTTAAATCAGAAGTGATCAAGGATTATTAATACTCCCCTGACTTGGAGCTTCGATCTTTAGTGATCTTAGATGTTGATTTAGTTTTTCAGTGACAAGTGCCTTAGTGAGCATATCAGCCGCCATTTCATGTGTAGAAATATATTTTAGTTGAAATTCCTTATCTTTAAGCCATTCCCGTATTGCATGATAACGAATCCGTATATGTTTTGCACGAACATGTTGGACAGGATCTTTAGCCCATTCCAAAGCTGATTTGTTATCACAATAAACAGTTATATCTGATGGTAGCGACTTTACAAATGATAAAAGTTTTTTAATCCAAATAACTTCACGTCCAATCTCATCAACGGCCATATACTCGGCTTCTGTTGTTGAATGTGCAACAGTCTTTTGACGTTTTGAGCCCCATGAAATAATAGCTCCTCCT
>KZ303506.1:68913-86049 GCA_002705745.1 Coemansia reversa NRRL 1564
TAGATTTGCCTATTGTAATGGATTCACTGGCTGTAATAGATTTGCCAGTTATGATAGATTGACTGGCTGCAATGGATTCGCCAGTTATGATGGATTGACCAGCTGCGATGGATTCGCTGGTTGTGATGGATTGACCGGCTGCGATGGATTCGCCGGTTGTATCAGAGTCCTTAATTGTGGATGACAATTCCTGCGCAAGCAGGGCTCATAACTATTAAATATAAATGGATATATATTGATCAGTAAAGTAGAACTTGAAAAATATTAGAAGGAAGATTGAAACTAGACAAAACTAATAATCTAAGTTAAATCAGAAGTGATCAAGGATTATTAATAATGTGCAAAGCATGTACTTGCAAAATTTGATAGCCATATTTCTAAAACCTTTAAATCAGTTAAAAAACTACCTAATCTACTTAAAAGTTTTAGGCAATGGCATCAGAAGACTAACGTTATGGACTATAAGTGTGTGTTTGCAAACCATCATCCAAACAAATTCACTGATAAAAATAAAAAAATACCAACTATGTACAAGTTAGATTCTAACATTTCTCTATTCACAAAGGGTACCTCAACAATGGCTCATATGGTAAATATTTCAATTCATGAGTTGCACAACCCTATACATGCATTTATTCAGATTATTCAAAACCTAGAAAAAGTATCTTCTTCATGGCCTAATGTGGATATCCTAAAACTTTCTGTGCAATTGGATGATAACTCGGAATTAGAGTTGTTACGTTCTTATACCAGATATGAGGATAACTTGCTGCCCATTTTTTGCTCACTTACAACTTTATTTCCTGGGCCATTAAAATTAGAATATAATGATATGTCTAGTTGTGTCGTTATTGGAGAACTATTCAAGCAACTAGCTAACCATTACTCGAGAATTCTCTTAGAAGATTCTGCTTTAGTTTTGCAAAACGCAGAAATTAATAATGAGCTATCTAAACACATATAAAAAAAACAAGCAAAAATAACAAAGACAAAACATAAACTTAATAGCTTAAAGATAAAGAAGGTATTCTATGGTATTATGTGCAGCAATAAACAAATTACTAATAAAATATATAACAAATTATTTGACTGTTTATTAAATTGTTTAAATAGTAAGTTGCATAGAAGCTACTAGTAGCATAGAAATTGATTCAATAATTTTTTGATGACCCTTCTTTTAAAAAATACATTGCTCAGAGTCAAGCTATCAACAGGCTAACAATTTTTTAATAGTAGTCTTGCTAGTGCTGTTTTTAGATAAAATTTATGTGTTTGGTTTTTATTATACTATATATCTTACAAAATGGATTCACATCTATATGACCAATTGGATCAATTTTAGTGCTATTTTTTCTAAGACATATTTACATCTTTATTTTATTCAATATTAAATAAATATCTTTCAAATTTAACCACCTGCTTTCACTTATGTTGTTAACACATTCCTAAAATATTTTCAAAACAAGTTTATATTTACTCATTTACAGATCATAAGATTTATTACAGATCATAAACGGGTGCAGATCCTATATCTATTTGATGCTGGTTATAAAACAAGAGAAGTATTTTTACAAATAAAAATATCTCAGTCAACAATTAGCTGAGTATGCAAAAAAATATTGTTCAGATGCCATTAGATTAAAGGTGGATGACCACCCATTCTCTCAGATAAAGATTTACGCATCTTAGTTAGACTTGTGAAAATAGAAAGCATAGACTGTATCAACAAGGCAGTTAAAAATTTTGCCAAAAACTACTCAATCATTATTTTAAATAGTACTGCACACCTTAAGCTGAAAAGGGCAGAATTGAGAGCAACTAAAAAAAGCACAAACCTATGCTTACTAGCAGACATAAGACTCAGCAGCTCAAGTTTGCAAAAAATGAATTATGGACAGTTGAAGATTGGAAACATGTAATGTTTTTAGATGAGACCAAAATTAATTGTTTAGGGTCTGATGGACCTAGGTGGATCTGGCGCAAGGGATGTACAGCTCTTCAAGATAAGGATGTCAAAGGTACTATGAAGTCTGGTGGAAGAAACCTGATGCTTTGGGGTGTATATTTTATTAAGGTATTGGACTTTCTTATCAAATGGAAGAAACAATGACTGTTAACTCATATACTGACATTCTTAATATTAATTAGCTTGGCACCATTGAGAAACAACAAATGGAACCAAATCAGATTATATTTCATCATGACAATGATCCCATATGCTTTTAAAAAAGCAATTATTCAGCTCAAAAATAATAATATTGATATATTTATGTTGCCTACACAGTCTCCAAAATTAAATTTTATAGAACATTTGTGGTTTCATCTCATGAGATGCCTTGGAGAATATCCAGATAATTTTGATAGTATCCATGAGCTGTGGTGCCAAGTTAAAAATGAATAGAGCATTACTGGTGCAGATTATGCTTAAGCACTAATTTCAAGTATGCCAAGACTTATAGCTGCTGTTATTAAAGCAAAAGGCAGCTATACAAAGTGCAAAATGTATAATTTGAAATTTGCACTAAAATTGATTCAATAGATTTTTTAAATTTACTTTACTTGTAACCTAGTTTATTAAACAAAATAAAACCATATTAGTTAAAACATCACCAGCAAGATGTTGGAATTGTGCTATAGTTAGCCTACCAATTCCTGCTCTCTTTTTTTTTCCTTTATAGCATGTGGGTGTTTGTTATGATTGTCTATTGACATTCATGCACATTTGTTGTGATTTTCTTTTCATGGCATTCCTACTTACTGTGAAGCCCTTCTTGGCATTTCCATTAACTGTAAAGCCTTATCTTTTACACAGTAGCTAATAGTGTTGGTATTCTCTCAACTTAGCTACTGTTGACTTTTTCTTTTTCTTTACTCTTTCTTTTGATAGACTGAAATCCTATATAAGGGCCAAGTTTTGTCTCCTATCTTTCAGCCTGTCTTTCATTTAGGCTCTCAATAAATTTTTTTCTTATAAACTTTTCTCCTCTTCCCTTTTTGCTCCTGGCCTTCAGGCGAGAATTCTAACATAAGACTACTATTAAAAATTATCAGCTTGTTGATAGCTTATCTCTGGGTGGTGTATCCTTTAAAAGAAGGGTCATCAAAAAAGTCATTGAATCAATTTCTGTGCCAACTGTCAATCAGAGGGTAGACAGCAGACTAGAAAAGAAGAGCCTAACTTTTGAATTCAAAGTTTCTAATTTTATGTGTGACATATCACCCAGTAGGAAAATTCTTATAATTATAAATAAATTAAGCAAAAACTAGTGATAATCCCCATCATTAGAAAGTACTCCTCTGCATCTTTTAAACCATTCCTCAAAACAAACCTTAAAGTCAATAGGTGTCAAAGAATCAAGCTCATTCTGCCAAGCAGATTTTACCTCTTTGAGATTATTAAACTTCTTCTCACATAGCTTATTATTGATACATAAAAACAGCCAAAAGTCACATGGGGAAGATCTGGAGAGTAGGGAGATGACTTAATAGTTTTTATTCCTTTACAATCAAGGAATGTTCTGGTAACTAATGATGTATATGCTGGTGCATTATCTTAGTGAAACATCAGATGCTTTAATCCAGATTTTGGATGTGTTTTTTTCCACTTCCTAATCATTGGTTCTAGCCCATGTTTAATATAATAGTTACTATCAATAGTGTGTTGTTCAGTATTCAAGTCAGCATGAAGAATGCCCTTTCGTGAGAAGAATATAAGTATTAGAAATTTTTTACTCCAACTATTAGACTTAACCTGCTTATCTGGTACCTGATCTTTAAGCACCCATTGCTTTGCACCAGTGTCTTTAGTATTTGAATGAATGTAAACATAAGACTCATCACAGGTTACAATATTATATATAGGTGATCTACTAGCTGTATCATATCTTTGGAGAAAGTCCTTACAGAAATCAATTTGAGATTGTTGCGGAACTTGAAAGGGGTGGTGCTTCCACCCCCCGTACCCGGGAGGGGATGTCCCTTCCCCCGATATGCAGGGTTCATGCAGGGAAAGGGAAATGCTTCCCTCCCAATCAGACAGGTCTCGATCAAGGGCACACAATGTGCTATTGTCAACAAGGGGATCTGTACGCCCAGACAATAGAACCAGAGTCATCCCTTTGGCAACATTGTCCCTGCAAGCTCAAGAGCGCTTGGACAATAGCGCAGGAGCACGTACAATAGAGCGAGCCACTTTCCCTGTAACTCCAAGGATTCGTATTAGCAACAATTCTTTTATATTTAAACAGGAGACCTGTGACTGACTTGGTCAGGGTTCTCCTTAGAACTAAATACATTTCTAAATCTTAAACATTTTCTTTTACAACAGCACTTCTCTGGTGCTTGTCTTGTTATGGTTTTTAGACGGCACTACTCTGTCAGCCTTTCCCCCAAATGCAACAGTATTATTGTTAAATTTTTATAAAATAATAAACTAATAAACCAAAAAATGCTAAACTGAAACAGAAAAAATTTCAAAAAAAAAACATTAGCAAAACTAGATTAATATTTTTACTCGTTCTAGAGTTGTTTTTAATTCTTCATAAAACAATATAGCGCATTCTGCATTAGTGTTATTGATAAACTCATTAATAGTATCCATTACTTTTTCTAAATTTGATTTTAATAGGCTATATTCTCTCATAATAAGGTGTAAAGAACCATTATTTTCATCCAATTCTGGAAGAGCATTTTTAGCACACATTCTATTAACCAAATCATCGGGGTGTGCAATTATAATTGCTCTCGTTAGACTTTCATTATAATCATATATAACAGCATAAAACATATCTACATTCCATTGAAAAATTCCACTTCCTATATTTTCAGGAAATGGATTTAATAAAACCATTTCAACATTACCATAACATTTTCTTATTTCCTTCTGAGCTGCATTTATTGTTGCAACTCCTCTATAGAATAGATAGTTCCACGATTTTGACTCAGAAGAAAATAACAAAATAAAGACATAATTTGTGGGAAAAACAATATGTGACATTTTCTACGTGTAATAGAAATAAATAAAAATAAATTATGAGAATGCTGAAGAAGCAAGAAGAAAAAAAAAAAAGAAAATTTTTTTTTATGTAACCAACAAGAAATGGGTTTCAAAGTCACTTTTGATTGTTATTTCCGAACAATAGCTGTTTAAAAAGAATTTAGTACTTTGTGATCTTACATGACTGGTAGTTTCGGAAATGTGATCATTGCAGTTTTTTTATTATTATTAAAAAAATACAAATAAAAAAAAAAAAGAAAAAAGAACAGAATTTGTTTTATTACGGAAAAATACAAGAGAAATGAGCCACACTGTTACTAGCCAATGGAGGCCAGTTAGAAGTAAGAGATTTTTATTATTTGAATAAAGTTTCTTCCTCTTGTTTTAGGAAAAAAAAAACCCGCTTTAAATACTACGGCTGAAAGCATTGTCTAACAGTTCCCGCGTTTTATTTTTATTGTTTTTTTAGTATTGTAAAAACCATTAGTTTAGTGCTAGATGTCCTGGAACTGCGAGCATTTGTGGGTTTTTTTTTTGGTATTGTCGAATACACTGCAACTTTCGCAGCGCTTCCGGTCGTAGCAACAATGGGAAGAATGTAATAAGAAAAATGAACATAGAAAGTATTTTAAAAAGAAAATTTTTTCTTTCCGGAGTTTGATACTTTGCAGCAGATTTTAATAAGGAAAATACAAAAGCAGCAAAAGAAAGTGCAAACAATTTTTAGAATAATTGTTTTGTATCAACTGTTTATAAGAGTTTGTCTATAATAAGTACTATTATAATAATCTGGCCAGATTCTAGCATTAGTTGAATTAACTTTAATTGTAGCAGCTGTAAGTGCTAATTAATTCTTTTGTTGTGTAATCAATATATTTTAAACTGCGGAATGTGGAGAGATGTGTTGGTTGAGCCAATTTAAAAGAAATAAGTGCTTCAATAAATATTTAAAACTTTTAAAAACTATATGCTAAGTGATGCTGGTTGACCAATTTCATCTTTGTATAAAATATAAAATCTACAAAAAGTACTGAAAAATCGTCAGATACTGTGGGTTTACTTATTTTTCAAGCATTATTTGTGGTCGGGATAGTCAGTCAAACAAGTGTAAACAAGACGCTTAAAACAAACTGTACAAAACCCATAATAAATGAAATATTTACGAACGGAATTTCGCAAGTTCATCAGCATCCCAAGAGTAAAAGCTCCCGGACATTTCTACAGGAGCATTTAACGCCAAGTTTGCAATTACCATAGCAGGTTTTGAAGGATGCATTAATTTTCCAGACTTGTGCAATTGAACAAACTTGTTATATTCATCAACATGCATATTATTTGAGCATTTACTTCTGATATAATTTTGCATTTCAGTATCCAAAACACCAGGACGCACAGCTACCGCAACAACATCAGACTCTTCATGTGCCAGCGATTGAGTCAGCATATTAACTGCCGCCTTGCATGCACAATACGCTCCCCATCCGCGATATGGATGGATTGAAGCACCAGAACTAATGTTAATAACTCTGCCAGGTTTACTTGCTTTTAATTCCGGAAGAATCCGACGAGTGAGTTCCACTACTGCAAACAAGTTCACATCAAAGTGCGTTTTCCAAGCCTCTATCGATGCTGAAGCTATTGAAGCAACAGGTCCGAGTGTTCCAGCATTGTTAATCAGTGCCACTAATCCCAACCCTGAATTTTTCAGGCTCTTTTCTATTGCATTCACACCCTCTGTCGTTGTAATATCAACAACACAGGGAATAAACTGGGCGCCCCCTTTATTTTCTGACTGTGATACAACTGTTCTTGTCAGCTCATTTAGACTGTCTGCAGACCTTCCAACTCCGATCACCGACACCTGATTACGCAACAGTGCCATTGATATCTCACGTCCAAGTCCTCGAGATGCACCTGTAACTATTGCAACTGGTCCACGGCCACTCGATGGAGCCGCTGCCTCTGTCGGACGAGTTTCCCAAGTAGACATTATCTATTGTCTGGTTTTGTAGGTGTGTACGTGTGTAGAGTGTGATAAACTTATGTAAAAAAAAAAAAAGTATGATCAAGTTAAGGTATTGAAAGAAAAAATAGACGCCCCCCCCCCCACTCCAAAGCAATCCAAAGATCTGCTAGCCCAGACCCAAATCCAAAAGCGTGGCTTGATTGTGTCACTAATCCATAGCCAGAAAGTGTGGAAATTCCTACCTATGACGTGTCACTAGAATTGCAATAGTGTAATATTCTAGCCCTTACCCTTTAATATTACAACAGCACCACACACAAAGTGGACGAAAACATTTTAGTTTCAACAGAGTAGATGTGTTAGCAGGAAACAATAATTTTTTTTTTTAAAACACATTACCAAAAGAAATAAATTACCAAGAAACAGTATCTGAACACAATAATAACTTAAATTATTGGAACAATTGCAAAGAAAAAGAAAATGGTTTACAGGGTATAATCTAAAAACAAAATAATATTTAATATGAGCCAAATAAGTTTTCTGGAGGAAGAATGGTTTCCTCACCATGTCCTTTATTACGAAAGTCAGAATCATCAGCCATTCCATAGTTGTGCTGATTGTAAAAGTATTTTAATTCCGGTGCATCCCAAGTGAAAATACCACCAGACATTTCAGTAGAAGATTCTAGCGCCAATCTAACAATAACATAAGCAGGCTCAGAAGGATGAAAAAGTCTATGTTGAACACTATTATTTTCTGAAATATTTCCAAGTTCTTCATTATTTTTTTGTAATTTCTTCAATTTCTTATATTCTTTTTTTTTCATAACATCATTACCATTTTCCATAACATATTTATACATATCAGTGTTCATAAATCCAGGTGATATACCAAGTGTAACTATATTAGGTTCTTCATGTGCTAATGTTTTAGTTAACATATTTATTGCTCCTTTACTTACTAAATATGCTGACCATCCATGATAAGTCTGTGTATTAGTACGATCGCCTATTTTAGATGTCACACTATATTCTTCATCACGTTTTGCCATAGTAATATTAATAATATGACCTTTTGTAAGTCTCATAATAGGTATAAATCTTTGAACCAATTTTACTACCGCAAATACATTAATATCAAACAAAGCATGCCAAGCATCCATTGATGCATTTTCTATTGAAGCTAATGCTCTATTTTCAGGCTCATCAAAAGTAGGTATTATTTCATCACCATCACGTTCTAAAGGTTCTACACCTCCTGCATTATTGATTAATGCAATTAATACTTTTCCTGAATGTGCTAAAGTTGCTTCTATTGCCCATATTCCTTGCTCAGTAGTAATATCAGCAACACATGGAAAAAAATGTGCATTTCCTTGTGCTTCTGATAATGCTCTACCAACAAGATTATTTAAATCAGTTGCTGTACGAGATACACCAATTACTGATACCCTTCTACGTAAAAATTCTAATGTTATTTCACGCCCTAAACCTCGTGATGCTCCTGTTACAATTGCTATACACCCACGACCATATGAAGTAGGTGCTGGTGTAAAAGATTCAGTGTTAGACATCCACATTTCTTTAAACTCTTCTAAAAATCAGTATATAAATAAGTGTGGTAATAAATGCCAATAGTATGTCTGTCTATTTGAAAAAAGTTTTGGTCTTTTAAAAAAAAAACCCCCCGTCACTTTTGTTCTGCTAATTAAATATATAATGGTGGCAACAATAAGCAATTTATAAAATTAAAAATGTTATTCTGAACAGAAATGGAAATGAAAGTTGAAGAAAGTAAGAACAAGTCAAATGTTTTGGTTAACCGTGGTTCTTGCAAGGTAAATAGATTATTCCAACCAAAAAAACCCCCTCAGAAAGTGAACAAAATTTGAAAGATCCAATAACAAAATAAAATGAAAAACCTATAAAAGGAGTTGTTTTTTAAAATAGTAAGTTTTAAAGAAAAACTAAAAAAAAAAAACGTGGGTTTTCTTTCATTTATAGAAGGAAAAGAACTTATCCATGTTAGCAAAATTTTTTTTAAAAAAAAAAAAGGATGACAAAACAAGACCATTTTATTAAGAGAAAAAAATCAGAAAAAGAAAAAACTGCATAACACTTGCATTCAAGCACTCCTTGACTTGAAAGGTCATGAAGAGCGTTGAGTTGGCTATAACTTTTTGCTAAAAGAGTAAAAAAAGAACGGGAAAAGATGGCCAGCGCTATGCTAAGCCGTAGTAAGCCAATTGCAGTCTACACCGAAAGGCACGGTATCAGCTGCCGCAGACAGACACATGGAAAAAAATGCAATGCACAGTCAACGCGAAATAATTTGCATTATTAGACACGCTCTGTAATCCAGTTCAAATAGTAGATTTTTTTTTATTCGGCAAGTGACAAGCAAGTCTAATGTAACAAACCACTCTACATGAAAACACATATGCACGACGAGATAACAGAAGCACCCAGGAATCTGCGTAAAACACAAGCTGGACAAAACAAAACCTCGGCACAACAGAGTAGAATGCATAGCAGATAAGACATGTGAGAAGTAAAAAATCAACAGCGGTAGCTCATAGATTCTCCAAGGCTGCTGCCAGCTCATCGACAGGGGTAGGCAGCTGTATGGGGCGGATGGGGTTTCTAGTGCGCCGGTCAGCACTGGAGGCCACGCTTACAACAGATGACGCAGATGACGCAATTGCGCTGGAGTGGCTGCGGGCGCTGCTGCTGCTGAGCGAATAGGCATGACGGTGAGCAGAAACAGAGGAGCGCGGGCGAGGAATGCGCGAGGGACTGACAGCAGGCATCTGGGTGGAAAGTCTGCGCTTTACGGGAAGCTGACTGCAGGCATCAGACGGCACAGGGGTTACCGAAGACTTGAGCAGCGCCGCAACAGGCGCAACATCCTCGGTGAGTAGCGCGCTGCTGCGATTGCTGGCAGCGGCAGTGCTGACTGCAGAGCCCTCCGATGCATGCCCGGATGTAGCAGACGACACGTCAGCGGCAGCGCGACTGTAGCGTCTGCTCCGCGGCCGCTCTTCGCGCGGGGCAGCTGGCGGAATAAATGACAGCGCAGCTGCCGTTGGCTTTGGCGCAATGCGCGGAGACAGACCCATTCCAGGGCGCGTAGACCTGTGATAATTGCGCGGCCGAGAAAGTGATGTTGCGTCACTCTCCTCCACAGACCTGTCTGATTCGGCTGACGACTTGAAATATTCTGCTAGAGACTCTGCAGAGTTAGGCGTCTCAAGCACAGGAACCCCTCCGCACGGCGGGGGCTCCTCAGTTGGATGCTCCTCGATGATTGGCACGGCTGAGACCCTTGAGACGGTAGCAGGCGGCGGCGTTGGCTGACGCGAAACGGTCAGACTGGACAGCACGCTGTCGACGCGGCGCAGGCGGGTGCTGAGCGAGGCAATATCAAGGGTGGTGGCGACGCCCAAATCAGATACACTGGAGCGGGGTGAAAGAATTGGCGATACGAGGCGCGAGGAATGGCGGCGCGACCCGCGGTCTGCGTGAACCGGCGAAAGTGGATACTCGGGAGTTACCAGCCAACGACGCTCAGTGGTGGAGCACTGGCTGAGTGTCGAAGCGCGGCGTTGCAGCCGCGTGCGAAACTCGCTAGTTGCTTCTCCGCCCGGCAGCGCCCACACCCAAGACGGCTCAGCGCATGTGTCAAACGCCGCGCGCTCAGTGGCACCATACCCAAAAGCACAGAACTCCCAGCCGTTGCCTTCGCGCAGGCGCAGGGCGTGTGAGAACTCACCAATACAGGTAAGGAAACCTGCGGAAGTCACGGCAGAGACTGCGGCGTGCGGCTCAAAGGGGTCAGTGGCGGCGAGGACGACAATTGTGATGTGGTGGTGGTTAGCAGCGGCAAACAAGCTCTGCACGTGTGCTGGCATCAGTGCTGCCAGTGCCGCGTCGTCGACAAGTGCGAAGGCGGGGGCGTGATATAGCAGACGACACAGAGCCAGCGCGGCTAGGTCGCGTGCACCTAGAACCTTTGCCCAGTCAATAGACCGTGCCCAGTCGTCATGCACCAGCTCCAGCAGAAAACCAAATCCCATGTGCTCCAGTAGCGCTGTCAGTTGCCGTTCCGCTACGCCGCGCCGCAGCGCCGTAGTCTTGTCGTGCGGAAAAACCAGCAGGTCCCACAGCGTGCTGCCCGCTCGCACGTACGCGCGTCCGCCCACCTGTGCCACACCGCGGTGGGCCGACGGGCTGCGCACTACACCGCCCCACAGCTGCTGCGATCCGCCACCCGTCAATGCCGCTGCCAGTGCTGCTCGCCGCTCGCGCGTACCGCCCACAACCAGCGTATGCTGTCCACGCTCAATGCGTATGCTGAGCCCCGCAAAGTGCCGCCCGCCCACGCCGATCCACGCCTGATCCGCCTCCAACGCATCGCCGCACTCTTCCCATCGCCCGCTGTCCTGCGCCCCAGCTTCAGCTTCGCCGCCGCCGCCGCCGCCGCCGCCGCTGCCGATTATCCGCATGCCCATGTGCCCCACAGTCTTCGCCGTGTCCTCCCAATCATCTCCCGGCATTTCTCCCAGCCCCGCCATGAGTCTTTATAAGCAAATGGAAAGTAGGTGTATGTGATAATGCCTTTATCTTCTTCTTCTATGTGTGTACTGGTGTGTATATTGTTAGTGCTGGTGTTGTCAGTGTATATGCGCTGTGCTGGATGGTTCTGATGGTTGTGCTGCTGTGCTGCAGGTACGTGCGCTATGGTGTAGCTGCGTTGTAGTAGATAGTGCTGATGGTTCTATTGCTTCATGCAGTGCAAAATGAATGTCCGCAAAGAAAAAGAAGCTGAAGGCGGTTTGGTGGCAATCTCTTGGGCTGTGCTACTTTGGTCACAACAAAAACATGCATCATTTCCCATCGAACAATGCAATTGTTGCCTGCATTCTTGTTGTCTCTGCTGCTGCCCGAATGCGGCTTGCGGTTTTTAGGCCAAAATGCGACGCTGACAAAATAATATACTTGCTCTATTCTTTTTTATGTTGGGTTGGTTCCGTGGCTATCTTTGTTGCTAAATCGCCGCGTAAGACTCATGGAAGCCGCTCCAAATGTCAAATTCTGTCTGTCTTCTCATCGCCGTGGAAACTATTATCGCATGGGACTGTTTGATCACCCTAAAATAGTGCTGTTCCTGTTTTCCCTAATTTCTTGAAAAGTCCGACAAACTGGTATGTTGCAGGAAAATGATCTGCCAACTGCTACCACCTGAATCCTTTGCTTTCAGGGTGTACTAAGCTTCGGTATCCGCTATACCAAAATCCTAACTCCAATCTGATTAATTTGTGGGTCTTTTTTTTTTTAATTTATCGAGCCTGCAACATGTCGCTTGTCTCCTTTTAATCGTACAAATGCCACTAGTGCGAAAATATTCAGAGCGATACAAAATGGCCTCCCGTAATTTTCTTTACTTTATGTGTTGAATATGTATGTAGAGAAAAGGTAGCATGTATGCTACAACCAGAGCTGGTTATACAGCAAGCTCTTGGTCTATCACACTAACCAAGGCTTGAAAATATATGCTGCCGGTTTAATATACGCTACTTTTATGTTTATACTAAAAAAAAAGAGCAAGAAGCGCTGAGTGCCGCTTTTAATGGACAGAGCAGCCTGCTTCTTCTTGCCGAGATATACAGAATCCCATCTACCTGTAGTTATTCCTCTTAAAGCTGACAAGTATATATTGAGCACCTGGTTTTGTTTTCCAACGTCCTCACTCATTTCTGTTGTATGCATCCGGGTAAATTGCCGCAGCTTTCAGCATTTGTATTTGCTTTGCTGGGATTGCTGGATGATCGTCCACTACACCACCTCAAACAAACACTGCCACCAATGCCAGATTGCTGAAGCAGACAACTGAAACATGCAAATTTTTCTAGAAAAGGAAACGCAGCTCACATGTCGCTGGCTTTCAAAGCCACTGATGGTGCTGTTGGATGTGCCACAGCGCCGAGTGTCTGTAAGAGTGGATTTAAAGGCCTTGTAATTTAATTCAACTTGCAAAAAAAAAAAAAAAACTTTCATTTCACAAGAAACTTTCAATAGCATAACGCATTGTGGAATCCAAGAAAGAGGCGAGTGCGGAAGAATGAGCGGGAGACATTCCGCACAGTCCTTTCAAACCACGAGAGATAAATGTCTCAAAATCATGGAAACCGGGGCTGTAAACAATCTTTCTTTCAGTGGAACATGTTTGTTTTATTAAGCTTGCCTTTTCTGCTTATACATTTATTTAACTTGCAGGAAAGAAAAAGAAAGGCATATGGCAACAACTCCCGACGAAGCCATTTTCTGTGGCACAGCAGAGCAGACTGCAGATCATCAGTCACATGGACGGGGCCAGAATTCCAACACCATGCTCCTCGAGGGGCTCTCAGCGCCACCAGTGGACACAGCAGGGATGGAGCTGCTACTGCCTGGTTGCCTCCTGCCCCACTGTATGCTGCAGCTTCTCTCACTGCCACCTGCGCCGCTGGATATCTCTTATAAACCAGATCCCCATCCACACACGCGTCTTTCTCCTCTCGCCTCGCTATCCTCCCTTGCTTCGTCCCACGCGAATTCAGACCTTTCCACTTCTTCCAAAGAAAAAGCTCCACCACCCACCACTCTGCCGGCCTTTGAATTTCAAACCATGGCCACGACAGAAGGCGACACATATCGCTGGGTAGCCACCGCTGGTAGTCGAAATGACTCTGAGGAACTTGGCGCGTCAGCATTGTTTGGTCCCATTGGAAGGCTTTCTGAGTCTCCGGCAATAGGACCACGGCACGGCATAGGGGCTACACAACAACAGCAGCAGCCGGTCCCCTGGCGGCGAGACTTGCAGGAAGATAGTGTACGGGCAGAAAGCCCAGCGCTATCACTGTTTAGCGGCGAGATGCCGCCGCAATCGCCTCAGTTTGAGGACATCTCGGCACAAGATATCTTTGAGTGCCGCGAGACAATGCAGCGGTACTGGAAAACCCGTCCGAGTAACCCCAGACATACGTGGATGGAAAATGGGAGGGAGAGTCCGTTGCCGCTGCTGGAGGACGAGATGCCCCCTCAGTCGCCATTCTTTGCGGACGTTTCAACAAAGGACATTATCGAGTGTCGCGAAGCTATGCGGCAGTATTGGACACCGCGGCAGAACATTAGAAAATACACACCAGAGAAGGATGGCACTTCGGAAGAGCTGTTGGAGGACGAGATGCCGCCGCACTCGCCATTCTTTGCAGACATCTCGGCGCAGGACATTGCCGAGTACCGCGAAACCATCCGCCAGGCACGCGCCTCATTCAGCAGCACAACCACACGACAGCGCTCGACATGGTGTGCGCCCAAAACAGAACCGCTTTTTCGTAAGTTAATATGTGTAGATGGAAGGGTTTAGGCCTTATTTATCGACTGTTGACTCTAGCAGAGTAACACAGAGCTGCTAGCACGCGGGAGAGTATGTCTGAAGATGAGGGAGGGGATTCACTTCTTTGTGCACATGCGTGCATCCTCAGGCGATATTGTGCAGGGCACAGATTGAAACTAACAATGTTCAGCATATTCTGGTTGTGTACTTTTTACGCGTTACCGATTGAAGAGTAGCGTCCCTGCGCAAACCGAGCACAGCATTGCCACGGCCTTCGCTGGCAGGGATGCTGGGGCTGCAGACGCAGGACAGTGGCGCATTCGATTCGCCCAGCAAGCTCGGGGGTCCAAGTTCCAATCTGGTCCCGGATGACGACGCGGACAGTGATGACTGGATTCTAAACCAGGAGCCACCGCAGTCTCCGTTATTTGCAGACTACCACAAGGAGCGCGCAGAGTTGAAGCGGCGGGCGGAGGCGATGGCGGCGGAGCTTGTGCAGCCGGGTGAAATTGGCGAGCTGGAGGACGATGAGCCCACGGTTTTGTTTGAGCGCGACAAAGTGGCAGAGCGCAGCTCGGTTGCGGAGCATGGTGACAAACGCGAGCGATGGTTCCAAGTGGATGTACACTCGCTGTTTGCGTCGCCATTCCGCACGGCGGCGGAGCCAAGAGTGACAGTACGCGAGATGAAGGCGTACGATCGGGCGTCTGCACCGCTTGTTGCGGTGGACGCGAACGATTGTGACGTGCTGGATGCGCTGGCGCGGTACCTGGCTCTGCTGGCGCTGCAGGCGCGCACAGTGCCGACAGAAAACGGGGGCACGCGCACATCGCAGAGACCCACTAGCCTACGTGTTCCGTCGTGCAGCAAGCTGCCGCCGGATCTCATTGACTTCCACACGCCGGCGCTGTCGTTTGTAGTGCGAAGTGTGGGACGCAAAGATGGAAAGGCTCGCAACACGTTGCCAGCAGACAAGTGTGTGCGCGCCGTGGACTTGGAAGCCATGGTTGAGGCGTATTTGCCACATGTATATGCCGAGCTGGACGTCGACTATGCGACGCTCGAGGTACCTGCTACGCTGGCGCGCTCACCTTCTACCAGCAGTGCTGCTACGCTAGCCGACCCGCCAGTCTTCAACCTGCGGCCCCACGCTACAGCTCCACCGAGGAAGCGCCCCGACTCTGTCGGTAACGCAGATGTGGTCGAGTCAAAGCATCGCCCGCCTCCATCTGCCATCCGCAGGGCGCTATCAGGAAGTGCCGCTCCGGGCGCCGAGACCCGCTTGGCAAAAGTGCCTGGCCGCATTGCGCGTCCGCAGGGACTGCGTGCATCAGCATCTGTTATGAATCTGCGCGGGCCCGCCGACCGCTCGAATAGCTGCAGCTCCAGCAGTACCAATAGTGCGGCTGGAAAAGGCTCAAACGGGCTTTCCCGCGGCCTGTCATCTGGGTTACGCGGTTCACGTATACAGCCAAGGTCTCCGCCGATGCTGTCTTCGCTGCAACCCCGGCGCCGCAGCGAGGTTATTCAGCCCTCAACACGCGAGCCGCTGCAGCAGAAACGGCCGCTGCGAGCATCGTTTTCTTATCAGTCGTCTGCGTCAGCAGACGCGCGCCCGCGTGTGGTCCCGCCGTGCTCGTCGGTCTTGAGCACTGCAAGCTTGTGTCCATCGGTAGTAGCTGATGGCGGCGCTAGTGCTGCACGGGCTATGAGGCACAACGGTGCGTCGGCTGCAGCCATGCCACGGGTGGCGGGGGTACGTGCGTCAGCTTCGGTTCCTGTTGGCTGCGGAGCTCCACGCGCGACAGAAAATCTGCGTAATCGAAAGGATCTGCCTCCATTGATGCTGGCTACCCCGGCGCGCCGCAGAGGCCTGTCAGGGCAGGGTTCCACGCTTTCTAACTCTGCTGCTACTGCTCCCAGTGCCTTGCGCACGGCTGGCGGTTCAGCGTTACTGAGCAGCCGCACGGCTATTGCGCGCGTCCACCCACCTTCAGCTTCTGTCTCTACCTCAGCTTTGGCGCTTGGACGCCGCCGGGGTGCCAGTGCTGGTGCGCAACTGGCAACCTCTCCGCCTTCGTCTTCGCAGCTATTCTATGCCAAACAGACGTCCGCTGTGGCGACTTCTACACCCTACGGAGCTAGTGCTGGCAGGGACGCCGGGAGCCGTCCACGACACTCGCTTTCTTCCGTGGTAGTAGAGCGTGATCCATTTGACTTTGGTCCGCGGCGTGCGCAGGCGTCAGCGCCGCGGCCTCTTCCGGCGGTTGTGTCTCGCGACGGAGCTGACCGTCGTCCGGATGTCCGCCAGGTTTTTTCTTCCCGCCAAAGCCTTCCTCAGACTGCATATGCTACACCCACCGCTGCTTCTCGTCGTATTTCCGCTCAGCCCACTCTTGCTCAGCCTCAAAATATTCCTCCCCAGCGTTCGGCAGTAAGGCAGCGGATTGGTGCCAAAATCATGGAGTTTCGCTCGCGGATTTTCTCCCCTTGAAACCTCTGCTTTAAAATAACTTTCGAAGAAGGAATTTGTAGTACACTTGTACTTTAAAGTGTATCTTTTCTTTTGCATATTTCCCCCCTTTAGCATCCAGTATTGCTTGTGTTGTACTGGCTTAAAGGCTTGTGCTTTTTTATTATTATTGTCTTGGCTTTTTAGTTTTTTTTTGTGTAGTTTGCCAATTTTCTTTTATTCATTTATGTTTTGCATGCTTTAAAGTCGTAAAAAGTGATACAATTTTTCTTCTTGTTTGCGGATGCAAAAAAAAAAAAAAAAAAAAAAAAAAAAATTTTTTTA
>KZ303506.1:86295-101360 GCA_002705745.1 Coemansia reversa NRRL 1564
AAAAAAAAAAAAAAAAAAAAAAAAAAAAAAGTCTTTTGAAATACTAGAAAAAGTATTGTAGCTCTTCAAAGAGAACTTCAAATTTTTTAATGCTTTGAATATTTGCAACCTTTACACATATTTCAGTAAAAAGAAAGCAAAGATGTTAAAGAATTAGTGTAGCTGTTTTCTGCAGCTGTGCTTAATCTTACTTTTGTTCTGCTTGCTTTCTGTACTTTATTTTTTTTACACACACTGCTGCTATTACTTTTGGTTTTAACTATTTGACTTACAGTATACTTTAGTAAACTCGATTTTAGTACACAACAGGCAATGGCTGTATCACTGCAGCAACTGCCGTGGAATATACTAGCTCTAATTGTGCACAATCTACAAAATTCTAATCAACTTCGGTACGCCAGGAGCGATATAATCTGTGAAAAATGGTCAAACCAATTTGCTTTCTTCCTTTACACATGTCAATCATGGAGAACGCTTATTTTAGAAAATTTCTGCTATAATCTACAAATTTCTATTGATTGCAGTCCAAGTAGCATTCGAATGGAATATTCACAATGGCCATCTAATGTACAGACACCTATTTGTAATAATCAGTATAAACATATGGTAAAAATTATTATGTTAGAGTTGGATTTTTCTAGTATACTGAATGGTAGATTTCGACAGTTATTTGATGCTGATGAAATACAATCTGATCAATTGGTATTTCCTATGGCACATACTCTTGATATTGTATTTGGACATTATGAACTAACACATGATGATAAAAATTCTACTGCAACAGATGAATTGAATATATTTATGCGAATTATTAAACAATTGGCACCAAGACTTAAAGCTGTTAATATTAAACATTGCATGAGTTATACTATAGGAAATGGCGTCTTTTATGAGGCATTTAAGACATTTATAGATCAATTATCTAATTATCCATCTTTAGCATTATCTGTTGATGACGGACAGAAAATTAAAAACATTACGGTAGAAAAAAACAATATAGTTAAACCATTGTTTTCATTTGCACCACGTTTGACTAGTATGGATTTTGTTTGGAATATTTATTATCCACAGATTGCACAACTACTTCATCGTAGTGCATCATCTTTACAATCACTTACATTAATGCTTAATCGATTAGATGGATTGTCTTATTTAGTTCAAGATGAGTATGAAAATCCTATTGTTTATCCAAATCTCAATGAATTACATCTTTCATGTTGGTATTATCTTCGACCGGCAGCAAAAATTTATACTCGTTCTATACCATTTCCTAAATTAAAACAACTTTATTTACATATGGATTATCCCTTTTCTGATGATACCATTTTCAGAGGTAATTGTAATACGTTGGAGTGTTTATATATGAATCTTAACACTAATACTATTAATATGGCGGACAAATATCAAATATTTAGAAAAGGTCAATATAATAATTTAAAAACTGTTTGTCTTAAAAATATAAATAGTTGTCAATTAAATCCTGGCACATCTTCACAAAAGTTTTCTGATTTTGCTATTAGTTTGCCATCTTCTATAACTACTCTTATTATTGAAGATGTCACAATGAAGAATGAGTTTGTTTGCAATCTCTTTTCTCAGCCAAGTCTAGTTAATTTACAATTACTTTCAATACCTGATGCTTTCCTTACAATAACCGATATTATAGGTATGCTTAGATTATTACCATGTTTGAATGAATTGCGTTGTGTTTATAAAGGTTTGGGGGATGATGGTTTAGAAAAAATGACTGGAGAAAATCTCACTAATCATTTTGCTAGTCAATATCCAATTAATCGTCATTTTAGAGTTCTTCAATTGGGGCACTGGGGAAATACAGATCTAGAGATTACTGCTCAATGTTCCTTATTGTTGGCTATTGCTTGTCCATCGTTTACTTTTATGTCACTTTCAGGACATGCTCGTACAAAGGTAAACTCTACTTATAAACGTCTTATAAATACTAAACCATATAGTAAATATGCTGATAGACTAATATTGCTTTTAGATAAATCTACAGAATCTATTTTTTAGATAATCTATTTATTTTTGGCATATTGTATAATTTTATTGCAAAAATTTAGCAAATACAGAATGGTCAAAATAAAAAATAAAAATTCAACAACAAAAATGGACATGTTATTTTTTGCTTTTCTATTGATACCCCTTAAAGGTACCTTGATTTATACCAAATGTAGCTATATTACAATAAAGCAACACAACACATGGTATTGTCCGTTTTTGGGGGGGTTTTTTCTGACATATACTAGTTAATGTTGATTGTTTTTATTGTAAACCTGTTTTATAAAAATAAAAAATAAAAAAGCCACATTAAACTACCACACTGGAAAATTTTCAAGCATGTCAAATAATTGCAGATAAGCAGACAATAGTTAATCGTAAAATTGATTTCTGGATATTTAAGGATGTGAATACATAAAAGATTTGATTTGTAGTTTGGGTAAAACTATATGTTTAATTTTCTTTTTGTTCCATCATTTAAGTGTAACATGTCAGAAATTACAAGTTCTATCTAGTTTTTTTTTTTGTCATATCAGGTAAAGTATATATATATTTTTTTTTTTGCAAACTTTTTAGGTAATAAAATTAGATTCAATACAGTAAAAGTTAAAGTATATATTATTAACATATTGTTGAGGATATAGCTTGCTTTAACATCATATGAGAAAAAAAAAAGTAAAGTAGAAATTAACCAAAATATCCAAACATGCTCATTACATAAAATAAACTGAGATAATCATATACGCACTACATATACTGAATATAACTTTCTTTTAATGATCAAGAATAGTTTCAAATTTACAACTCCGTATAGACACTAAATCGAAGAACAAGAATATTGGGTTCAATTTCAAACCATAGATTTTCCATTATAATCAGGTTTTTTTTTTCGATAATCGGAATTCGGCCAAAACAACGTCATACAAGGAACATCATAATTGCAATAATTTGGCGAACGTAGAATGGTGTAGAATCAAAGTAGATCACTGTGGGTCAATCCTTGTCACTGTGTTCGAATCTCTTTCTCTCTTAAGTAGGCCTTGCCTAAAAGTATGGAAAAATAGGGATTATGTAATTTAGGAGTGGGGGGTAGATTCTGCATTATACTCGCATATGGTTGCAGGGAGACCAAAGCTTTTTTTTTTCGCATCGAATTTCGTTGATCGTGCACATCTTAAAAAAAAGACCACTCTCTCCACAAGGACGGTCCGGAGACAGCATTCCCAGATGGTTGTTTGCTTGAAAGGATTGGCAGAGAGAGCCTTCAGACTTGTAGAGTGGCGTGACAGCTTTGTTTACCTGCGTTGCATTGCCATGCGGAGACCGCTTATTTTTGACAGACCATTGCAGACAACAGCAAAAGCGGCAATATGGAGTGCGTGCGCGGAACTTGTGCCCTCCTTTTGTTTGCTAAATTGTTAGACACACAACAGGCATCGATAGAGAATTGCTACCCACAGTATGAAAAAATATAAGGGCTTTTAAGCACCTGCAGACAATCAATTCCTGCCAATGCTGCAGAAGGAACGGTATTTACTTTTCCGGTCAGCCGAAAATGAAGCCGCACAGCCGGAGAAATCTGCAAATGTAAACGAGCAACGTGGTGAAGAAAGCAGAAGAAAAGCACTGGAAAAAAAAAAAATCCACAACCAGCCAACTCACCAGCGTGGTATTGATTGCCCGTCCGAGAGGCGCCTCGCTCCTCACCCCCCATTTTACACACTTTGAGAAAGGACTTTCATGAGAACAAGCATTGCGGGCTTGATAATCGACGGGTATTGTTCCCAATGCTTGGAAATTCCTCCCCTCTCTTCTCTAATTTTTGTGCGATTAGGCCATCTTCCCACCCCTCTTCTCCTGCAAAGTCCAGCTGCGCTTTGGATTCTACACTTTATTTCCGTTCTTTTTTCTTCGTTTCTCCCTCTGCTCCCCCCCCCCAAGCAACGCGTTCATTGTTCGCCTGCGCGTCCTGTTTTTATTTCCATTGCTGTGTTGTTGCTCCTTTCAAGATCTTTCCAGCTCTTTCTTTTTTAGCTCTTATCTTTTTTTTTTTTTGTATCCAGCTATTTACTACACATTTATAGAGTTCCTGTCCGCGAGCTGCCACGCCAATCGAAGCCCGACAGGAACACACTATGCTGTCCGAACCCGATGGCAGCTGGCACATATCGACAGGCATTGCAGCAACGCTTCCGCGCAACTTCCAGCTGTCGCCGCAACTCCGACGACGCATTGAGGGTCTGGGTCCGGGGATTCGGGAGGCAGAGTGTGCGCTGGCGGCTACTGCTGCCGCTAGCAGGCGCACACCACGAATGTCAATGCCCGCAGACATATATGAGACGCTGGACTTGGCGAGCTGCACGGGTGACGGAACAATGCTTCCAGAAGCGTCGCCTTACGAAATTGGCTCGCAAAGCAGCATGCTCCACGCCCTGCTGAGCAGTTTGCCCGAACCGCCGATTACGCAGCCAGATGGTCCGTCAGTCTTGGACACACTCGGTGCGCTGGCCGATGAGTTGCCGCAGCCACCATTGTCGCCCTCAGTGCAGAGCATCCATATATCGCCTACATCGCCACCTCTCTCTCCTCCCACCTCTCCCAAACCATTGCCTTCAGACACTGTAGATCCCTCCCACTCATTCCATCTCCTCCCGCCACCAAACGCAGTAACGACAACATCAACATCAGCAGCAGCTGCAAACAACACTATACCGTTCGACAATAAGACAGTAGCCCCACAGCAGCAGCAGCAGCCAACAGAGACGACAGTAGCTCTATCGTTATCTGCTATACAGAGCCCGGTATTGCCGCAAAGAGGCCATAGCGAAGACAGCATATTCGAAGCTGCACATTCAATACTTGGGTCGTTTGATGCAATGCCAGTGCTGGAGACACCGCTGCCTTCCCGGCGCAATACAGATGAGGTTTCGCTCAGCCAACAGAATCGCCAGGAGCTGCAGCACTTGTCACCCGAGGCTCCACCAGCGACAGTCTCAGAGTGCCAAAACAGGGGAATAAGCCCGTCTTTGTCGCTTCTGGACGGCGAGATGCCGCCAGAATCGCCATTCTTTGATGGCGTCTCAGTCGAGGATATCCTTAACGCACGCGAGTCCCTCCGCGAAGCCAAGCGCGCAACATGGTGCGCTTCCAATGCAACACCCCTATTCAGTAAGTGCCAAAAGCAGTTTAATCAACAACACACTCCCTTATAGGTTATTGCTCGCTCTAACAACATCAGCCTGGGTGGCATCCCTTCTCCCTTTCATACATCTTTTGTAGCCTCGCTACATAGAACCAACAAGACGCCAGCTCGCGCCTCTCTCGCAGGATTACTTGATGGATGGCGACAACTGTCTCCAACTGAGCCCACCCAATCGACAGGGTCCAAGGCGGGGAAAAACGTGCAACGCCACACACCACCGTGCTTACCACTGCCAACCGCAGATCTTCGGGTAATACCAGTATGCAGGAAATACAATGCCCCAGAAAAGAACCATGCAGATGGACTCGCTGAAGGCGTTGATATCACATATACCGCCCCCACGCCAGCCGCCCGAGCACAAACCGGACCATGCCAGGCACGGCTTTTTCGGGTCAGCGTAAACTCGGCGTTTCTGTCTCCGCTGCGCTCGGTGGAACGCCAGCGCGTGCAGGTCGAAGGTGTTGATGCATCTGGCTTGCCTGTTGAAGTCAGCGATTGCGACGCAAAGGATGCACTGCGGCGCTTTCCCTCGGTCCTGGCAATGCGCAAGCGGCAGCCTTGCAGCAGCCTGGGGCACACTAGGACCCGGACAACGCAGCCGACACGCATGCGGACGCCATCTGCACGCCATGCGTTTAAATGCGGTGGTGATAACAAATGGGCGCCTTCGGTGTCGTTTGTTGTTAGCGGTGGCGGGCCGGACGAGGAGCAGCAGGTATCCGACCGGTCCATTCAGAGCGTTGACATTGAGGCAATGTTGGAGGCGTATTTGCCCCACGTTCACTCGATGTTGCAGACAGAGCAGAATTCGGCGGATACAGAGTTGACCCGTGGGCGTGCACCTTCCGAAAGCAGTGCTCTTACTCTGGCTGATGCCACAGGTTGCTCGCCAGAGTACGCAGACTCTTGCCAGTCGGCCTCTTCTGAGGACACGCTACTGCATTCCACTTTTAGTCAGCCTGTGGTGCGCCCACAACTATCTTTTTTGCGCAAACCTACACGTCGCAGCGACGCTGGTCTGATTGGCGATAGCAGCAACGCCAAGACGCCGCTTGACATGGCTGCCAAAAGTTCTGGGAAAATGACAAAGACCCTGCGGCCAGTTGCGACCGTTGCCAACCTTAGGCAAACTGAGCACGAGCAGACTACAATGCGGGGCCAGACAGCGTCCGAGCCACGGCGACGTGTGCATACCGTGTCCCAGATAGCAGCGCCGTCATCACTACGCACGCTATCACGAAGGCGCAGCGAGGTACAGTCGCTGCTGACTCAGGCCAACGCAGTATTGAGCAATGGAAGGCGCCCGCAACAACCGCACCTGCAGAGGCGTCGCACTGCTGAGCTTCCAGGCACAAGCCAGACTATCGGTCGGATACGACCGCCACGCGCTTCTCTTCCTCTTGCAGCTGGTCTTGGCACAGTTCGGCGTACAAACAGCATTGTTATCTCTCCACGCGCATCTCTACTAAGCTCACCTAATCCACGTGCGTCGGTGTTTTCAGACGGCGGCTACCCACACACGCGCATTGCGCCGCCATCTTTGTCACTGGCACAGCAGCGCACGCCTATTTCACTGAATACTGCACTTACCCGACAACCCAATAGGCTAACAAGTTCAGGTCGTGATGACTTTGGTGAGATATCACCGCTCTCGCTGACCCCTGTTGGAGGAAGCATGTTGGAGATTGCTTCCTGCCACCTGCCAGCGACACAGCGGGCCCGGGCTTCAATATCGCTTGGTGGTCTGCGCACACCAAGCAGCACCCCTGGGAGCGCGTCAAAAATTTCGCAAGGCAATGCAGGGCCAGCTGCGACCCCTGTTGGTCGCACGCGGTCTAGCAATGGCTGTATTAGCGAGCCACACAGGCTTTCTTCGTCGATGGTAGCTGCAACAAGCTACGGAGGTCTTTCGGGAATTCCGCGGCCGCAGCCCAAGCAGCTTCGCAGATTGGAATCTTCGGCGGTGCTGCGTGGCAGTAATTCAAATCTTAACAGCAGCAATAGTACCATAGGCTACAGTGCTTGCTACTCAAATGACAGCGACTCCGATGGGAGTTCGGCTGTCTTTCCCTCGTACTCCTCTGCGCCACGTCGCCGGCCTACGGGCAGGCGTCCAGGTCTGAACGGACTGGCGCAGGAGGAGGAATTCCTGACTCTCCGCCCTGTGCATACTCCTGACATTATCCCGTGTATGATTGACCCGCACCTTGTTGAGCGTGCAATGACGCCGATGCTGAAGAACAACATTGGCCCACAAAATAACGGCTGTGGCAACAGCCTGGCGCAGATTATTAAAAAGCATCAGACGCTAGAGAACAGCAATGCCGTTGATATTCAAAACAATACTCCACAGAATAAGGCGTTGGATGGAGTGGCTGCGGATGCAACCAGCAGACTTTCGACTGTGCTGGAGGTGCCTCCCCTGGCAGAGCAGCCAGCTTCACACATTTCGCCTTTGGGTACACCAAATGCCTCCCCAATGGTGCGGTCCAGCAACGACAGCGGTCGTAAATTTGGAAGGCCGGGATTCTTAACCAGACGCTGGACTAAACACTCTACATCACCAGTACCGGTTTCAGCTATCCCTATGCCCCCTATGCCTGGAAAGTCGTCACAACTTGCGAAGGAGACTTCTCCGCAAACCTCTCGCATTCCTTCGCTACGCAAGGCTCGCTCACTGTGGTCGATAAGTGGTCTGAACAAATGAAACTAACGCAGAATATTTAAATCTTATCCGCGACAATTTTTTTTCATCGATACTTTTTTCTGTACACAATTTTTTTTCCCTTTTTTGCTTTTTTGTAACTTGACAATAATATGATATAAATACCTTACAAAAATTTAGAACTGCAATATTGAAGACAAGTTGATGGGTTTTCAGTTAAGGTAAAGTGTTAAAATTAAACAGAAAGCAGATTTAAATAACATCACTAAGATTTTCTTCAGCGTCAATGCTAGATAATTGAAGTATATGCGCGACCGATATTTTATATAAAGAGAATTTTCAATTTAATAGCTTCTTGCCACTATATGACATGCTTTGAGTTGAATTAATGAACTTTTATGATATGGCTTTTTAAGCATTTAAAAGGAACATATGGAACACCAATATTTCTCAATACAAAGATAGTGAGTTAACGCTTGCGTGTAGAAAAGTGTGGCTGCAATGCCACTGGTGATACTAAGTGGAAGTAGGCGTCTGTGGGCAATAACGCCGTGTGCATGCAACTTGTCCATTTTTAAGGCAGTGACATTTGTTGCATTCGCGCTTAAAAGAAGATGCACCATTGCTTTGGATACACTCATCGTAGTTAGCATACGAAAGGGTTGCATTAGCATTGTTATCCAGGCTACTTGGACATGCCTTTAATGTGCACGCGACAGCTCCACTAGAAGTACATTTGCACGAATTGCAGTCAACTTTAAATGTTGACTTGTTTCCATGGGCTTTGACGCACATTTCAAAAGTATCAAACACCATTGTATTATTGGACTGCCGAATATGTAATTTTGGCATGCAGGCGTTCTTTGTGCACGATAATGTGCCATTTTGGTGACATACGCAATGATTGCATCCATGACTGAGTGTGCGCCCACGGTTTGCACGTATGCACGCTTCATGGTTGACGTAAACGCCAGATTCAGCCGTTGTTTTACTCTCTCTGCGTTTTTCCATTAATTTACTTGGCAAGCGTTTAATATGGTTTCTTTTCTTCGGCTGCTTGTCACAATGTGTGCAACCTATTTTCTGAGTATCTGGAAGACAGAAACATTTTTTACACTCGCCATCTGTAGATGATCTATCCACCCATTGTTCATATCCACTATGCGCTTGCTTGCAAAGTAGATACTCATTTTGATGTTGCACACGCTGCTTAAACTCAGGAATTCTTGCAAACCATATTGTTCCGTGATTGTACTCTGATATACCAGAAATTAATGTAGGTGTACTACCATTGACAAAACTCCCAATGCCTATTAAAACTGCATAAATTGTACTTGTGCGCATTCTTAGTGGGGGGGGGTTACAAATAATTTTAAAACTATTCGGAATATTGTTGCAGAAAAAAAAAAGCACTAGCAATTCTGAGCAAAATAAAAAATTATGTCTGGCAACATCTTATTTATGTTCTGCAGCTACTGTTGTCCATTTTCATCGGGTTGCAAACGTTTGTCCCTCAAAATGCATCCTGTCTTTATCTGACGTGGCAACTCTATCTTTTTGTGCGCAGCCATCCCTGGAACTCAGTTATAAGAAAATTGACATTGCATTGGTAACGGTTAAATAGTGATGGACTATATATGAAACTGCAATTACGTGGTTTCAATTAACTCCATACATGTGTATTACGTCCCCCAAATTTCTGATCCACAATAATCTAAATAATCATGTGCTTTAGCAGTAATGTTTATCTCAGAATCGGCTATAACCAATGTTCAATAAGTTCACTAGTTTGCTGCAGACCAAAAACCGACTAGTCTATTAATTGGAGCTACAATCTACATAATCTGTTTTAATAGAAACAAACACCAGTTGCTCTGGTGAGAATGTGGTGTTTGAATTTTCACTTGATGTTGAAAAAACTGTTATATATACACAAAATACACCCACTGACGTGTCAACCGCTTCTTATTGACAGGTGAGACTGTGTGCTAAATATTTCTTACACAGATCCGCATAATCATATGTCGCATATTTTATAAGCACTAGCGGATATCTGGGAAAAATAAATTTTTTTTCTCAAAAACAAACACAATATACATTAAAGTGTGAGAATATCTGTATTCGCCCAGAAAATATTTCACGGCACCGCCCATAGCACGTTGTCTTTCCCCATTAAGAGCTTTAATAAAGCAACTCATTATCATCAACACATAATGCATCAATGAATTATATTCTACTCTTTTTTTTTTTTCTAGTTCTGCATTGAGTATTAGAATAAATCTGCATCATGAGCAAGCCAAGAATTATATTTTATTTTGACTGTGTGTCAACATTTAGTTACATAGGGTTTGAGTTTATGGAGAGATATCGTCGTTTGTGGAATATCGACGTTGACTACCGTCCAATTATACTTGTAGAGGCCTTGATTGCCTCAAAGAATATGATAAGTTTAAACAAACTGGAGTATTTGTTTCATGATGTGTCTAGGGTATCTGCTATTACAAAGATACCCTTTAAGAGTGTCCCAGACAAACACCCTTACGATTCTACTGTGGTTTTACGCACACTTCAATATCTGAAGACTCATCATCCAGATAAGCTTGTTCCAGCAATGCGTCAAATATGGCAGACAACATTTGTTGAACTTATCGTGCTTGAATCCGTAGATAGTGTTAAAAAAGCACTTGAGGGTATTGTTGATGCCAATATGGTAGATTTAGCCATCGCTTCTGACAATACCTTGAATGCCATAAAGAAGAATCTATCAGAGGCCAGGGAAGTGAAGGGATTTGGCACACCGACAATTGTTGTATACAAGACTTCAGATTCAAAGCCGGAAATGTATTTTGGCTCTGACAGGTTTGAGCATATTGCCATTTATCTCGAAAAGGAATATTACCCTATGAAGCAGCTATTTGCTAATGCAAAAGTTTAGTCCAATTTTGACAGAATACTAAAGTTTTTTGCAAGAATAAATAAATACTACGTAGATGAATATTTTAGCGCTTGAAAAATCTTGCTAACTTGCTTTGATGGCTTGCACTTTCTGAGCTTTTAGAATCACTCTTATGCTTTCTTATGAGGATTTTTGGTTTTGTTGGCATTACCTGCGATGAGTCTTCCTCATTGTTAGGTTCAGGAGATACTTTGGTTTTATTCGACGTATCAAAGTAGTTTTTAGCTGCTGCACGCCAGTCACGACAAACTTCAAAGAAGGGTAGAAAATTTTCCGAGCTTTTCTCCTCTGGCTTATTTTCAAGCTTATTCGCTTTTATAGGTTGGTTATGCTCAGGGGATTCTTGTATCTGCTTTCCATTGTCAGAATTCTCTTCCTGAGCTGAATCTTGCTTCTGGATTGGTTCTTGAGTTTTCTTTGTAGAAAAATAAATAATTCTCTGGATTATATTCTGCGGCAGATTTTGGAAACCGGATTTTTCACCCATATTGATAGTTTATAAAAACTTATTCTTGTGATATGTATAACGTTGACAATGATAATTCTTCAAAAATAAGAGAAATAAATAAAGATGAAGGATAGAAGAAACTATGAAAGTCAAATTTACAGTCCACTATTTTTTTTTTAAACATCCACAAAGTGTGCAAAAGAAAGAATTGCCATGAACAAAAAAGGTTTCTTTTAAAGAAAAGGTTAGAGGGGGGAATATTTGGCCAAGAGAGCAAAACACATCTTTGAAAATCGATTTTTGGAAAATTATTAAATATTTTTGGTGCTCTTAACGATGTGTTTCTTGTTTCAAAATACTTGGCTTGTTTATTTAGAAAAAATATAAACTGTATCGCTTGTAAATTAATTTTAAATTTTCTTGGCATATGAAAATACCACTATTGTTGAATGACTCTGGATCATAATGCCTAGAGCGAATAAGGTTGACTAAACCATGAAGGAAGGAAATTTAATCTGTCATAACAGTGATTCCTAATCAGGCGCCATGATTAAGTCATCAGATGAAGATAAACAAGATGCTTGTGTGGAGAGCTTTACAGAGAGACACATTTTTGACAGCTTGTTCTTGTCTAACAAATCTGCTCTAAAGAGTTTGGCGTTTTCACTGTGAAAAAAAAAAAATCGCTTTCACTTTTAGCATTTATTCTTTTTTTAACAAACCATTCAGAGACAGAAAAAAGTCCCAAAAGATGAGCAATGGAACAACACAGGCGAGTCAGGATATGCCGCCTTCTGGTGGATTCAAACCCTTTCGGTATGAACGGCGACTACCAAAGCGTGGACCAAGTGGAGTTGGAATGTTTGCAATCTGTGGGAGTATAATGGCATATGGATGGTATCGGGTGTATCTGGGACTTGATGAACGACGGGAGTTAGAACGCGAGAAAATATGGTCACGAATTTACCTTACACCCATGCTTATTGCTGAGGCAGATCGTGATGAGTATCGTCGTAGATGTGCTGCTGTTGATAGAGAACGTGAAATTATGAAAGACATACCTGGTTGGATTCCTGGTGAAGGTGTATATCATGGAAAGCGCTATGCACCTGATACTATTGCCAATGTTCCTCTACACCAGCAGCCAGGGTTTAAGAAGGAATAAGTATATTTCAATTAACACACACTTTACTGTTTTTGTTTTTATCAAAATTATACATTTAACTTGGATACTTACAGTTCAGCGAATACACCTTCCCACTTTAGCACTGAGACAAGTAGTTAATGACATTTAGGGTTTCCTGAACTTTAAAATACCAGTGTGCAGAAAATTTAAAATCTACTAAACAATTAGCATATTAAAACGCACAAAAAAATTGCAGCAAAAGGTAGATAGAGAAAGAGAAATATGCAGAAAAAAAATGTTACAGACGCAGAATAACATGTTTACTTAAGAAGTAGAAATATCAGATGGTGACGAAGGCTCGTTTCCAGAAGAGAAGTGATCGTCAACAACAAGAGTGGACCTAATAACAGAAGAAACATCGCTTAGAGCATGTTTTAACTGTTCATTTTCAGTCTGAAGACGTTGATTAAGAGATAACTCCGAATCAAGAAGTTCACGATATCTGCGCTGTACATCTTCAATTTCCAAATGACGTTCAAATACAGCAGTTCTTAACGCAGCCAGTGCCTTTGCTAAAGTAGATTCGTAATCGCGAGCCATTAATTGCTGCTCTTTAACCGAGTGCATTAATTTGGCAACGTCTGAGCGCAACGTTTTATTTTCCATCTCCGTCTCATCGCTCTTTGTAAAGCTATCGTCGATTTGAGAGCTGGTAATTTCTGTTTGCGCGCTACTTTCAACCATTATTGGTGCAGGAGGACGAGAAGAGGTGATGGCATTCGGCAAAGTCACAGGTGATTCGAGTCGTAAACTGGCATGAGCAGAAGAAGCGGTGGTTGTTGGCGGTGTGTGAAAGGTAGCTTCAGACCGTGGTGAGTCGGGAATTGTTGTTTGGACAGAAGAGTTGCCGACGCTATAAACCTGTGAAAGCGGATCAGCAGGAAGTGGCGTATTATGTAATCTATCCACCTCCTCTCCCGATTCTATGCTTTCTTCAGCTTTGCTGACCTGTGCCTGTAGATTGCTGAATTTTTCAGCCAATACTTCAGCAGCTCGTCGGTTGCTACGGTTGAGGTCACCCAACTCATTCAGAAGATTGTACAAAGTATTCATGGCAGTTTCGTTATCGATATCCTCCACATCAGAAGTCGATGGAGAATTGTCTGATACGTCATCCTTTTCTGTATTTGTTGGTTCTTCCTCAGTAGACTGTGCTAATAAAGCTTGTAGTTCTCGCATATTGTCTAGTCCGCGATGTGAACGACCAATTGTAGCTGTATGTGAAACGTCCATATTTACGTTATTCTATCTGTGTTTACTGGTTAAAAATAAGCGCAGAAAGAAAAAAAAAAAAGTAGAATTAATTAACAAAGCAATTCAGAACAAAATAAAAAATAAAAAAATAAACACGCAGCGCATCGAGTGAGAAAGAAAAGAAGTGCTAAACTACAAAGAGCCACAAACCTGTCCAGTTTTGTGTAGTGTGGTCATGCACTTTGGATCTTCCTTGGATCTGTCTCACAGATTATATAGCATCTAAAAATAATGTATGCTACTAAAAAAAAAAAAGAACGTTGATAAAAGTGTGCGTATAAAATTACAAAAGCTTTTAACGTCGCAAAAATATATTTGGTGTGCAACGCCATTTCCAAACTTTAGAAAATGGGTTTTCAGATCCACCAGAAAAAAAAAAAAAAAAATTAAGCACAGACGCACGTGATGTGAGATAATCTAATGCATGGCTGAAAATGTGGTTCCAAAAGATAAAAAAAAAATTGAAACAAGGGTTTTAGAAGGCTGACAAAAGCAGAAAAAACACATTTTTCTTTACTATCTTTTTACAACTAATAACCAAAAAAAACCCCCCTCACACACACACACAAAAGAAAAAGAAATGCAAAAAACAACGCCTACAAACGATATTGGTACAGGGGAGCTTCGGGTAGGATCTAGGGACTCAAAGCTTGCACTTATACAGACCCAGTTAGTAATAGATCATCTTCAACAGGTTTATCCCAAGTTGACGATAAAGCTAGAGACTATGAAAACGATAGGTGATAAAATTCAGGACGTAGCTATGAGCAAGATTGGCGATAAGGGTTTGTTCACCAAAGAGTTGGAGATAGCACTGGCCAGTAACGCAGTGGACTTGGTGGTACACTCACTTAAGGATATGCCAACACAGCTACCAGATAACATGATGCTGGCAGCTATCACAGTGCGCGAAGATCCACGCGATGCTGTGGTTATGGCGCCACGCCACGCGGACAAACGGGATCTGGCAGAGCTACCACCAAATAGCACAGTAGGCACTGGTAGCGTGCGACGGGTAGCACAGCTGCGGCGACAATACCCGCAATTAAGGTTTCAGGATATTCGCGGAAACCTCACAACACGACTAGGAAAACTAGACGCAGAGGATTCTACATATGATGCGATAGTTCTAGCATACGCAGGGCTGCATAGACAGGGGCTCGGGGAGCGTATCGTACAGAAATTGGACGCCGTATTACCAGCGGTTGGACAGGGCGCATTAGGCGTCGAAGTGCGTTGCGATGATCAACGTACACGCATGCTAGTAGCGTGTCTCAACAACGCAACTTCTAGACTCGAGTGTCTTGCTGAGCGTCAGCTAATGCGTGTATTAGG